>BPTQ01000009.1:22276800-22412808 GCA_019973895.1 Chrysanthemum seticuspe | reverse complement strand
AGTGAAGAAATGTGTGTTTTGTGTGACTATTGATCATCCAATGGCCACATGAATTTTATGTTTGTGTGGCCTTTTCTAACATTTAGTCACACAAAGCATGTTTCTTTTGGGTATTTAGTCACATACAAATTAAGCATAAAGTGGCCAAAAGTGTTAATAAGTGTGACCATATGGTGTTTTAAGTGAAGAAATGTGTGTTTTGTGTGACTATTGCTCATCCAATGGCCACATTAATTTTATGTTTATGTGGCGCTTTCTAACATTTAGTCACGCATCGAATTAAGCAAACTGTGACCAAAAAGTGTTAATAATTGTGACTATATGAATCTTTTAGTCACATATAAGAAATCAATATATATCAAAACAAATTCTAATATATAAAAATATATTCAAAATATATTCAAATACAATAAAATTGGAATGTATATAAAATTATAATGTCGTACATAATAAAATTCTCAATAATTTAACGACTTCTGACTCTTGATCTTCTTAGCTTCCTTTTGCATGGTATGACTAGAGACGTAGCGCTTCGTATTTAATTTAGGTGCAGTTCTGTTCTCACCAATCAGTTTTATGGTACTTGGTGGTGTTACCTGTAGGAAACAAAAGCCGGGGTATCAAACACTGAATTAAATATGAAGAATGATATATGTAGGTTTATAAAACACATGCATCTATGTACTTTTTCATCGAAAACCACTTGATCCTTTGGCCATGCATAAAAACCACCTACTGCATCCTTAACTGTTTTGAGACCTTTACTTCCTACATCCGGTATGCACGCTGCATCCACTAAAGATTTTTCAATAGATACTCTGTAGCAATCCTTTGGGAGTGGTTTGTTATGAAGCATTTGTTTTCCATCAGTTTTGTACACGGTACCCTCCGCAATAATAGTTGATTTCTTTAAGTGCCACAGTCTGCACTTAATTACCTAAAAAGATAATTTGTTGCATGTATATATGTATCAGTAATTAATTTTAATTAAACTAAAGAACATATGAAAATGTTTAAATACATACTTGTGGTAGTACTGTTAATGGAGACTCCTGTTCTTGTGATCCAGAAAGTTGACGTGAAGAATCCTTTCATTTTGATCTAGTCGATTTCTTAGGTGCGACAGAATTAACAGTTTCCTATATGTATAATACACGGAAATAAATAATGTATGTAGAATTCAAAAATCCCAGGGGGGGGTGATTTATTACTTACACTTATTTGAATTTCCTTTTCCAAAGTTGCAAGTCCATTAGACTTCTCAATGCTCGCAACTTTCTCACGTCCAGCAACACGTGTTCCGGCATCCTCATCAGCACTGCTATTTAAAAGATTAATGTTCACCGGAGACACCTGAAATATAAATTGTTTAAGACGACTGAAGCAGTATTTAAAAGGGTAAAAAAAAGATGGAATGTTACTTTCTTATGTCTTACTTCCGTTTCTGTCAATGGAGTTGAAGTTGACTGCAACTGCCCCCTTTGTGCAGCCAATTGTTTCATCAAATCCTGTATTACCGCCTCTTTTTCTTGACGTTGGCGCCTCTCATCAGCAAGTTCACTTTGAAGTAACACCACTCTTTCATCAGATGCTTGTCTGATTCGAGGCAGATCAAAATACCTCTTGTAGGTTACTCCACCTCACACTCCTCTCGCATATCCTCCCTTTTCCTTACCTAATACAACTGTCATGACATCAGTGCCATGATCAAGCTTCAAGATTCCTTGTTTGATCTTGTCGTCCGTTTCTTTCTGCACACACAATATGGGAAATAGGTTATTTAATTCTACCAGTATTAACTTGTAACTAAAAGTATTAACTAAAACACTACCTGTATTAACTTATAAATAACAGTTTTAAGTAATACAGTAGCAGTATTAACTAAAAGTATTCACTAAAACACTACCTGTATTAACTTATAACTAACAGTTTTAAGTAATACAGTAGCAGTATTAACTTATAAGTAAACAAATATAATAATAAAATTTGCAGTCAAACTTACAAATTTTTCTCCCACTGATCTGATATCTTCATCGTGATATTCTCCGTCTTTTTTCACCCTTCCTTTCAACCACAGCGTACCACGCGGTGGTTCTTCATCTGGTTCAATTTCTTTACTCTCGATCTTATACACATCAAATACATACAAATGTAAGATAAACGAATATAAACGAAACTATGATGCTATTAAATGCAAATGTAAATCTGCAAATGTTTACTGTTAGCATTTTTTCTATCACACGGGCGTATCCACCTCGTCCCATTGTATGATCATAAACAGACTTGGAACGCGACACTTTAGCTTTTGCTGATCTCACCTTGCAACACAAAATCATACGGCGTTTAGATGTAGTAATGCTGATAGTATACAACTAATACATATGGAAACATATGAAAAGGTGAAAGATATTTGAACTTGAATAAAAATGAATAATTAACACCTTGTATTCCTCGCTGGCTGTGTAGTTTACAAAATTAACCCAATCTTCGGCTTTTATAATTGCACTATACTTTGCCGGGACTTCATTTAGTTTTGAAAGGGTATTTTGGTTGGGCAATATGTAGTTTTGTATCAATTTCATTCTGAAATTCCTTAGAAGTTGATCAAGACGATTCATTATCAGCTTTCTGACCGTCAAGTCAACATCAAAATATCGCTGCAAAGATTAACAAATTGTTGTTAATTAGTTGCACATACTGTAAATGCAGAGATAAACTTATTAACACCTTGTATCTACGACAGCCAAGCCACTACTAGTTAAAAAAAAGTATATGTGTACCGTGATTTCATCCCACATTTTATCTCTTGCTTCTGAATCAACCTTCCTCCAGGTTAGAATCCTGACACCTATATGCTCACGAACCAAATCACCCAAAAAACTTGAAAACAATGCTCTGTTTTTTCCTGATAACCTATCCAGTGCATCGAAGGTTACACTAACCTTTATTCCGTCTGTTTTTCCATATTCCCTGCGAAACTTAGCTAACCTAGTTATGCCCCTCTTAACAACATTCGCATTTGAATGGTTGTTTCCAGCATCCTCACCCTCATCTGAATACGTCTCTGATTCATATTCTAAAGTGTTTTCAATTTCACGATCAGAATAAACCAAATCATCCGGATAAGTGATTTGCGTTGACATGATTCGTCAGAAGTAATGTGTTAAAGAAAATTAGTAAACTTAATTGGTAAATAATGGTGTAAAAATTGAAGTTCTGGTTGTTTTGCTTGAAGGCTGATTTATTGGAGTAAAAATAGGGCTAATGATGGGGCAGTTTTTCAATTAAGGAAACCATAATTTCCAAAGTAATTTTAAAAATTTTGGCTAAAATTTGGCTCCAAATTTGATAATTTTAAAATGTGGCTCCAAATCAAACAATTTTTTAAACCAAAAACACCCCTGACAGAAATGGTGCTTACCCACAGTCCCAAACACTCATATTACTTCAAACCAGCTGTGTCAAAAACACATATAACTGCAGATACACTAAAATCACCACATGGCGCATACAAATGAACAATCAAAAGCTAAAAATGGACTTAAAGCAACTAATTAAGCAACTATAACTAATAAGCAGTTCCAGATAAACAATTAAGCACAAAAATAGACAAATCAAACCAAGAACTGCTGATACATCAAACAGCCCTAAGACCTTACTTTAAGGCTATAAATAAGCTATTTATAAGCAATTAGATAAGCTCTAACATCCTCAAGTAGTCAAAAAAAATCAAGAAAACATGTAAATGCAATTAACTTAAAGCAGAAACAACAACAAAAACACCGAATATAGTGGTTCAATAAAAAATAATTGTCATGAACAAACGCCTCCAGTTCTAAACTTCATAATCAGTCATAAAAAAATTGACAACAATCTAAAAATTGAACATCCTAATCCTACAATAATACATTATACTAGTGCGAATATGAACTTTAACACCACAACCAATTCCTAAATTCAAAACAACATGAAAAAAAAAGATGAAACAAACTAGCAAACACATTACTTATATTAACAAACATAATTAGCATTCGTATGGATAAACCATCAAAAGATCCATACATATTCCATTGTTAATATATCTACATACCATCCCATTAAACCAAGACATTAGACATTAGACATTAGACATAAACAGATGACACTAGAGCAAAGAAAACATCCCATTCCATAGCGAGAAACCCTTCAACCATTCATCGACTGAATTTGTTCTTCCTTGGTATCGATTTCCTCCTAAGATTGAGTAATGAGATCATTCAAACCCTGCAGCTTAGACCTCGCAGCCTCCCTGTCATCCCTAAGATCCACCAATCTCTAAGGACCTAATGTTTAAAAACGGCAAACTAAGTCCTCCTTCTTTTAAACTATGACTATAAATTAGGGGTGTTGATCCATTCGGTTATCGGGTTTTGTTTCGTTAAATCTGTTATATTTTTATTTTTGTCAACACGAAAACCGAAACGAACCGAACTATAATTAAACCAAAGCGAACCGAAAACCGATTATGAATTAAGTTCGCTTCTTGGGTTGACCCGAAATTAAGCTTGATTATTGGGTTGACACATATGGTTTTAAACCGAAAATGGATAATTAAGTTCGCTTCTTGAGTTGACACAAAAATTCTTAAAATCATACGAAAAATGGGTAAAAACGGATGAGAACAGTGTAAACACGGACGAAAAGCTGTAAACAAAACCGGGAACGTATAAAAACTGATTAAAAGGGACAAAGACGTAAGAAAACGGACCAAAACGTATTAAAACAGACAAAAACTTGTATAAACGTACGAATCTGTGTAAAAGTGTAAGAAAACCTTTGAAAATGGTTGAAAAATTCTTATAAACATACGAAAATGGGTAAAAACGGATGAGAACGGGGTAAATCGGACGAAAACGGACGAAAACATATGTAAAACATATGAAAATGTATGAAACGTTTGAAAATGTACGTTAGTATGTAAAAAAGACTAAAACTTATTCAAACGGACTGAAACATGAAAAAACTAGCGAAAACGTGTAAACACGGACGAAAAACTGTAAACAAAACCGGAAACGTATAAAAACAGATTAAAGGGGACAAAGACGTACGAAAACGTATTAAAACAGACAAAAATGTGTATAAACGTAAGAAATCGGACCATAATGTATTAAAACAGAAGAAAACGTGTTTAAACGTACGAATCTGTGTAAAAGTGTAAGAAAACCTTTGAAAACGGTTGAAAAATTCTTAAAAACATACGAAAATGGGTAAAAACGAATGAAAACGGGACGAAAACATGCAAAACAGCTGTAATCGGCCGAATGTGTGTAAAAAGTTATACAAACGGACTAAAAGATGAAAAAACCAGCTAAAACGTGCAAACACGGACGAAAACCTGTAAACAAAAACGGGAACGTATAAAAACCGATTAAAAGGGACAAAGACGTAAGAAAACGGACCAAAACGTATTAAAACAGACGAAAACTTGTATAAACGTACGAATCTGTGTAAAAGTGTAAGAAAACCTTTGAAAACGGTTGAAAAATTCTTATAAACATACGAAAATGGGTAAAAACGGATGAGAACGGGGTAAATCGGACGAAAACGGACGAAAACATATGTAAAACATATGAAAATGTATGAAACGTTTGAAAATGTACGTTAGTATGTAAAAACAGACTAAAACTTATTCAAATGGACGGAAACATGAAAAAACTAGCGAAAACGTGTAAACACGGACGAAAAACTGTAAACAAAACCTGGAACGTATAAAAACGTACGAAAACGTATTAAAACAGACAAAAACGTGTATAAACGTAAGAAAACGGACCATAACGTATTAAAACAGAAGAAAACGTGTTTAAACGTACGAATCTGTGTAAAAGTGTAAGAAAACCTTTGAAAACGGTTGAAAAATTCTTAAAAACATATGAAAATGGGTAAAAACGAATGAAAACAGGGGAAAATGGGACGAAAACGTGCAAAACAGCTGCAATCGGTTGAATGTGTGTAAAAAGTTATACAAACGGATTAAGAGAAAACGTGCAAACACAGACGAAAACCAGTAAACAAAAACGGGAACGTATAAAAACTGATTAAAAGGGACAAAGACGTAAGAAAACGGACCAAAACGTATTAAAACAGACGAAAACTTGTATAAACGTACGAAAGTGTAAGAAAACCTTTGAAAACGGTTGAAAAATTCTTTTAAACATACGAAAATGGGTAAAAACGGATGAGAACGGGGTAAATCGGACGAAAACGGACGAAAACGTACATATGTAAAACATATGAAAATGTATGAAACGTTTGAAAATGTACGTTAGTATGTAAAACAGACTAAAACTTATTCAAACGGACGGAAACATGAAAAAACTAGCGAAAACGTGTAAACACGGACGAAAAACTGTAAACAAAACCGGAAACGTATAGAAACAGATTAAAGGGGACAAAGACGTACGAAAACGTATTAAAACAGACAAAAACGTGTATAAACGTATGAATGTGTGTATAAACGTGTATACACGGGCGAAAAAAGTTTTCAAAAAAGTAAACAACCCCTAACTCATATAGTATGGCTAAACATATGTGTGAGCATCCTATTGTGTCAGCAATTTACGTAATATTGTATGCAAGTAGTTACATGTAAGGTATTGCAATTGATGTTATCATGTGTCAGCATCCTATTGTGTCAGCAATTCTTGTTGCGTAATGTTGTTGTAACCTTGTCGGGTAATGTTTACGTGGGTTTTGTTATGCAAATTTGCATGGTTCGCAAATTAATAACCACCGAATTCATTGTTTGCCAAAGTTGTAGTGATGACTAACTTTGATTTTTGTCAATGTGCTACATTGTAAAGATGACTAACTTTGATTTTGGTCGATGTATTGCAGTTGACATAAATTTTAAGAATTTGAGCAAATCCGATAACCGCTAAAAACCGATAACCGAAGAAACTGAAATCGAGAAAACCCGAAACCGAAAAACCCGCTTATCACGGTTCATAATGCATTTTTACTTATCTAATTTGATCATTTACTAACGTCTATGGATTACATATCATTAATGTGATCGTAATCTATAAACGTCAAATAAGTAGTATTACTTATTTTGTTAGATATGGTAATTTGAATGTTGCTATTGCGACACAACAACATTACTATTATTCTAATATCTTTAGTGTTATTTAATTTTACTCAAATGACATATTACGTTATAATTTATGTTATTGTTCGCCCGATTCGATTCGATTAATTTTTTTGAATGGTTAACCGTGACCCGAACCGCGGGTAACCGCTCATTTCGGATACCCGCATGTCCGGTTACCCGCCTAGTACAGTTCGGTTTTGGATAGTAGAATGAACTACCCGCCCCGTGATCGATAGTTAAAATCTCTAAACGAATCGAGCCAAACCCCCCGTGAACACCCCTACTATATAGGGGCTGGTTTAGATCCAATGAAAAAATGAAGGGTTTAAATTGCAATATTAGATATCTTCCTAAATACTCCTCCTGCATATCACTTTTTTCTTTTCTTTTTTCTTGAACTATTGCATATCACATTTATGCATGGAAGAATATGAAGGGGCTACAGTAACACCCAAAATAAATTTTCCGATGCCTCTTAAGTGTTTTTTTGTGATTATTTGTGCAAATTGTGAGGTACATTGTAATTATGTATACTTACCTAACCATAAAATCAACACACTAAGTATCAATCATTTTACTCTAAACACACAACTATCAATAATTTTACCCCTAAACACACAAAATGTCTTCCACACCTAATATCGTTGAAATGAAAGCCGCCACTGAATCCGGCAAGCTCAGCAATGCTTTCAGGTTGTTGATATTGCAAGACATAGCAGAGGAGAAAAAGTTGATCGAGCGGATGGGAGAAGAGAGCAGCATTCTGAGGGAAACTATTGCCAAAAAAGAACAGACAATCGATGAGGCTGGTAGATTGTTTACTCATTTCAATGCTGTTGCAGCAACTGGTGAGTATGCCCTTCGTGAGATACAGTTGAAGGATCGAAGGAAGATTGATTTGCTGGCTCAGCTTTTGGTGCTATGTCGTCGGAGTCTGTCGGAGAAGGAGGAGTTCTTGGAAGATTTGGATGAAGTTGATGAGTCTGAAGATGGAGCATAGGAAGCTTTGGAAGTTTTTTTTTGTGTTTTGATGATGTATAGTTGATGGTTGTATGGATGCTTGCTATTAACTGCTACTTTGTTTATATAAGTAATTATATGTAAATGATCAATGATCAATGATCAGTACAATGGTTAATTTTAGGTTTTAATGCTTTATTAACTTGAAGAAATAAGTTAGTTTTATTTATTTATTTACTTTTATTAGAAAATGGTCAAGTAGTGTGTGTTTGACTTTCAGTATTTCACACATTTATCTCTCTTACACTCGGTCAAAACACACAGTTAGATTACAATTAATAGCAGATTTAGGGTTTTCAATCAAACGCAAAATCAATGAAAATAAATGTTAGTCAATGAAATACTCTTGAGGGCTATTATAAAGGGCTTGATTCTCTTCCTATTGAGCCTAATATCTCAGGTATAAATGTTATAATTTAATGCTAGTTTGTTAGTTTAGGATGTTTATTGATTTATAGATGATATTGTGTTATGTTAGTTTAGGATGTTAGTCAGGGTATTAGTCATTTGCATAGGAAAAGTAGTTGTTTGATGATTTATGGATCATTAGTTGAGGTAATAACGATTACGTTTTATACATGCAGTATGGGTACGTGAAGAATGAGACACGAAGAATGAGATTAGTAGACGCGAAGAATGAGATTTGCGGGTAGGTGTCCCCTTTTGCCTCCTTGCGTGTTTTTTTTGCCGTAGTCTTAGGCCCCGTGCGTGGTTTGCGTTACTCTGTTGTTGCTCCCTTAGGTTGGCCTGCTTTTGGTGTGCCTGGGCTTTTTGGTTTTATATCTGTTGCGCTTTGCTATTGGCGTATTTACGGCCTGCTTGTGCGTGTTTCTTTTTCCTGTATGCCCTGTTTGCTTGTTTGCTTGTGTTAGGTCACTAGTTTTACAACACAAGTAATATAGAAAGAGATAATGCGATTGAACAAGTAAACAAGCACACATACACGATAAGAGTAGCACGGTTAGGCGTAGGAATATGTGTGAAAAGAAAACTTGAACAACCAACCCTCAAATGAGGGTTTACAAGAGTATTTATAGGAGGGAAGCTAGGGCAACACTCCTAGTTCCCATCCTTTCTTATGTGGGCTTGGGCCTAAGCTTATGGGCCTTCTACATAAGCTTGACCTTAAACAAACATAAAGGCCATAATAAAGCTACCTATTACATATGAAATATAACTACTTGAAATACTGTTTAGGAGTGATTCCAACAATCTCCCCTCAAGTATATATGAATGTAAACGGTGAAGGCGTTGATGTAATAGTAGCTGTGACGTCTTCTGACATTCTTCTTTCTTGTGAGAGGAATTGCCTTGATTCGAACAATCTCCCCAGTGTAGAGAGATAGTTATCTTTGAACAGTTATGCTTCGACGTCATCTTTAACTTTGTTCTTTGATCATTGTTCTTTGTGGTGAGAGTGATAGTATGTTGTTGTCTGCATCAGTCTGCCTCAGGTCTGCTTCGCTGCTCCAGTGTCTCTACTTCATTCTTCAACATGCTCACACGCTCTTTGACGTTGGAATACAACACTGATGAAGTTCTTTAAGTCTTTAACTTTGTAGATTCTTTGGTTTGACGAAGAATCATTCTGACGGTTGTGTTGCCTTTGAATAGAACTTCCATTTGTGATGAAGTTGGCGTGAGCATGAGAGGAATCAGCACGATCATCCCGCTCCGGAGCTTCCATAAGAAGAAAACATTTCAAACGGTTAGTAATAAGCGGTTTTCGGCACTTACAAGTTTGAACTTCGAGTGTGTTAACAGCATAGTGTGAAAACACAACTCTAATTCTTACAAAGGCCATTCCTGAACTGGAGTCCCACAAGTGAGATAACGCAATGTACCGAAGTACATCTACAGTTCAGATGAGTCGCTGAGGTACACCGAAGCATCACCTCATGACTGTAGATCGTTTGAGACACACTCCGCGTAATCCACGGGGAGTTACCGAAGTGACCTGCTGTCAGGGCTGTTTGATGTTGACCCTGGCAGGAGTTTCCATTCAATCACTGAGGATCACAGATGTGGACCTCTCATAAATGTTCTCGACAGATTGCTAAGATCTGTGAAGGACTCGATATGAACCACTGATGATCTTATTTGTTGATCATCAAGTGATTAAATGTCAAGTGTTCCTAAGAGATCTTTTGATGAATCTCATGGCTCTAGACTCAGTAGTGCGTTTTGGTTTTCCTGAGCGGAGACTAGGGAGAGGGTCTCCTTTTTCAATACCAGTGATCTCTAAGAGAAAGCCAATAGTTTACGTAGGGTTCCCTGTGAGAATGAAACAAGCTTTTGTTGAGAAAAACTTGAGTGGCTAAGAAGGTTTAGTGCATGCGTCACTGGGTCCATGACGACTTTTAATCTTCAATACTGGTGTCACTAAGTGACAACCAGTAGCATATGAATTGAACCCGGTGTCTGCCCTAAGTTGAATAATCTGGAGGGCTATTTCTTTTCACCCTTTACTTTACATTTCTTTTTGATTCTTCAACTCCTTCTTTCTCCGATTCTCATTTTCTCATTTTTACAATCATTCCTAAGGACTTCTAACACTAACTAATGGTAGTGTCCTTGGGTAGATCCCTCCGGCTCTGGCGGATCATAGGACGGTTATTCCTAACCTTAGTCACCTTATAACTCCATGACTAACCTATGTTTGCCATTATAACCACTGTATGTTAAAATCTCTCTCAAAGGGTTTGTTAACGAAAAACATGTTTGAACCACAGTGAGAGATGAAGTTTTGCATAAATACTCCCCCTCCACATGTGCTTAATAGTTTTAATGGTTAAATGCACAGTGAGGAAAGAGCGCGCACTTTTTGAATTGATCCACTAAAGATAGACAATCTCCCGCGAGACACGGTTACGTTGAATAGTTAAAGAGATACATTGTCAGCTTTTAGGTGACAACTAGCTCTAATAACTACCTTGAAGGTGTAGACAAACCTTGGAAGGTTGTCAAACCCGTCAGAGTTCATGTCTATCAAAAGTTTCTCGAATGGTACTTTCTACTCAGACAAGTCCTTTGCGAGACACTTTTACATCACTAGCGAACTAGCTTGAAATTATTACCCGTCCAGGACAAGTCTTTTCGAGTTACTAACAGTTTAGTACCGTCAATTCGTTGTTTAAGTCTGAAGTTCACAGATTCATTTGCATTCACAATATATTTCTTATCACACAAATTTTCTCCCCCTCAAAAATGGCATATGAAAATGTTATTTTTGAAACGTTTGAGAATAAATATGACCATTTCGAGTGTTGCGGGAAGACGACCACTATGAACAATTTGTGAACAAAGTTTTAAATCAAATACTCCCCCTCAACTAGTGATATAAACGGTTGAGGTTTTGAAAAATCATATGGGGAAGTACTTGTATTTTTGAGCAAAACCTTGAAAAGTGAAAGGTTTGATAGGTTTTACTCAAAAATAAGAAGCTTTTGCTCCTTTTATAAGGATTGTGGCACTGAGGCGTACCACAGGGTCCTTTCTTGACAATTACGGGTTGTACACTGTTATGTGTGCACAAGCCATCCACATATATAATCATGCATCCAAAATTATATGAGGGAAACAATTCAAGGGGTACCAGGAAGTGCGGTGATGTTCCCAGGAGTGCACACAGGGCGTTGAAAGCCGGTGATGTTTCTTCTGGGTCGACCACCAACATAGCTCTCCAATCGTCTGAACTGATCCCTTCTGAACAACCGTTCATCAATCATGGTGATGATTCGTCTCACATCCCTCCTGTCATGAGAATTCCAGCGCTTAGGAGACCCGACTTTCAGATGTATATCCTTCAACCTGTACGCCAATCCATCCCTAACCATCTTCAAGGTATGATCCCCGAATTTCTGAAGTTCACTACACGCCATTAAGCAGTTTCGTTGAAGTTCACTGCGGTAAACAACTCCGAATGGTTTGCTGATGAGCGTATATTGAGTTAGCTGATTGATGTCGGGAAGATCAAGCGTTGGAGGAGTGAGGTTGACACGCGTCTGGTAAGATTCAACAGCCATCTGGATATCTTCAACACGTTCTTTGATCACGATGCGTCTAATGAAGATGAGAAGTGACTTGATAAATTCGCGTTGAACTTCAGTCGAGAATTGTCTCATACGACCCTGTACTTTGGCAAGGTACATGTCTTCAATGTCGTTGAGGGACAAGTTCTCAAAGTCAGCCTCGGAGAATCCATAGTCCTGTTCATCTTGTCGTTTGACTATTATATTCTTCAAGAATGTGTAGTCCCACTTAGACTTGAGATCAATGTGTTTGATGGCCACGATGTCCTTAAAACTATACACTGCGTGTTGAGACTTCTGAACCAGGCAGCTTCTGTAGTAGATTCTTCGGCGTTCAGGCCAATGATGAATCCCATACAATGCATCTTGGTCGTATGCTTGCACGTTGTCAGAAAACAAGTGATTTGCACGTTCCTCGATAGCTATGCAGTTTGAGTAAATAGCTGCTGGGAATGGAAGAGTCAATGATGTAGCGTATTTCCTTGAACCATCGCCACCATGGATAAGAAATTCCAAGTCTTTGTTGAAGAAATATCTGAAGGGAATCCTTGGTTCATCTGGTTGGCCGATTGTTGGTAGAGGTTTGGTCCAGTCAGTGTAATATGGAGGGTTGTCCCGTTTAGTGAAGTCGATGTTTGCTTCTGGGTTGAGCCAATCCATGTTGTTAGACATGGCTCGAGAAATGTTTTCAAGGTGATATTCAACCTCGATTGTACTTTCCGAGCTGTTTTTCAAAAGAAGGAATGCTTCATTCTTGATGCGCTTCAACTCGGATTTCGTCATCTTCTTCACACGGAATCTTTCTTGCAAGATCTTTGCATGTTCCAAGGTACTACCGTCTACCAATTCTTGACCTTCTTCAGGGTAGGGAGTGTCGTTAACAAGAGTATCAAACCAATCAAATTCTGCAGTTTTATCGTCATCAAGCCATGATACGACGTCATTCAGAGTCGTTTTCTTCTTCTGTTTTGAAGGCCTTGATGATGATTTTGGTTTCTGCACTTGTTTAGGTGAGGTGGGTTGTTGTCGGGGCTCAAGGACCTCTTCATCGTCACCACCCGTATACTCAAAGTAATCACCTGTTTTATGAGTCAGGGGTGGTAACTCGGAATCGTCCCGAGGTTTATCAGTAGAAGTGATTGGTTCCGAACCGTCAAGTCTAAAAGACTTAAAACAGCTCAGACACAAATACAATTAAGTCCTGGAGAATAGATTGAATTCCCGGGTCGTTTAGTCCCAAGGAGACTCAATGGTGTGTAAAACTGATTCAGATGATGGGATGATCACTAAGGATAGTGATCTGTAAAGGCTATGATTAGAATTATTACACTACTGATTGATTTGGAAAGGAATTGGACACAGAATTGGAAAGCACAACAACCAGATCAAAGAAACGTAAACGTGAGTTTTAAAAACTACGTATACGCACAAAATAAAAAGTGAAAACTAAAAAGTAAAAGACCTAAAAATATAAAAAGGACATTTTTGGAATCCTAAAAATAAAAGAAAATTATTAGAAAAAGAAAATAATTTTTAACACTATTTAATTAATTATTATTAATTAAAAACTATTTTAACTATTTAATAAACACTCTAAAATGAAAGAAAATACAAAATAAGGCTAGAAAAAATAAACTTATGATTCTGAAAAATCTAAAATACTATAAAACTAATTTTAAAACTAAAAATATATTTTTCACACTTTTTATCTAATTATTATTAATTAATTATTATTTAAAATACACTTAAATACTAGAAAATACAAAATAAACTTGGAAAAATAAAATTTTAACTTTGAAAAATCTAAAATATGATAAAACTAATTTTAAAACAGAAAATATATTTTTTAGACTTTTTAATTATTTATTACTAATTAATTACTATTTATTAACTATTTATAATTATAATAAATACTAAAAAGAAAGAGAAAAATCTGAAACTTTTTCTAAAAATCCTATATGATAACAGAAAACTAAGAAAAAGAGAAAAATAAGATTTGCTTATTAATAAGTTGAAAAGAAAAATCAAAAAGCTAAAAAAATCTTAAATAAACGCTATCACTATTTTTATATTGATGTTTTTGTGATTTTTATTTTTGAAAACTACTTATATAACAATAATATGAAACTTTAATAAAGACAAAAAATTTACAAAAGCCAAATAAGCAGTTTGTTGAGCTTAATAATCCAACAGTTGGTTTATGAGCTTATTTTGTGGAATAAGCTCAAATAAGCTCAATACTTGAAACAGAAGCTTAAAGTGAATTCAAACAAGCTTAAAGAACAGATATGAAGCTAGAACATGTAAGAAAGCACACTGATTAAGCTAAAAATAGCAATAAGCACTTTGGCTTTTTGAGTGGAAAAACAGAAAATGGGACACACTTCAAGCTTATAGCAGCCCTAGCTAACAAGCTCCAAACTGAAAAATAAAACTTGACAACTCAAGAGGACCAAGTTGGCTTTCCAAAGAACCAAAGAACACTAGAATTGGACAGGTAATAAGCTTGTTGCAAGCTTATCAAGTTGAGCTTATTTTCTGTGCACAGGGCACTTGTGCAGAACAGGTACCCCACAAAAGCAGTCAAATAAGCACTAAACCAGCTGATAATCAAAGAACTAATATTTTTATATTTTTCTTAACCAGCTAGACTACAATACCCCAAAAGCTTATAAACTGAATCTTGATATTAAACCCCTAGTGAAATTCCAAAGTTTATTCAAAAACGACCTTTTTGACAATTTTGACTTTTTGAGAAAAACTAAAAGTTGACCAAAGTGAACTTTGATTGGATCTAATGTACTGATGATGTTGTATTAAGATGTATTAAGACTGATTATAGCAAGAGTAACAACTTTTGAACACAAAATCAAGATTTTGGCTCCTTGACTGTCAACAGTAACTGCATAAGGTACATTCACATGAAATTTTGACTTTCTTACTATAGAGGACTGATTTTATGACTGAGCTTAGTGACTTAGACTTATTTAGATAGTTTTCCAACAAAGCTAAGGACTAAAGGACCTTTGAGTACACTAAACCAAACACCCCTTTTTGATGACTGTTATGAAGCTTTTGAGAGTAAAACACAATTTTAAACCACAAACTTGATTTCAGACCTTGTATTATCATTAACTAGAACTAAAGAAACATGAACCAACAGTTGCAACATCATAAAACTAAGAATTAAGACAAGAGCTATTTTAACTGTTATAAATAAAATGATATAAACTACTAATTTAAAAGATCAACCAACTGTTTTTAAGGATTAAATACACTTAATTACTACTAATAAACACTAAGAACAAGAAATTTTAACAACTAGTCAACCACAACAGTGAAATGCCAAAATACTTAAAAAGACTTACAATAGCTTTCAAGCTCCAAACTGAAAACCAAGACCAACTAACACCCCTATAAGCTTACCAATAAGCTACTAACCCAAGGCCATCCATTATATACCCTGCTCCAGCTGTGATCACCTTCTCCAAATGAATTTTTTATTTTTTTGACTATTTAATTGCTATTTTTGGTGATTTTTTATTTTAACTTCTAAACTTGATTTTAGAGTTTCTAAAAGCTTGCTTAAGCTTTCTAGGAGCTTAAGTGATCTATTCTAATCCATACAAACAACTTTCAACAACATTAACATCTAATGAGAATTTTTAATGAAAAACTGCATAAGTTGAAATAAGAACTTGAAACTTGAAATTAGTACTTGAAAAAGGTTTATATTACAATACTAACTTAAGATACAAAGCTTGTAAACTGAAAAGTACACTGAAATTTTAGTTAAGCTAAAAACGTCATGAAAATTAAAAGACTACTCTAGATATCTTCCTTCATTGCATCTCACTCCATCTTTATAGACTTTTTGCAATCCCACATGTCTTCTGAGACTTTCCCACCAAACTAGAGCCCTTGGATCACTAGAAATAATCAGAACCATACACATGTAATTTTGGCGCCAAAATTTCTTTAAGCAGGTATTTTGCTTTAATGAGTTTGGTTGAAGATAATTAAAGAATTTTGGAATGTAGAGAAGGTGGAGGGAACATGGTATGGAGGGGGGGTTGAAATTGGAGTGAAACCATGGCTGGTATTGAGTAAACAGAAGTGGGGAGGAGAGTGAACAGTTGAAGTGGTTTTGGGCGGGTTTTGTGGGGGTTTGACTGGATTGGTTGACCAGGCAGTATTATTAAAAGGGGGGGTTCAAAAATGGGGGTCCAATGGTTATGGCAGGGGTTCAAAGGGTGTCAAGGGTCCAATTTTAGGTTTAATGTTTTAATAATTAGAAGGACCAAATGTGCAAATCTGAAAATCAAAGGACCCAATCTGCCATTTCATCAATGTTGCTCCAAGGGACTAATATTGACAAGCTTCAAAAGTACAGGGATCAAATCTGTCATTTTGCAATTTTCCAAGGGCCATTTCTGCCAATTTTGAAACTTGAAGGACCATTTTTGTAATTTTCTCAAACTTTTCATATTTTTCACCAAAGGATTAAATTTGACAACTTTTGATTTTAAAAGGACCTTTGGAGACTTTTCTTTTGAAATTTTGTACCAGGGACTGTTTTTGACAATTTTTGAAACTTGGGGGACTAAAACTGCCAATTTTGCAAATTTGATACGTTTTTCATCTGATTTTGATATTTTTGCATTTAAAACACATAAAACACTGATTTGTGATAATTTGATCATTTTGATGTGTTTCTGAGTGTTTTCAGATGATTTTGCAGTTTAGATTATGTAAAAATGATGAGTATTTGGACACTCATCAATCCCCCATACTGAGATATTGCTAGTCCCTAGCAATGATTTGAGAAAACATTGATGGATTTGAAAACTCTTTACCAAAAGCCATCACTTCTGGAGTAGCCAATTGTTTTGAGTTCAAGTAAGAATCATTGGTACAACGATAACCATATGATTATTGAGCAAATCATAAGCATATAACGGATTTGATGTAGTCTTTACCAGAAGCCGTACCCTTCTGGACTAGCCAACTCTTAGATAAATTATCAGAATTATCTTTGGTGAGCTGAATACCAATTATGGATTTTTCCACCTGCCTTTACCACAAGCCATAACCTTGCGGGCTAGCCAACTCATTATCTTTTGAGGATGATGGGGAGCTGAAGAACCATACAATTTTGGGCAAATTGCAAGCCATATAAACGGATTTGAGAAATCTTTACCAAGAGCCGTTTGCTCCTGGATTAGCCAATCCTTTTGTCTTACAGACATGGCGGACTGATAACCAAATGAGAAAGTGTAAAACACTTACTCCAAAAAAAAATTTTGGCCAAAAACGGGGGAATTGGGCGGATAATACATATGAAATTCGTGAGAATTCCCCCCCACACTTAGAAATGAATATCGCCCTCGATATTCAAAGTACCGGCGGTTATGCCGAAACAAAGAACGTAAAAGGGAAATATTATGGCCATTTTATTTAGAAGAAGATTTTTTTTTTTTTTTTTTTTTTTTTTTTTTTTTTTTTTTTTTTTTTTGAAAAAATGAGAATATACAACAGTGTGGGGAAAAACTCCCCCACACTAGGGTGGTAGAAAGGGGATAAGAAGACAGAATTATGGGTGAAAACCCATATGGTGCGTGCTAATGTTTTTGATTACCGAGTCACTAGCTTGACTCGATCCCCGCATTCATTGGTTCATGGGGAATGTTTGTAAATCCGGGACAACCACAGGGGGAATGTCCTCTCCAAAGTAATGCTTAACTCGATGACCATTCACTTTAAAATTAGGACCATCGGGTTGAGATAACTCAACGGTACCATAAGGATAAACCTTAGCGATAGTGAATGGACCAGACCAACGGGACTTGAGCTTTCCCGAGAAAATCTTCAATCTGGAATTGAAAAGAAGGACTCGATCACCAACGTTGAAAACGCGGTTCTTGATCTTGGAGTCATGGATCTTCTTTGTCTTTTGCTTGTAGATCAAAGAGTTCTCATAAGCTTGATCACGAAGTTCATTTAGTTCATTCATTTGAACTTTTCTATGATCACCGGCTGTCTGTATATCAAAGTTTGCATGCTTTAAGGCCCAGTATGCCTTGTGCTCTAACTCGATCGGAAGATGACATGCCTTTCCGTACACTAGCTTGTATGGAGTACACCCAATTGGTGTTTTGTAAGCTGTACGGAAGGCCCAGAGTGCGTCATCAAGCTTATCCGACCAGGATGCACGATTCTCGCCTACTGTCCTTTCAAGAATCCTTTTAATACCACGGTTTGAAACTTCCACCTGCCCACTTGTTTGTGGGTGGTATGCAGTAGAGAGACGATGGGTAACACCATATTTTTGCATGACTCTTTCAAATTGGTCATTACAGAAGTGTGTACCACGATCACTGATTATAGCTCTCGGAGTTCCAAACCTGGCAAACAGAGATTTCAAAAACTTCACAACTACTCGGGCATCATTGGTGGGTAAAGCTTTTGCTTCAACCCATTTTGACAGATAGTCAACAGCCACGAGTATGTACTTGTTACCACGAGAAGATGGAAACGGCCCCATAAAATCAATACCCCATATGTCAAATATCTCACAAACTTGAATGGCATTTTGTGGCATTTCATTCCTTTGAGAGATATTACCATGACGTTGACACGCGTCACAGGTTTTGACATAATCGTGGGCATCTTTATAGATTGTGGGCCAATAGAACCCGGAATCAAACACCTTTTTGGCGGTGTAGTTTGGACTATGATGGCCCCCGGTGGGTCCAGCATGACAAGCCTTGAGAATGTCAAGAGCTTCTTGTCCATAAACACACCGTCGGATGACTTGATCCGCACAGATTTTGAACAAGAAAGGGTCGTCCCAGAAATAATGTTTAACATCCTTGAAGAATTTGTTCTTCTGCTGGGTCGACATCCCTTTCACAATGAAGTTACCCGCATGGTAATTTGCAAAGTCAGCAAACCATGGGGTGGTGGAATTTCCACGAAAAGAAACCGCATTGAGTGTCTCGAGAGGAAATGTTTCATTTATATCCTTTTTCTCGAAAACATCTTGGTGAGGGTTTTCTAATCTGGACAGATGATCAGCCGCTAGATTCTCAGCTCCTTTTTTATCACGTATAATGATATCAAATTCTTGGAGGAGGAGAATCCAACGAAGCAATCTCGGCTTTGCATCTTGTTTTGCAAAGAGATATTTAAGAGCCGAGTGATCCGTATACACTACGCATTTGGTCAAGATAAGATACGGCCGAAACTTCTCAAAAGCATACACCACGGCTAATAGCTCTTTTTCTGTGGTGGTGTAATGAGTTTGAGCCTCAGTCATAGTTTTGCTTGCGTAGTGAATAGGCTGAAAATGCTTATTTCTTCGTTGCCCTAGGACTGCACCGATAGCAAAATCACTTGCATCGCACATGAGCTCAAAAGGCAAGTCCCAGTCAGGAGCAACGAGAATGGGTGCTTCAGTTAGCTTTTTCTTCAATGTTTCAAAAGCTATGATGCACTCGGGTGAGAAGGTAAAAGGAGCATCCTTTTCAAGAAGATGGGTCATAGGCCGGGCGATTTTGGAAAAATCTTGAATGAATCTACGATAGAAACCGGCATGAACCAAAAAACTCCTAATACCTTTGACGGTAGTAGGATGAGGTAATTTAGCAATAACATCGACCTTTGCTCTATCTACCTCAATCCCGTTCTTAGAAATCTTATGGCCAAGGACTATGCCTTCTTTGACCATAAAGTGACTTTTCTCCCAGTTTAGACAAAGATTGGTGTCTTCACACCTTTGAAGCATTTTATCTAAATGGGAGAGACATGATTGAAAAGAATCCCCAATGACCGAGAAGTCATCCATAAATACTTCCATTGTTTCCCCGATCATGTCGTGGAATATGGCCATCATACATCGTTGGAACGTGCCAGGAGCATTACATAAGCCAAAAGGCATACGTTTGTAGGCAAAAGTTCCGTATGGGCAAGTGAATGTGGTCTTCTCTTGATCCTGTGGATCAATAGGGATCTGAAAGTAACCCGAGAAACCATCAAGGAAGCAATAGTACTCATTCCCTGCTAATCTCTCAAGCATCTGGTCCATGAAGGGTAGAGGAAAATGGTCTTTTCGGGTGGCGTCATTCAACTTACGATAGTCGATGCAAACACGCCATCCCGTTACCAATCGAGTTGGAATTAACTCGTTATCTTCATTTGTGATAACAGTAATGCCACCCTTTTTCGGAACACAATGAATTGGGCTGACCCAAGGACTGTCTGAGATCGGGTAAATCAATCCTGCATCAAGAAGTTTGATAACCTCTTGTTTGATAACATCATGGATTTTTGGATTCACTCGCCTCTGATGTTGAACTGCGGGCTTGAAGTCATCCTCCATCAAGATTTTATGAGTACAGAACTCAGGATTTATACCTTTGATGTCGGAGAGTTTCCAAGCAATTGCTTGCTTGTGTGACTTCAAGATTTTGATAAGAGCAGCTTTTTCATCTTTACTCAAATCTCGAGCAATAATGACGGGTAATTTATCGGCACCCTCAAGGAATGCATACTCGAGATGAGGAGGTAAGTCCTTAAGCTCAACCTCAGGAAATTCTTCAGTTTTCTCAACTGAATTGACTTCCTCGTTATGAAGTTTGATGGGAGGGAGAGGAGGAGAAGTATCCAGATTTGACACTTTCTTAAGAAGAATATCTCCCTCCAGATTAATCTCATTTTGACTAATCTCATCAGGAATTGAATCACTAGGATGAGGGGTTGATGATGGATCATCATTGAGCAACTTCTCAATAAGAAGTATGTCCCCCTCAATATCAATTGGAGCGTGATCAATCTCCCAAGGTACAGAATCACTAGCCAAATATGCTTCAATCTCATCTAAGATGAAGTCGCTTCCCTCAAACGGAGTGATAGAAGGAGTAGAATTGGCTATGATAGGCTGAGAAGATGTGGTGGAATCCCCACTCACAGAATTATGAGAATAACCAAGAACTTCTTGAGAGTACTCGTCAGAAGCAACATCGATGATATCTATTCGGTTAACCGATTCAGAATCATAGTTTGCGGAGTACCTCGAAGTTTGGTCAAGGTTGAAGGTGACAGCTTCATTACCAACACGCAATGTGATTTCCTGCTCAAATACATCTATGAGAGCACGGCCCGTTCTCAGGAATCCTTGACCAACAATGAGAGGAACCCGATGATCGGCATCAAAATCAACAACCACGAAGTCAGCTGGGAAATGGAACTTTCCTACTTTCACAAACACGTCCTCAGCAATGCCAAGAGGACGGGATATGGATCGATCAGCAAGCTCGAGAGTCATGCATGTAGGAGTGAGTTCCGGAAGAGAAAGTTTCTTCCACACTGAATATGGCATAAGATTAATGCTTGCACCAAGATCTGCTAGAGCAAAGCATTCAACCATTCCTGGGAATACACAAGGTAAGAGAAATTTCCCAGGATCTCCAAGCTTTTCAGGAAGCTTCTTTAGAATAACTGCTGAGCAGTTCTCGTTAAGAGGAGTCTTAGCCATTTCAAACAGCTTTTCCTTATTGCTTAACATGTGCTTGAGAGTAGATGCGAACTTGGGCATCAGCATGATAGCATCCGCAAAGCTTATGTCAAAATGTAACTCTTGGAAAATTTGGAAAAATTTATCCATTTGATGACTAGCCTTCTCGCGGAGCTTTTGCTCGTTCAAGCGTGATGGGTAAGGAATAGAAGATTTGGATTTCTGATTCTCAACAGGAGCTACAGGAGGTTCAAAAACAACTCCTTGATTAGACTGGGGTTTCTGGACCACTTGAGGATGGACTACCGAAGGTAGGACGTGTGCGGTACTTCGTGGGCTTGAATAATGCACTTTGTCCGTTGTTTCCTTGGTAACTTGACTCATTGGCACAGGTGGAGGTGGCATTGGAGTCGTAGGTCCATTATGTTTTGGAGGTTCACTTTCCACTACCTTTGGAAGAGAAGAGGAAGAAGAGGTAGTAGGAACAGCAGGTCCAGGGTATGAAACACCACTTCGGGTTGTGATCGCCTTGGCATCGCCCCTCGGGTTAGCGATCGTGTTGCTCGGTAAAGTACCTGAGCCCGAGGGTCGATCATTTAAAGACTTCTTCAGATCAGCAATCTGACTGACCAACAACCGGTTCATTTCATCTTGGGATTTCATAAACTGCTTCAGTAACTCATCAGATGATGGTCCTGGAGGAGTAATGACGGGAGGAGCTGGAGGAACAATTTGAGGCCGTATGTTTTGATTATGACCAAAATTCCCTTGATTAGGATTCATATTCCCATGAATTTGATTCCCTCGATTGAAATTGTTTTGATGAAGGTTCCCCTGATGTTGGAAACCTTGATTGGGTGCAGGATAGAAATTACCTTGGTTTTGATAACCTTGGTTCATTCTAGGTTGGTTTTGATTCCGGTTGTGCATGTTATGATTCTGGTTGAAACCGGGTGGTGCCTGATTAGTGTTAGCACGGTAGTGTGGTTCAGCATGTGGTCGGTATTGATTGTGGTTTACCGAAGCTACGGGGGCTTGGTAAAAGGAAGCATCGGTTGCTTGACAATCATAGTACGCGTGTGGACCACTACAAGTTTCACACACCTTGTTTACGGCTTTGACTGGCTCAGGCTTATGAATTTCGCTTTTAATTTCCTTAACATCCTTAATCATACAACGGATGGCATCCGTTAGAGCAGCTATCGGAGCTGCTAACTCAGAAGAGTTACTGGATGAAGGAGCAGGAGTGTTAGGAGTATTGACTTTGTTGCGAGAAATAGGAACTTTTGATTTTTGCTCGCAAATCTCAATCACATCTTTAGGTCTCCGATTCAAGATATTGCCGCCTGCGGCTGCATTCAAGGAATCTTGATCATTACCGTTCAACCCATTGTAAAAGATATTGACTTGTTGAAGTTCTGTGAATTCATGATGGGGGCATTTCCTGAGGAGATCTTTGAATCTCTCCCATGCCTCTCCAAAGTTTTCATCGAAATTTTGACGAAATCCAGAAATTTCATTTTTGAGATTAGTCGTCTTTGATGGAGGAAAGAAGTAGTTCACAAACTTTTGAACAAGATCCTCCCAAGTTTCGATAGACCGAGGGGGTTCCTTTTCCAGCCAAATCCGGGCTGTCCCCTCAAGAGAGAATGGAAAAAGCATCAACTTGATGACTTGTTGTGGAACATCCTTATAATTGATAGTTGAAGTCAATTTGTTAAACCAACGGATGTGTGCATACGGGTCTTCTCGATCAAACCCGTGGAATTGATTTGTAGACACAAGTTGGATCAAATGTGTCTTCAATTCGAAGTGATCAGAATTGATTACGGGTAAAACGATGGCATCTCCATAACCCTCGGTGGGTGCTTGGAGCATTTCCGCCATAGTACGTTCGTCTGCCATTTCGACAGGAGGTGGTGGTGGTAGACGTTCCTCAGTCACGGCTGAAGGAGCTGAACGTCCTCTACGTCTACGAGGAATCTTGCCAAGTTCTAAAAGTGGACTTGTAGAACTGGAAGAACGAGTGCGCATGCACTATGTATAAAAACCAATTTTCAAAACAAATGAGGCAAAACACAAGTGAACTTAACCAATAATCACAAATGAAATGGCTTCTTTGAAAAAGGTACACCAAATCACAAGTGACACAAAGGCAAGTTTTAAATCTGATGTTCGGGAACTTATTAATGGTCGCACCCCCAGTTAGGTAGTGCACTGCCTTGATTTGCGGTGGTTGATTTTTATGTATTCAATTAAGTACCACTGAAAAGACGTAGGTTAGATTTGTGCAGATGGGTTCAAAAACTTTTGGACAATATTTTTGTTATCGTCCCGTTTAACCAAATCGTATCTCTTCAAGAATCACCTTAAAAGAGAATACAAAATAGAAAACGTTCCGATTGTTTTGTTGTTTTATATTTTTTTGGTGTTTTAACACTTTAGGAAAAGTGTTAATGACTTTTTTGATTTTCTTATAACTTTACAAAAACTTTTTACAAATGGTGGGTATGTGCAACAATGGATCTGAAAATGGCTAGACACACGCTAAAGCCTCCCCGGCAGCGGCGCCAAAATTTGATTCGCGCTGAACCGTCAGGTCTTTACAGACTTAAAACAGCTCAGACACAAATACAATGAAGATCAGAGAATATAGAGAATTCCCGGGTCTTTATGTCCCACGGAGACTCAATGGTGTGTTAAACACTGATTCAGACGGTAGAATGATCACTAATGATAGCGATCAGAAAAGATTTGGATATGAATATTACACTACTGAAAAAGTTAATAAATAAAAGCGACTTAAATGCAAATTAAGAAAATTAAAAAGATAAAAAATATTAAATAAACGCTATCACTATATTTAAAGTGATGAACGTTTAAAACCTAAAACTTACGTTTAAATAAAAATAACGTAAACGTACAAAATAAAAAGGTGAAACTTATGCAATATAAATCCTAAAAATATGAAAAATACATTTTTACAATCCTAATAATATAAGAAAATTTAGAGAAAAGGAAAATTATTTTTAAAACTATTTATGTAATTATTATTAATTAAAAACTATTTTAACTATTTAATAAACACTCTAAAATGAAAGAAAATACAAAATAAGGCTAGAAAAAATAAACTTATGATTCTGAAAAATCTAAAATACTATAAAACTAATTTTAAAACTAAAAATATATTTTTCACACTTTTTATCTAATTATTATTAATTAATTATTATTTAAAATACACTTAAATACTAGAAAATACAAAATAAACTTGGAAAAATAAAATTTTAACTTTGAAAAATCTAAAATATGATAAAACTAATTTTAAAACAGAAAATATATTTTTTAGACTTTTTAATTATTTATTACTAATTAATTACTATTTATTAACTATTTATAATTATAATAAATACTAAAAAGAAAGAGAAAAATCTGAAACTTTTTCTAAAAATCCTATATGATAACAGAAAACTAAGAAAAAGAGAAAAATAAGATTTGCTTATTAATAAGTTGAAAAGAAAAATCAAAAAGCTAAAAAAATCTTAAATAAACGCTATCACTATTTTTATATTGATGTTTTTGTGATTTTTATTTTTGAAAACTACTTATATAACAATAATATGAAACTTTAATAAAGACAAAAAATTTACAAAAGCCAAATAAGCAGTTTGTTGAGCTTAATAATCCAACAGTTGGTTTATGAGCTTATTTTGTGGAATAAGCTCAAATAAGCTCAATACTTGAAACAGAAGCTTAAAGTGAATTCAAACAAGCTTAAAGAACAGATATGAAGCTAGAACATGTAAGAAAGCACACTGATTAAGCTAAAAATAGCAATAAGCACTTTGGCTTTTTGAGTGGAAAAACAGAAAATGGGACACACTTCAAGCTTATAGCAGCCCTAGCTAACAAGCTCCAAACTGAAAAATAAAACTTGACAACTCAAGAGGACCAAGTTGGCTTTCCAAAGAACCAAAGAACACTAGAATTGGACAGGTAATAAGCTTGTTGCAAGCTTATCAAGTTGAGCTTATTTTCTGTGCACAGGGCACTTGTGCAGAACAGGTACCCCACAAAAGCAGTCAAATAAGCACTAAACCAGCTGATAATCAAAGAACTAATATTTTTATATTTTTCTTAACCAGCTAGACTACAATACCCCAAAAGCTTATAAACTGAATCTTGATATTAAACCCCTAGTGAAATTCCAAAGTTTATTCAAAAACGACCTTTTTGACAATTTTGACTTTTTGAGAAAAACTAAAAGTTGACCAAAGTGAACTTTGATTGGATCTAATGTACTGATGATGTTGTATTAAGATGTATTAAGACTGATTATAGCAAGAGTAACAACTTTTGAACACAAAATCAAGATTTTGGCTCCTTGACTGTCAACAGTAACTGCATAAGGTACATTCACATGAAATTTTGACTTTCTTACTATAGAGGACTGATTTTATGACTGAGCTTAGTGACTTAGACTTATTTAGATAGTTTTCCAACAAAGCTAAGGACTAAAGGACCTTTGAGTACACTAAACCAAACACCCCTTTTTGATGACTGTTATGAAGCTTTTGAGAGTAAAACACAATTTTAAACCACAAACTTGATTTCAGACCTTGTATTATCATTAACTAGAACTAAAGAAACATGAACCAACAGTTGCAACATCATAAAACTAAGAATTAAGACAAGAGCTATTTTAACTGTTATAAATAAAATGATATAAACTACTAATTTAAAAGATCAACCAACTGTTTTTAAGGATTAAATACACTTAATTACTACTAATAAACACTAAGAACAAGAAATTTTAACAACTAGTCAACCACAACAGTGAAATGCCAAAATACTTAAAAAGACTTACAATAGCTTTCAAGCTCCAAACTGAAAACCAAGACCAACTAACACCCCTATAAGCTTACCAATAAGCTACTAACCCAAGGCCATCCATTATATACCCTGCTCCAGCTGTGATCACCTTCTCCAAATGAATTTTTTATTTTTTTGACTATTTAATTGCTATTTTTGGTGATTTTTTATTTTAACTTCTAAACTTGATTTTAGAGTTTCTAAAAGCTTGCTTAAGCTTTCTAGGAGCTTAAGTGATCTATTCTAATCCATACAAACAACTTTCAACAACATTAACATCTAATGAGAATTTTTAATGAAAAACTGCATAAGTTGAAATAAGAACTTGAAACTTGAAATTAGTACTTGAAAAAGGTTTATATTACAATACTAACTTAAGATACAAAGCTTGTAAACTGAAAAGTACACTGAAATTTTAGTTAAGCTAAAAACGTCATGAAAATTAAAAGACTACTCTAGATATCTTCCTTCATTGCATCTCACTCCATCTTTATAGACTTTTTGCAATCCCACATGTCTTCTGAGACTTTCCCACCAAACTAGAGCCCTTGGATCACTAGAAATAATCAGAACCATACACATGTAATTTTGGCGCCAAAATTTCTTTAAGCAGGTATTTTGCTTTAATGAGTTTGGTTGAAGATAATTAAAGAATTTTGGAATGTAGAGAAGGTGGAGGGAACATGGTATGGAGGGGGGGTTGAAATTGGAGTGAAACCATGGCTGGTATTGAGTAAACAGAAGTGGGGAGGAGAGTGAACAGTTGAAGTGGTTTTGGGCGGGTTTTGTGGGGGTTTGACTGGATTGGTTGACCAGGCAGTATTATTAAAAGGGGGGGTTCAAAAATGGGGGTCCAATGGTTATGGCAGGGGTTCAAAGGGTGTCAAGGGTCCAATTTTAGGTTTAATGTTTTAATAATTAGAAGGACCAAATGTGCAAATCTGAAAATCAAAGGACCCAATCTGCCATTTCATCAATGTTGCTCCAAGGGACTAATATTGACAAGCTTCAAAAGTACAGGGATCAAATCTGTCATTTTGCAATTTTCCAGGGGCCATTTCTGCCAATTTTGAAACTTAAAGGACCATTTTTGTAATTTTCTCAAACTTTTCATATTTTTCACCAAAGGATTAAATTTGACAACTTTTGATTTTAAAAGGACCTTTGGAGACTTTTCTTTTGAAATTTTGTACCAGGGACTGTTTTTGACAATTTTTGAAACTTGGGGGACTAAAACTGCCAATTTTGCAAATTTGATACGTTTTTCATCTGATTTTGATATTTTTGCATTTAAAACACATAAAACACTGATTTGTGATAATTTGATCATTTTGATGTGTTTCTGAGTGTTTTCAGATGATTTTGCAGTTTAGATTGTACAAAAATGATGAGTATTTAGACACTCATCAAGAAGACCGAGGTGGAGGAGACTTTTGTTGAGAAGAAGTCCGTGGTGGAGGAGGTGGCATAGATGTAGATTTACCAGACTGTTTCTGACGTTTAGGTGCAGAGTCCTTATCCTTATCATCGTCATCTCTTGGTCGTTTGGGTTGATCGGCTGACTCCTTGCATGATGATCTGAGTTGAAAATCAAGTAGATTTTCGAAAAATTTAGCTTCATCCGAAGTAAACGTTCCAGATCGCTTAGACATTTGCATCACAAGTTTAGCGATCAACTCAGATTCAGAGAGATCATCTTCTTTGGCCATTGTATGTTTAACCAATGCTACGATGTTAGGGGTGAGTTGTCTGGAAAATATTTCTCTAGTCACACCGGGGACAGTGTCGAGAAGAAACTTGTGGGTATGATCTCTTGCTGTCTTCTCTAGTTCCTTTTGGACTTTAGGAGCGATATCCTGAAGGTACTTGTTAGTGTAACCTTCGATCATTTCGTTCAGTTCCTCTTTTCGATGACTCTTCATGAACTTCTGAACAAATTCCCTTTCTTTCTCCATCTTGTCTTTCTCATCATTTAAGTACTGAATTTGGTCAGCAAACCAATTCATTTTTCTGTAAAGTATGTCCTTCTTTCTGACTTGTTGGACAGCTTTCACAATCTTTTGATGAGTCTGAGAAATCCAAGATTTAGGTGGTTTCTTCACTGATTTGGATGATGATCTGGTTGACTTCGTTGATGGTGGTGGTGATGAATGAGATGAAGAGTCTGATGATGAGGAGACATGAGGAGACTTCATGTCCTTAAGAGTTTCTGAGGTTTTCTCCTTTGAGTGTGTTGGACTGTCTAGAAGAAACTTTGTATAATCATCCTTGTCATCTCTAGACTTTTCTTTCTCAGCTTCCAGTTTCTCAAAATCATACACAATAGTATCCTCTACAGGCTTTTGTTGTTGCACAAGAGTAGTGGCACCAGATCCCTTACCAGGTTGATTAACCGTATCAGGATCTGGTGAGGAGTGGGCAGCACCACTTGATCCTCCGGGGCCACCCATTTGATCTTTAGCAAATTCTTCGGCCTTTTAAAGGTGTCTGACGTTGTGAAACTTTTTCCTGTATGATTTATCCAGTTGCTCTTCTTCTTCTTCTTCAGAGCTCTCATCATAAGGTACAATAGCTGGAGTCTTCCCTTTTTCTTGGACAGCTGGAGGACTTGGTTTTGCTACTGAGGCAGGTGCTTCAGTTGCAGTTGCAGAGTAATGAACCTCTTCATCTGTCTCAGTATCTTCAGAGCTCTCGTCCCTAAGTTGTCTTTGTGGTTCAAGTGTGGGAATAGGTTTGGCTTCCTTTACGGGAACAATCCTTTTAGAAGGAGGTTTCCTTTTAGGAACCTTCCTTTGACTCACAGTACTTGTTGTGCTTCCTGCACTTCCTCTTCTGGTTCTCCTTATAGGTGTTCCAGAAGATTTTTCGTCGAGATGACCAACTTTGCCTTGTCTGACTGCTTCCAGATACCTTTCGTACGATTCGAGCTTTCTGACATCTTCAGTTAGAAGGAAATCTGGCAGCACAGCACCTTGTTTCTTTGTAGACGTTTCCTTGATTCTGACAGATAGAATGGGTTCCGTCAACATGTCGTGATTGTCGGGGTCATTGAGCCTCTTGGGAATGTCAGGATGAAGTCCAAGTGCTCTCTGGATCAACAGTTTAGTGTATCTGATGTAGGGAATCTTTGAGCCAAGTTTGTTGAGAAATGACATCATGTCATCCCAAATCAGAGCTTCGATAGCGATGTGTTTCATGTTGACCAATGCCCAAAATATTTGCAGTTCCATGAGCTTAGGATGCTCATAACCGCTGTCACGACCAGAAACAGACTTGGTGATGATCATGTAGAGAGTTCTCCAGGGTTGAGGAATACTCTTAAGCTCTACGTGAGAATGCTTGGTGATTACTCCTGTAGCCTCGTCATAACCGATATCGATTAAGAATTGGAGAGTTAGCTCTTCAGCAGGTGTGGCATAAAGTTTGGTTGGATTGACTTCAGGAATAAGGAGAGCAGCCCTTAAGTCTGCAGGTGTAATGGTGACTTGTTTGTGGTTCAGAGTCACCGTCACAGCAGTCCGTCCTTTGACCCTTTCCATAGTGTTCCAGAACTGTTGGATGTAGATCTCAGGAACAGTTGCAGAGTGAGTGAGCATATTCTGATACGGATGAGTCCTCAGAATATCAATAGCAATTAGACACGAAGATTCAGAGCAAGTGAGGGTGTCAAAGTCAACACGGAGATTATTCTTTCCTATCTTCATTGGATAGCCATGAGGATAGATATCAGCAATGGAGAGAACTTCAGGTGCATCCACATTCATTTGTTCAGCCATGTCATGATCTGAAATAACATTAGCCAAAAGAACCAACATATCGAAAGACATAATGTTAGTCAACAGAAGGTCTTATTGTCTAGTTATTGAATGTACAGTGATAATGATTGTCACGAGTCCTAAGTCACTTGTATGTTCAATAGTTCAATGATGCCGTGAAATGTTTCGTGAGTTAGTTAACTTTAAGTTTTAAAGTTTATGTTATCACTTATTGTTCACAGCATATTAGACGATTAAGTTTATTAGTGACATTATTGGATTCGTGACGTTATGATTAGTTTATTTACAAGTTTGTACACGTAACAATTCATCATGAAGGTCAATCCAGGGTTAAGCGTAGTTTTGGCAAAGTTATGCGTAGACAGGAATGATATATGCTTAGGCGTAAACTTACGCGTAGAATCCTAACTTACGCGTAAGAATTGTTACGCGTAGGAAAAAGAGACCTTATGCGTAGGCATATATTAACCTTACGCGTAAGGCTACTCGTAAGAGTTAACCTTATGCGTAGAGGTCACTGTTTACGCATATCCTTCACAGGATACGCGTAGTCCATTGTAGAACCTTACGCGTAGCTGTTATGCGTAGGATTATTCTTACGTGTAACATGACTACGCGTAGGGTAATCCTTATGCGTAGAGTTGCAAATGACCTTGATTCTGATTTTCACGAGTAACAAGCCTGAAATAGGACCATCATATCATCATTATTAACACATAGATTCATTCTAATAACAGATCATGGCAAGAACACATGTTACACAGTTATGCGTAGAACTACATACGCGTAGTCTAAACCCTAAATCTACGCGTATGAGATCTAGCCATGGAATATGCACCAAACTATTTCTGGTAGTTTAAGAGTGTTGAGGAAGTCTATATACCGAGTTATAACACCCAATTCATGGTGAATCAAAAATACCCAAACTTATGAACTTTAAACCCTAATTCCAAATTGTTGATTATTTAGAGTTTCTGGGTAGTTATAAAGCAAGGAAATCATCAATTCATCACCATAAGAACATAACCCAACAATCTTTTTGACCAAAAACCTTCACATTTGAAAATACCCAATTCGACTTATAAACCCTAATTTTCAAAAATCATCAATTAGTGTTTCTGGGTGGAATTTGATGGTTAAACTGATATCATTGATGTATTTGAAACGTTTTGACATAATCCATTTAACCACAAACGTCCACACAATGATTGTGTGTTCATACGCTTATGCGTAGAACACATAATCACTCGTAACATGAATTTTAACCGTTGGATTTGAATGAGATTCAAGACCTTATCTTAAAAACATGTTTAGATCACAAGAACACTTACACAATGAAGATCAAAAGCACGGTTTTCTTGAGTGAATATTAAGCGTAGGATGGTTTTAGGGTTTTTGCAATAATGTGAAGAATAAATGTAGGTGGGAGGGTGTTTTATTAAAAGTGATTTTAACCTTTTGACAGTTTTGGTCCCTCCACCTTTTCCTTTTTCAAACCAAGCCATTTAACTTCCATTTTGGTTATCCAAACGAAGATTTTAGGAAAGAAACTTGGCAACACTCCCCCTCGTCTTGAGAAAATAATGAAAGGTTGTTAATTTAAGTCCGAGGAGTGTCTTTGAACCAGAAAATGTACCACCATTTGTAAAAGAATCAACCGAGATATGATAACATGCAAGTACACAAATGATTTGAAACAGTTAATAGCTTATTTTCTCCCCCTCAACACTTGATCGGAAAAATACTGAATTTTGAAAGATAAAAGTGTTGACGGAAGAAATGTACTTTCCATGTTGAAAGAAAGATAGATTAGGAGAATATTTTTGTTGTTTTATCGGATTTTATATTTTTGTATTTTGTTTTTGAAAATTTATTTACAAAAGATGTTTTGGTGTTTGACAGGTTTTTAAGACTGTTTTAAGAGGTCATCCAATTCCTCTTGAGTCAAACATCTCATACCAATCCGGTGGACCAACTCATTAAACCTAGCGGGAGGCAAGGCTTTGGTGAGCAGATCTGCCAATTGGTATTCAGTACCCACAAAGTATAATTCAACGGTACCCTGTTCTACGTGGTCTTTGATGAAATGATAGCGTAGATCGATGTGCTTTGATTTCGAGTGCTGAACTGAATTGCACGAGATGGCAATGGCACTCCGATTGTCGCAGTACATCGGGATTCTGTCAAATACGTAACCATAGTCTTTGAGTTGTGTTCTCATCCAAATGACTTGAGCACAACACGCGGACATGGCTACATATTCTGCTTCGGTTGATGACAGCGATGTACAATCCTGTTTCTTTGATTTCCAAGACACCAGTTTATCACCAAGAAATTGTAGAGCTCATGAAGTACTTTTCCTTGAGTCTAAGCATCCTGCATGGTCAGCGTCTGAAAAAGCGATTAGTTCAAAACCAGAATCCTTCGGATACCAGATCCCCAAATTAATGGTTCCCTTGATGTATCGGAGGATTCTTTTAGCCTCAGAGAGGTGGGTTTCAGTTGGTCGTGACTGATAACGGGAGCATTGATTGGTGCTAAATAGTCAAGTCTAATCACACAAGCTAACCACTTGTGAATGGCTAACCGTAACAGACTTAAAACAGTTTAAACACTAATGCAATTAAGATCAGAGGAATATAGGGAATTCCGGGGTCGTTAAGTCCCACGGAGGATGAATTGGTGTATAAACACTTGATCAGATGATAGAATGATCACTAAGGATAGTAATCAGTAAGGATATTGATGGATAATTACCTACAGAAAAGATTTACAAATTAAAGCGACTTAAATGCAAATTAAAAGAAATAAAAGATAAAAGATATTAAATAAACGCTATCACTATTTTTAAAATCGATGAACGTTTAAAACCTAAAACTTAAAACTTACGTTTAAAATAAAATTACGTAAACGTACAAAATAAAACGTGAGTTTTAAAGAAATAAAAGACCTAATAATATAAAAATGATATTTTTACAATTCTAATAATAAAAGAAAATTATTAGAAAAAGAAAATTATTTTTACAACTATTTATTTAATTATTATTAATTAAAAACTATTTATTAAGTATTTAAAATGCACTAAAATACAATAAAATACAAGATTAACCTAGAAAAATGAAATTATAACTTAGAAAAGTCTAAAATATGATAAAACTTATTTTAAAACTAAAAATATATTTTTTAGACTTTTTATGTATTTATTATTAATTTAAATTTTTTTAAAACTAATAAAAATGCTAAAAAATACTTTTTAAACTAAGAAAATTATGGAAAAATACTTTTTATTACTTTTATATTTATCTTAACCTAAGAAAATTGAAAAATCATTTTTTTGAACTTTTTATAATTTATTAGTATTAAAAGCTATTTAAAAATGCCTAAAAACTGTTTTTAATTAAGAAAAATAGCAAACAGTTATGAAAAATTATGAAAATTTCAGGAAAAGTCTATTTTAATATGTAGAATCTAGGAAAAATAGAAAAACATGTGCTTGTTTGGAGAAATATGCAACTGCAGTTGCAACTGCTTATTAATAAGCACTTGAAATAAGCTAGAAGGACACAACAAGCACCAAACTGATACACAAGCTAGAATAAGCTATAAGAACTCTAATTCAACTAAAAATAACAAACCACAACCTCTGGATTGCAAGTTAACACAGATTTGAGGTTTTGAGCTTAATGAACAAAACAGAATTTGGTAAGCTACTTTGAGCTTATGCACAGACTACCAAATAAGCTAAAACTGAAAAGTAAAAATTGGAACTTGTATAAGACCTGGTTGACTACCTAGAAACAAAAGATGAGATCAAGATAGGCTAAATTGAGCTTATGAGAAGCTTTTTCAAAACCTGAAAAACAACTGAGTAAAACTCAGTTAATGCTGAGTGACTTGGGACAAAATGATAAGCACATGCAGGCCTAGTAAATAAGCTGAAAATGTAAATTTTAAACTTGGAACTTAAAAAGGACCAGGTTAACTGTCTAAAGAGCTAAAAATCACATGTTATGGACAACTAATAAGCTCTGTAGGAGCTTTTGATTGAGCTAGTAAAACTGGTGCACAGGGCACTTTGACTTTTTAAGAAAATGAAGTAGTTTGACTTTTATGAACTTGCACTTGATTCTATGGACTGATTGTAGTATTATAAGATATTATAAGATTATCTAAAGCTATACCAACATCTTTTAAGCTTATAAAATGGATTTTGTAGTTCAAAATCCCAACAGTGACTGACTAAGATGGATTTAAAAAGATTTTTGACTTTTTTCTAAACAAGGACTTAATTTTGTTGCTTGTTTGAGTTACTTAGACCAAGTGTGACTCAGAATAACCAAAACCAAAGGACTGCACAAATTCTAATACAGTGAATTAGGTAAAACCAAACACCCCTTTTAATAACTGTCTTGATGTTTTTCAAAGGATTTCACTGATTCAATCCATACAAATGATAACAGACCTTATAATATTGATTACTAGGACTAATGAAACATTAAACAACAGTATCAACAACATGAAACTCAAGATTAATAACTATGCTATTATGACTGTTTAAATAGAGATTTTAACAACTACCAGTCTTAAAGAACAAGCAAACTATATTAAACTTTAATCTCACTAATCAAACACCAATAAGCATAAAAGCAAAGATAAAAAGCAGAAATGAGCACTTGAACAGTGAAAAGCTAGAATTTAGCAAATGGCTTACAAATTGGTTTCCAAGGAAATACTGAGAACCAAGACATAAAAACACATCCTAAAGCTTCCCAAGAAGCACTAATCCCAATACCATCCACTATATATCCTGCTCCAGCCTTCTTGAACCTTGCACCATGGATTTTTTATTTTCACTGATTTATTTGGTATTTTTATGAATTTTTGTACTTTTGATACTAAACTGTTTTTAAGATATCTAAAAGCTTCAATAAGCTTTATAAGGAGCTTATGTGACCTATTTAGTCCATAATACCAGCTACTTAACAACATTCATACATTCTTGAAATTTTTGAATTAGGAAAAATTGCATAACATGAGAACTGAGATGAAAGTTGAAATTGATTACTTCAAAAGGTTTAAAATACACTGTGATCGCTTAAAAAGGTACTTGGAAACTTTAAATTACACTGGAAATGAAAGTTGTACAAAAACGACATAAGCTTAAATTAAAATTACTCTAACTCTTTTCTCCATTGCTTCTTTCTCTGTATTTATTGACCTCAAATATCTCTTGTCGACCTCTGAACTTATCCCACCACATATTGACCATTGGATTGAGCCAGATAATCAGTTTTGCCATTTGGCGAATTTGGCGCCAATTTTTCAAAGAGTTGGTTTTCTGAATTAATGAGCTTTGGTTGATAGTGGAGGTGGAAGAGGGAGGTAATCAAGTGGATATGGTGAGGTGGAGGGTTGAAAATGAGGAGAAACCATCACTGGTTTTGGCTAAACCAGTGTGGTGAAGGAAGTGAATAGTAGAGGCGGTTTTATTTGATTTTAAAATTTGGGCCGGGTCAAGCTATTTGGATTGGATTTGGGCTTAGATTAAACATTGGATCCGTTTGGTTTTATTTAACAACAAGGACCAAATATGCAATTTTACCAAAGTTGAAGGGCTGATCTTGAATATTTTCCAAAGCTCTCACAAGGACTAAAACTGCCAAATGTGATTAGTACAAGGACCTATATTGATAATTTCCATTTTTTTAAATCCAGGGACCAAAACTGTCAAGTTTAAAACTTGAGGGACCAAACATGTAAATTCTCAAAAGTTTTATCATAAGGACCATTTTTGTCATTTATAAATAGTACAAGGTTAAAAGTTGATAATTTTCACTTTTTAAATTAACCAAGGACTATTTTTGACAATTTTCAAAGTTAAAGGACTAAAGTTGTCAATTTGTGATTTTTAAACTTTGAAGGGTTTGATTTGAAAACTTTTGAATCTTATGGACCTAAAATGATATTTTACAAGTTTTTGAATTACCAGGGACTAGATTTGACAATTTTTGTAACTTGGGGGACTAAAACTGCCAATTATGCAAACTTGATACGTTTTTCACCAGATTTTGATGTTTTTGCATTTAAAACATATAAAACACTTGTTTGTGATATTTTTATCATTTTGATGTGTTTCTGAGTGTTTTCAGATGTTTTTGGCATTCTAACAGTACAAAAATGATGAGTATTTAGACACTCATCAATCCCCCACACTGAGATATTGCTAGTCCCTAGCAATGATTTGAGAAAATTTAATGGATTTTATCTCTTTACCAAAAGCCATTACTTCTGGAGTAGCCAATTGTTTCAGTTCAAGTAAGAACTTTGGCACAACGATAACCAAATGATTTTGAGCAAATCATAAGCTGTGAACGGATTTGATTTGTCTTTACTAGAAGCCGTTTGCTTCTGGACTAGCCAACTCTTAGATAAATTATCAATATTATCTTTGGTGAGCTGATTACCAATTATGGATTTTCAACTGCCTTTACCACAAGCCATAAACTTGCGGGCTAGCCAACTCTTCACTAGTTTAAAGATATGGTGAGTTGAACACCATACAATTTTAGGCAAATTGCAAGCCATAAACGGATTTGAGATATCTTTACCAAGAGCCGTTTGCTCCTGGATTAGCCAATCCTTATGTGGGTTAGACATGGCGGACTGATTACCATTTGCTGAGTAAGTGAAAAACACTTACTCAAAAAAAAAAAAAAAATTTGCCAAAAACGGGGGAATTGGGTGAAATAATTACATGATGAAATTCGTGAGAATTCCCCCCCACACTTAGAAATGAATATTGCCCTCAATATTCAAAGTACCGGCGGTTATGCCGAAACACAGAATATAAAAGGGAAATACTACGGCCATTATTTTGTTTTTGATATATACATTTTTTTTTTTTTTTTTTTTTTTTTTTTTTTTTGAAACTGATTGATATATACAACAGCGTGGGAAAAACTCCCCCACACTAGGTTGATAGAAAGGGGATAAGAAGACAGAAATATGGATGAAAATCCATATTATGTGTGCTACTATTTTTAATTCCCGAGTCACTAGCTTGACTCGATCCCCGCATTCATTGGTTCATGGGGAATGTTTGTAAATCCGGGACAACCACAGGTGGAATGTCCTCTCCAAAGTAATGCTTTAATCGATGACCATTTACTTTAAAATTGGGACCATCAGGCTGAGATAACTCAATGGTGCCATAAGGATAAACCTTAGTGATAGTAAATGGACCAGACCAGCAGGACTTAAGCTTTCCCGAGAAAATCTTCAATCTAGAGTTGAAAAGAAGGACTCGATCACCAACGTTGAAAACGCGGTTCTTGATTTTAGAGTCATGAATCTTCTTTGTCTTTTGTTTATAGATCAAAGAGTTCTCGTAAGCTTGATCACGAAGTTCATTTAGTTCATTCATTTGAACTTTTCTGTGATCACCGGCTGTCTGTATATCGAAGTTTGCATGTTTTAAGGCCCAGTAAGCCTTGTGCTCTAGTTCAATCGGAAGATGACATGCTTTTCCGTACACTAGCTTGTATGGAGTACACCAAATTGGTGTTTTGTAAGCTGTACGAAAAGCCCAAAGTGCGTCATCCAGTTTATCCGACCAGGATGCACGATTTTCACCTACTGTCCTTTCAAGTATTCTTTTAATACCACGATTTGAAACTTCCACCTGCCCACTTGTTTGGGGGTGGTATGCAGTAGAGAGACGATGGGTAACACCATACTTATGCATGACTCTTTCAAATTGGTCATTACAAAAATGTGTACCACGATCACTGATTATCGCTCTCGGAGTTCCAAACCTGGCAAAGAGAGATTTCAAAAATTTCACAACTACTCGGGCATCATTTGTAGGTAAAGCTTTCGCTTCAACCCATTTTGACGGATAGTCAACAGCTACGAGTATGTACTTGTTACCACGAGAAGATGGAAATGGCCCCATAAAATCAATACCCCAGATGTCAAATATCTCACAAACTTGAATGGCATTTTGTGGCATTTCATTTCTTTGAGATATGTTTCCGTGACGTTGACAAGCGTCACAAGTTTTGACATAATCGTAGGCATCCTTATAGATTGTGGGCCAATAGAACCCGGAATCAAACACCTTTTTGGCGGTGTAGTTTGGACTATGATGGCCCCCGGTGGGTCCAGCATGGCAAGCTGTGAGAATGTCAATAGCTTCCTGTCCATAAACACACCGTCGGATGACTTGATCCGCACAGATTTTGAATAAGAAAGGGTTGTCCCAGAAATAGTGTTTAACATCCTTGAAGAATTTATTCTTCTGCTGGGTCGACATCCCTTTCACAATGAAGTTACCCGCATGGTAATTTGTAAAGTCAGCAAACCATGGGGTAGAAGAGTTTCCACGAAAAGAAACCGCATTGAGTGTCTCGAGAGGAAATGTTTCATTTATTTCCTTCTTCTCGAAAACATCTTGGTGAGGGTTTTCTAATCTGGACAGATGATCAACAGCCAGGTTCTCAGCTCCTTTTTTATCACGTATGATAATATCAAATTCTTGGAGGAGGAGAACCCAACGGAGCAATCTCGGCTTTGCATCTTGTTTTGCAAAGAGATATTTAAGAGCTGAGTGATCCGTATACACTACACATTTGGTCAAGATTAAGTACGGCCGAAATTTCTCAAATGCATACACCACGGCTAATAGCTCTTTTTCTGTGGTGGTGTAATGAGTTTGAGCTTCAGTCATAGTCTTACTTGCGTAGTGAATAGGCTAAAAATGCTTGTTTCTTCGTTGCCCTAAGACTGCGCCGATAGCAAAATCACTTGCATCGCACATTAGCTCAAAGGGTAAATCCCAGTCAGGAGCAACGAGAATGGGTGCTTCTGTAAGCTTTTTCTTCAATGTTTCAAAAGCTACGATGCATTCAGGTGAAAAGATAAAAGGAGCATCCTTTTCAAGAAGATGGGTCATTGGCCGGGCGATTTTGGAAAAATCTTGAATGAATCTACGATAGAAACCGGCATGACCTAAAAAACTCCTAATACCTTTAACGGTAGTAGGATGAGGTAGTTTAGCAATAACATCAACTTTTGCTCTATCTACCTCAATACCATTCTTTGAAATTTTATGGCCAAGGACTATGCCTTCTTTGACCATAAAGTGGCTTTTCTCCCAGTTTAGACAAAGATTGGTGTCTTCACACCGTTTGAGCATTTTATCTAAATGGGAGAGACATGTTTGAAATGAATCCCCAATGACCGAGAAGTCATCCATAAACACCTCCATTGTTTCCCCGATCATGTCGTGGAAAATGGCCATCATACATCGTTGGAACGTGCCAGGAGCATTACATAAGCCAAAAGGCATACGTCTGTAGGCAAAAGTTCCGTATGGGCAGGTGAATGTAGTCTTCTCTTGATCCTGTGGATCAATGGGGATCTGAAAGTATCCCGAGAAACCATCAAGGAAACAATAGTATTCATTCCCTGCTAATCTCTCAAGCATTTGGTCCATAAAGGGTAGAGGAAAATGGCCTTTACGAGTGGCGTCATTCAACTTACGATAGTCAATGCAAACACGCCATCCCGTAACCAGACGAGTTGGAATTAACTCGTTATCTTCATTTGTGACAACAGTTATGCCACCCTTTTTCGGAACACAATGAATTGGGCTAACCCAAGGACTATCTGAGATTGGGTAAATCAATCCTGCATCAAGAAGTTTTATAACCTCCTGTTTGATAACATCATGGATTTTCGGATTTACTCTTCTCTGATGTTGAACTGCTGGCTTAAAGTCATCCTCCATCAAGATTTTGTGAGTACAGAACTCAGGGTTGATACCCTTAATGTCGGAGAGTTTCCAAGCAATTGCTTGCTTGTGTGACTTCAAGATTTTTATGAGAGCAGCTTTTTCATCTTTACTCAAATCTCTAGCAATAATGACTGGTAATTTATCATTACCTTCAAGAAATGCATACTCGAGATGAGGTGGTAAGTCCTTAAGCTCAACCTCAGGAAATTCTTCAGTTTTCTCAACTGACTTGACTTCCTTGTTATGAAGTTTGATGGGAGGGAGTGGAGGAGAAATGTCATGATTTAACAACTCCTCAAGAAGAATATCTCCCTCCAGATTAATCTCATTTTGATTAATCTCAAATGGAATTGAATCACTAGAGTGAGGGGTGGATGATGAATCATCATTAAGCAACTTCTCAATGAGAAGTATGTCTCCCTCAATGTCAATTGGAGAGTGATCAATTTCCCACGGAACAGAATCACTGGATAAGTAAGCTTCAATCTCTTCTAAGATGAAGTCACTTTCCTCAAATGGGGTAAGAGAAGGAGTAGAATTGGCGATGATAGGTTGAGATGAATGAGTGAGATTATCACTCGAAGAATTATGATCATAACCAAGAACTTCTTGCGAGTACTCTTCAGAAGCAACATCAATGATATCTATTCGGTTAACCGATTCAGAATCATAATTTGCAGAGTACCTCGAAGTTTGATCAAGGTTAAAAGTGACAGCTTCATTACCAACACGCAATGTGATTTCTTGCTCAAATACATCTATGAGAGCACGGCCCGTTCTCAGGAATCCTCGACCAACAATGAGAGGAACCCGATGATCGGCATCAAAATCAACAACCACGAAGTCAGCTGGAAAATGGAACTTTCCTACTTTCACAAATACGTCCTCGGCAATGCCAAGAGGACGGGATATTGTACGATCTGCAAGCTCGAGAGTCATGCATGTAGGAGTAAGTTCCGGAAGAGAAAGTTTCTTCCACACTGAACATGGCATAAGATTAATGCTTGCACCAAGATCTGCTAGGGCAAAGCATTCAACCATTCCTGGAAATACACAAGGTAAGAGAAATTTTCCAGGATCTCCAAGCTTTTCTGGAAGCTTCTTCAGAATGACTGCTGAGCAGTTCTCGTTAAGAGGAGTTTTAGCCATTTCAAACAGCTTTTCCTTGTTGCTTAACATGTGTTTGAGAGTTGATGCAAACTTGGGCATCAGCATGATAGCATCCGCAAAGCTTATGTCAAAATGTAACTCTTGGAAAATTTGGAAAAATTTATCCATTTGATGACTAGCTTTTTCACGGAGCTTTTGCTCATTCAAACGTGATGGATAAGGAATAGAAGATTTGGATTTGGTATTTTCAACGGGAGCTACAGGTGGTTCAAAAACAACTCCTGGATTAGACTTGGGTTTCTGGATAACTTGAGGTTGGACTACCGAAGGCAGGACTTGTGCGGTACTACGTGGACTTGAATAATGCACCTTGTCCGTTGTTTCCTTGGTAACTTGACTCATTGCCACAGGAGGAGGGGGCATTGGAGTCGTAGGTCCATTATGTGTTGGAGGTTCACTTTCCACTACCTTTGGGAGAGAAGAAGAAGAGGTAGTAGGAACAGCGGGTCCATTGTATGAAACACCACTTCTGGTTGTGATCACCTTAGCATCGCCCCTCGGGTTAGCGATCGTGTTGCTTGGAAGTTTTCCTGAGCCCGAGGGTTGATCATTTAAAGACTTCTTGAGATCAGCAATCTGACTGACCAACAACCTGTTCATTTCATCTTGGGATTTCATGAACTGCTTCAGTAACTCATCAGATGATGGTACTGGAGGATGTGGAGGAAAATTCTGAGGTCGGATGTTTTGATTAGGACCTTGTTGTTGAAAATTCCCTTGATTAGGATTCACATTCCCATGAAATTGATTCCCACGATTGAAATTGTTTTGATGAAGGTTCCCCTGATGTTGGAAACCTTGATTGGGTCCAGGATAGAAATTACCTTGGTTTTGATAACCTTGGTTCATTCTAGGTTGATTCTGATTCCGGTTAAGATTCTGGTTAAAACCGGGTGGTGCCTGATAAGTGTTAGCACGGTAACTTGGTTCATTCTGAGGACGGTATTGATTACCTCCTTGATTTGAAGTACCGGCTATAGCATTTGCTTCAAACGGACTACCATCGGTGGCAGTACAGTTGTAGTATGCATGAGGACCACCACAAGTAACACAAACTTCAACTTTCTTCACTTCACCATTTGATGGTGTTTGAGTGAAGGTGACTTTCTTTTGGTTAGCAAGAACCAAAGCCTGAACAGCATCAGTGAGTTTATCAATCTTAGCATCGGTGCTAGATGTACTCACAGGAGATGAAGTAGAAGGTCCAGCATTAGACTGATTTTGATATGTCTTTGTGCGGAAAGGACGGACCTGGGACTTGTTTTCAATGATTTGTAAGGCTTCTTTGGTGGTTTTGCTAAGGAAATTGCCTCCCGCGGAGGCATTCAAAGAGTCTTGGTCAGCTTGTCTCAGACCATTATAGAAAGTATCCATTTGCATTAATTCGGTAAAACCATGATGTGGACACTTGCGGAGCAATTCTTTGTAACGATCCCATGCCTCCCCGAATGATTCATCAAATCTCTGAGAAAATTTCATTATCTCATTCTTAAGACTTGTGGTTCGGGATGGAGGATAGAATTCGTTAACAAACTTGGTAACTAGATCTTCCCATGTCTCAATGGAACGAGGGGGTTGTTTCTCAAGCCAATTCCGGGCTTGTCCCTCTAGAGAAAATGGGAACAGAAGAAGCTTGATAGCTTCATGTGGGACATTCTTGTACTTGATGGTAGATGCAATCTTGTTAAACCATCGAATGTGTGCATGAGGATCATCCCGCTCAAAACCATAGAACTGGCTTTGGGTTACCAGATTAAGCAACCCGGTTTTGAGCTCGAAGGTATCAGCCACAATGGCTGGGACAACAATGGCATCTCCGTAACCCTCAATGGGTGCTTGGAGAAGCTCATTCATGGGTTTGTCTTCTGCCATTTCGACAGGTGGTGGTGGTGGTAGACGTTCCTCAGTCACGGCTGAAGGAGCTGAACGTCCTCTACGTCTACGAGGAATCTTTCCAAGTTCAGAAAGTGGACTTGTAGAACTGGAAGAACGAGTGCGCATGCACTAAGTATAAAAATCAAATTTCAAAACAAATGAGGCAAAACACAAGTGAACTTAACCAATAATCACAAATGAAATGGCTTCTTTGAAAAAGGTACACCAAATCACAAGTGACACAAAGGCAAGTTTTAAATCTGATGTTCGGGAACTTATTATGGTCGCACCCCCAGTTAGGTAGTGCACTGCCTTGATTTGCGGTGGTTGATTTTTATGTATAATTTAAGTACCACTGAAAAGACGTAGGTATGATTTGTGCAAAGGGGTTTAAAAACTTTTGGAAAATATTTTTGGTATCGTCTCGTTTAACCAAATCGTATCTCTTTAAGAATCACCTTAAAAGAAACACAAGACAGAAAACGTTACGATTGTTTTGTTGTTTTATATTGTTTTTGGGTTTTTAACACTTTAAGAAAAATGTTAATGAACTTTTTGATTTATAAAAACTTTACAGAAAACTTTTTACAAACTGTGGTATATGTGCAAGTACGGGTCTGAAAATGCTAGAACACGCTTACAGCCTCCCCGGTAGCGGCGCCAAAATTTGATTGGTGCTAAACAGTCAAGTCTAATCACACAAGCTAACCACTTGTGAATGGCTAACCGTAACAGACTTAAAACAGTTTAAACACTAATGCAATTAAGATCAGAGGAATATAGGGAATTCCTGGGTCGTTAAGTCCCACGGAGGATGAATTGGTGTATAAACACTTGATCAGATGATAGAATGATCACTAAGGATAGTAATCAGTAAGGATATTGATGGATAATTACCTACAGAAAAGATTTACAAATTAAAGCGACTTAAATGCAAATTAAAAGAAATAAAAGATAAAAGATATTAAATAAACGCTATCACTATTTTTAAAATCGATGAACGTTTAAAACCTAAAACTTAAAACTTACGTTTGAAATAAAATTACGTAAACGTACAAAATAAAACGTGAGTTTTAAAGAAATAAAAGACCTAATAATATAAAAATGATATTTTTACAATTCTAATAATAAAAGAAAATTATTAGAAAAAGAAAATTATTTTTACAACTATTTATTTAATTATTATTAATTAAAAACTATTTATTAAGTATTTAAAATGCACTAAAATACAATAAAATACAAGATTAACCTAGAAAAATGAAATTATAAATTAGAAAAGTCTAAAATATGATAAAACTTATTTTAAAACTAAAAATATATTTTTTAGACTTTTTATGTATTTATTATTAATTTAAAATTTTTTAAAACAAATAAAAATGCTAAAAAATACTTTTTAAACTAAGAAAATTATGGAAAAATACTTTTATTACTTTTATATTTATCTTAACCTAAGAAAATTGAAAAATCATTTTTTTGAACTTTTTATAATTTATTAGTATTAAAAGCTATTTAAAAATGCCTAAAAACTGTTTTTAATTAAGAAAAATAGCAAACAGTTATGAAAAATTATGAAAATTTTAGGAAAAGTCTATTTTAATATGTAGAATCTAGGAAAAATATAAAAACATGTGCTTGTTTGGAGAAATATGCAACTGCAGTTGTAACTGCTTATTAATAAGCACTTAAAATAAGCTAGAAGGACACAACAAGCACCAAACTGATACACAAGCTAGAATAAGCTATAAGAACTCTAATTCAACTAAAAATAACAAACCACAACCTCTGGATTGCAAGTTAACACAGATTTGAGGTTTTGAGCTTAATGAACAAAACAGAATTTGGTAAGCTACTTTGAGCTTATGCACAGACTACCAAATAAGCTAAAACTGAAAAGTAAAAATTGGAACTTGTATAAGACCTGGTTGACTACCTAGAAACAAAAGATGAGATCAAGATAGGCTAAATTGAGCTTATGAGAAGCTTTTTCAAAACCTGAAAAACAACTGAGTAAAACTCAGTTAATGCTGAGTGACTTGGGACAAAATGATAAGCACATGCAGGCCTAGTAAATAAGCTGAAAATGTAAATTTTAAACTTGGAACTTAAAAAGGACCAGGTTAACTGTCTAAAGAGCTAAAAATCACATGTTATGGACAACTAATAAGCTCTGTAGGAGCTTTTGATTGAGCTAGTAAAACTGGTGCACAGGGCACTTTGACTTTTTAAGAAAATGAAGTAGTTTGACTTTTATGAACTTGCACTTGATTCTATGGACTGATTGTAGTATTATAAGATATTATAAGATTATCTAAAGCTATACCAACATCTTTTAAGCTTATAAAATGGATTTTGTAGTTCAAAATCCCAACAGTGACTGACTAAGATGGATTTAAAAATATTTTTGACTTTTTTCTAAACAAGGACTTAATTTTGTTGCTTGTTTGAGTTACTTAGACCAAGTGTGACTCAGAATAACCAAAACCAAAGGACTGCACAAATTCTAATACAGTGAATTAGGTAAAACCAAACACCCCTTTTAATAACTGTCTTGATGTTTTTCAAAGGATTTCACTGATTCAATCCATACAAATGATAACAGACCTTATAATATTGATTACTAGGACTAATGAAACATTAAACAACAGTATCAACAACATGAAACTCAAGATTAATAACTATGCTATTATGACTGTTTAAATAGAGATTTTAACAACTACCAGTTTTAAAGAACAAGCAAACTATATTAAACTTTAATCTCACTAATCAAACACCAATAAGCATAAAAGCAAAGATAAAAAGCAGAAATGAGCAATTGAACAGTGAAAAGCTAGAATTTAGCAAATGGCTTACAAATTGGTTTCCAAGGAAATACTGAGAACCAAGACATCGAAACACATCCTAAAGCTTCCCAAGAAGCACTAATCCCAAGACCATCCACTATATATCCTGCTCCAGCCTTCTTGAACCTTGCACCATGGATTTTTTATTTTCACTGATTTATTTGGTATTTTTATGAATTTTTGTACTTTTGATACTAAACTGTTTTTAAGATATCTAAAAGCTTCAATAAGATTTATAAGGAGCTTATGTGACCTATTTAGTCCATAATACCAGCTACTTAACAACATTCATACATTCTTGAAATTTTTGAATTAGGAAAAATTGCATAACATGAGAACTGAGATGAAAGTTGAAATTGATTACTTCAAAAGGTTTAAAACACACTGTGATCGCTTAAAAAGGTACTTGGAAACTTTAAATTACACTGGAAATGAAAGTTGTACAAAAACGACATAAGCTTAAATTAAAATTACTCTAACTCTTTTCTCCATTGCTTCTTTCTCTGTATTTATTGACCTCAAATATCTCTTGTCGACCTCTGAACTTATCCCACCACATATTGACCATTGGATTGAGCCAGATAATCAGTTTTGCCATTTGGCGAATTTGGCGCCAATTTTTCAAAGAGTTGGTTTTCTGAATTAATAAGCTTTGGTTGATAGTGGAGGTGGAAGAGGGAGGTAATCAAGTGGATATGGTGAGGTGGAGGGTTGAAAATGAGGAGAAACCATCACTGGTTTTGGCTAAACCAGTGTGGTGAAGGAGGTGAATAGTAGAGGCGGTTTTATTTGATTTTAAAATTTGGGCCGGGTCAAGTTATTTGGATTGGATTTGGGCTTAGATTAAACATTGGATCCGTTTGGTTTTATTTAACAACAAGGACCAAATATGCAATTTTACCAAAGTTGAAGGGCTGATCTTGAATATTTTCCAAAGCTCTCACAAGGACTAAAACTGCCAAATGTGATTAGTACAAAGACCTATATTGATAATTTCCATTTTTTTAAATCCAGGGACCAAAACTGTCAAGTTTAAAACTTGAGGGACCAAACATGTAAATTCTCAAAAGTTTTATCATAAGGACCATTTTTGTCATTTATAAATAGTACAAGGTTAAAAGTTGATAATTTTCACTTTTTAAATTAACCAAGGACTATTTTTGACAATTTTCAAAGTTAAAGGACTAAAGTTGTCAATTTGTGATTTTTAAACTTTGAAGGGTTTGATTTGACAACTTTTGAATCTTATGGACCTAAAATGATATTTTACAAGTTTTTGAATTACCAGGGACTAGATTTGACAATTTTTGTAACTTGGGGGACTAAAACTGCCAATTATGCAAACTTGATACGTTTTTCACCAGATTTTGATGTTTTTGCATTTAAAACATATAAAACACTTGTTTGTGATATTTTTATCATTTTGATGTGTTTCTGAGTGTTTTCAGATGTTTTTGGCATTCTAACAGTACAAAAATGATGAGTATTTAGACACTCATCAAGCATAGATAAATGGCAAAGACAATATCAGGTCTGCTAGCTGTTAGATACATGAGGGACCCAATAATACTTCGGTATTTTGTAGGGTCAACCAATTTCCCATGTAAATCAGCATCTAACTTCTTGGTATGTGCTATTGGTGTGGCATAAGTATCACAGGTAGTCATTCCAAATTTGTTTAACAGTTCAAGGGCATATTTGGACTGACTCAAGAAAATACCACGGGGTGATTGATGAACTTGCAGTCCTAGAAAGAACGTAAGTTCACCCATCATGGATATTTCAAAATTTTTCTTCATTAGTTTTGCAAAAGCGATTGAAAACTTTTTATGTGTTGACCCAAAAATGATGTCATCCATGTAAATTTGAACAATTAAGATGTGTGCCCCGTGATATTGTATAAAGAGAGTTGGGTCAACCGAGCCTTTGGTGAAATTATTGGCAATGAGGAAAGATGATAGCTTATCGTACCATGCCCGAGAGGCTTGTTTGAGACCATAAAGAGCTTTGTTCAGTTTCTAGACATGGTTCGGGAACTCAGGATCAACGAATCCATCTGGTTGGCTGACATAGACCGTTTCTTTAAGTTGTCCATTGAGAAACGCTGTTTTGACATCCATCTGATAGACCGTCATATTCATATGAGCTGCGAATGCGAGGAATATCCGAACAGCCTCAAGACGAGCAACTGGAGCAAAAGATTCTTCAAAGTCTATTCCCTCTTCCTGACGATAACCCTTAGCAACTAGACGTGACTTGTTTCGGATGATGTTCCCTTCAGCATCCAATTTGTTTTTCCAAATCCATTTTAGACCAATGACGTAGATTCCTGTTGGTCTTTCAACCAGTTCCCATATTTCAAGACGTTTGAATTGGTTGAGTTCTTCTTGCATGGATTCAATCCAGTTGTCTTTTGTCATTGCGTCTTTAATGTTTTTAGGTTCAGATTGGCAGACAGTGAGTGCATAAATGTAATGTTCACCATCTGAGTGAAGACGTTGTCTCGTAACGACTGGTTGATTCGGGTTGTTAATAATGTTAGCCAGAGGATGATCTTTTGTCCATCTATGTGTAGAGGGTTGATGTTGGTATACATTGTGCAGATTCTGAGGATTCAAATGGTTTGTTGAAGATTCCGCGACATCTGGTGCAGCAGTCTCATTAGCAAACGGGTTGAACAACGCATTTAGATCAAAATCTGCAGGCGGGGGTACTTCATTCAGAATATCATCAGCTGGTTTATCATTGTTGGAAGCGGTGTGTTCAACTGTTGTGTTGGAGTCAACTAGTGTAGGTGCATCTGCAACAGTAGTTGTTGTAGGAGGTGTATCAGGTATATGACTATTATCAGGTTGTGCAGCGGAAACAGCGGATACACCAGGAGCAAGTTCATCAATATCGTCACAGAACAGAGGAGCAAATAACCTTTCCATTTGTTGACGAGTTAGCTGAGGGCTTTCTTCAGCTGATGATGGGGGTTGAGGGAAGTTTAAACGGTTGTGACCGGGTTCTAAGCTGTTATACTCAGAAGCCATTTCCGTGAGTTCATCGAAATGAGCATGAATCGTTTCCATTACCTCCTTAGTTCGACGATTCCAGATTCGGAAACCTTTAGAATTGTCACAGTATCCAATAAAGACTCCAATATCAGCTTTGGCTTTGAGCTTTCCAAAATCATCACGATCATTATTCGGATAGCAAAGGGATCCAAATAAATGAAAGTGTTTGAGGTTCGGTTTATAGTTGTGGACAAGCTCGAAAGGTGTTTTGTCGTGGCGTTTTGTGATCATAGAACGGTTTTGAGTATAGCATGCAGTAGATACAGCTTCTGCCCATAAGTAATCTGGAAATTTAGCATTGATTAACATTGTTCTTGCAGCTTCCACTAACGTTCGGTTTCGTCTTTCAACAACTCCGTTTTGTTCAGGTGTACGTGCAATAGATGTTTGATGCTGAATTCCCACTTTCTCATAAAATTCACGAAGGGTTTTGTTAACAAATTCAGTTCCTTTGTCTGTTCTGATTATCCGGACGGTGTTGCGGAGCTGAACCTGTATTTTTGTGAGAAAGGTGATGATCATTTGTGGAGCTTGGTCTTTGCTACGAAGAAAGTAGACCCAAGTCCATCGTGAGTAGTCATCAACAATCACTAAGATGTAGCGTTTGCCGTTGATCCTTTGCACACGCATCAGGCCACACAAATCCATGTGAAGAAGATGGAGCACATGCTAAGAGCTGTGTTCCATCTTTGACGAAAAATGAGCACGAGTGCTTTTCCCTTGTTCACAGGCTGAGCAAAGGTGATCTTTTGAATACCGGAATCGTGGGAGTCCTTCAACGAGTTTGTGTCGAGCAAGGTTGGTGATGGTTTGAAAGTTTAGATGTGAGAGACGACGGTGCCATAGCCAGGATTTTGTAGATGTTGCCTTTGAAAGTAAGCAAATGGGAGAGGAAGCAACCATGTCTTGCATAGAGATAGTGTAGAGACTAGAATTACACGAGCCAGACATCAGGTCATTTCCTTGTAGATCACGAATGAAACAAGTTTTCTCCCTGAAAGCAACCTCCAAATCTCCATCACAAAATTGACCTACTGAAAACAGATTGTGACCGAGGCCTTCCACATAGTAAACCCTGCTGATTTCGATGTTCCCATTAACATAATCTCCGTAGCCCATGATGGTTGCGAAGTGATCGTTCCCGAATCTGACAGTGCCAATGAACTTTGCAATAAAGTTTGATAACAGTTTAAGGTTGCCTGTCATGTGTCGGGAACATCCGCTATCAACAATCCAGAGAATGATCTGTATCACCTGCATTACACACAGACGACACAGATGGAATAGAAGTAGATGTGGAACCCGAAATGTTAGAGGGTTCCGAAGCAGGTACGTTAGACATACACACATTGAGAATTTTAGGCATCCATTTAAATCCTAGTGTGTTATATATCCATTTCTGCCATCTATAACTACTCTTTGCTTTAGTCTTAGTTCAAACACTAGGTGGTACTACATTCTTGGGAGGTGAAGCGGGAGCTACTGTGATAGCAATGGTTGCCTTAGAATCTAAAGAAGGTGGTTTACCAAGCACAGACTTGGAATGATTAGTGGGCCTAGAGGTATTCCGATTCTTAGGATTCCGTAATCGAGAGATTATAGTTTTAGCAACACATTTGTCATGACAATCAGAATTCATACTCTTTCGACAAATAACACAAGGTGCATCAGACTGAATATCAAAAGTCCTTAACGGTTTAGCATTCGTTACATCACTATTTGTATTACATTTTCCAGACGCAACATCTATAGTGGAAGCAACATGATTTTTATTCAGAGTCCTAGGGTGTTCTTCTACTTTAGCATTCTTTATTGATCTTTTCTTAGGTCGCAACTTCCTATTCTTCGATTGAGTGCTCCTAGGCTGTGAAGTGCGGACGTTTGGAAAAGATGCAACTATTCCTGTTTCAGTAGAGGGAAACATATTAGCAACTTGTGATTTGGCAGTGGGAATTCTAGGATCACGATTACTAAGTGTGACTGGTGCTAATCTCTTAATCACAGTAGGCGGAAGTTGTGCATACTTTCCTAACATTTCCCGTAACTTAGAGATGGTGTGAATCAGATCTTGATTTTCAGAACGAATATTACCAGCAAAATTCATGACTTCTCTAGTGTGAGCAAGATAGTGATCAAGTTCGTTTGATGCTTCAAGTCGAGTCTTTTTGAGTAAATCAAATATGACACCATATTCCTGTTTAACTTTTAAAAGTTCTTGTTCATATTTTGAGATTTGACTTTTCAAAGACACGTTTTGATCATCTAGTTGCTCAATTTTAGGATCAGAAGATTTTTCACTCAGCTGAGCGATTTTCTTTTGAAAACTAAGTTGATGGTTGTGAATATCTTTTTCACACCAATGAAGACGACGTTTTGCATTGTAAATTTCAGTGAGTAATCGTTTATTTTCAGTTTTTAAAGACTCGATCTGAAGCACATTATCGGTGTTCTCAACAGTTACAACAGTTTCAACAATATCAGTAGAGATGTAATCAGATGAAAATGGCAACGCATGAAGTAACACAACATTATGGATATCAGCACAGATAACATCTTCCAAGAGTCGATCAACATCTTTTCTCAACAGTTTCTTTTTGCGTTTTGTGTTAGAAATAGATGTTTCTATTTTCTTGAAAACGTTTTTCATTACCCCAAGTTCCTTATGAAAATCCTTTTCCCAGGCAATTGCACAACTTTTCAAGTTTTTAACATTAGGTAAAAGATTTTTCTGAAAAATGTCTCATTGTTCTCGCGCCAGAGGCGATTGAAAATGTTCAACTTTGATTTCAGATCGATATTCTATCTCATGTTGTAAAATTTTGAGGTCAGCCATGAAAATGTCAAAATATCGAAGGATTTTTCGATTTTCAGGTTTTGAGTTTACTTCACTAATGGAAGGTAAAGGACCATAAGTTTGTGCAAATTCTGTTTTGGGATTAACATTAGAAGACTCAGGTGTTTTGATGATAATCCTTGGTGTGTTAGAAGAATCCGTTGGTGTGACGAAAGTGACCGCGTTTTTATAATTAAAAGGTTTGTTGTAAACAACATTTTTTAATTTTGATCGACTCTCGTCTTCTGCATCTAATTCCTCTTGACGATGATATTCAACAACACTCATGACAGTATTATCAATTTTGTATTCTGCACTGGAAACTTCAGGAGTTGGTTTGAATGTTTTTAGTGAAAGCTTTGGTTTGTAATCAGCTAGATTTTTTCCATATCCTTTTGGATTGGGTTTTAAGGTAAACTTTTCAATAGCTGTTACGGATTCACCATGTTTGTAAACAACAGTTTTAAACTCTTTAAGTTTGTTTTGCAAGCCGAGAATTTCATCAAGAAGGGCATCTACCCGATTCGTTGAATGCTTTTTGTATGCGGAGAACTGTTTTTGACAATTTAACAACTCAGCCTTAGCTTTTTGATTTTCCAAGGTGAGAGCGTTAATTTGCTTTTTATGTTCGTGTTTCAGTTGTTCTAATTCAGACAACAAAGCATTCTTCGAGGCGGCTAGATCACGCATCTGTCTCTCTAAATATTTTTCATTTTGATGAGATTTTGCAAAAGCGGCTTCAAAACCTTTTTCACGGTTTTCTTGAGTTTTGAAAAAGTTTAGTTGCATTTGTAAGCATTCAAAATCCTTGGTTAACAGTGCATTTTTACTTTTTAAAGATTGATTTAATGCATAACATTCCTCCATTTTGATTTTATGGTCTTGAATTAACCGAGCAAAATCCGGATGAGGCAACAGATCATCTTGTTCAATGTGAGTCTCAACATGATCATTCTTTAGATCCTCAAGTACGACCACGGAGTCAATTTGATTATCAAAGGAAACCATAAGGTCATCTTGATCGTCAAATGTAACTACAGGGTTAACTTGAAAATCATCATAAAAAGATGTAGAAGACTCATTTTGAACAGTCTGATCCGTGCCGGATTCAGATATTGGTGGAGAGATTAGTTCAGATATGATGATGGTTTGTTCGGGTACCTGAGACAAGCCATCAGTGTCATACATTGGGCCTGTATCACTCATGTGCAGCTCATGCATATTAGCCATCAACATAACAGCTGCATTAGCCTGCAAGTCCTCCATATCATCATCTGAGTCTGCATCTGCCATAAAGCTCTGTTCTTTGTCTGTAAGAGATCCACCAGCTTCATCCTTAAGAGCCAAAAGTAAAGCCTCTTTGAAATAAGCACTGCCCCTAGTCCTTGGCTTTGGGCATGCATTAGCCAGGTGTCCCTTCTTATTGCAGTTGTAGCATCTAAGACCATTTAACCGATTCTGAGCATTTCCCTGTTCCATCACTTGAGCTCTGTTGTTATTCCTACCCACAGCATTAAACCCTTGACCACCGCCCATCTGACGACCATAATCACGATTCTGAACTTCAACACGTCCATTGTTCACAACAGCTTGAGTCCGTGTGTTAGATGAGGAACGAATGCGATTGTTGGATTTGTTGGTGTAACGGCCAAAAGCATTAGCAATCATCACAAATCCTTGTTGCAATGCTTCGAATGGATCGATTTCCTCAGTAGCTTCACTGACATATGCTTGAGCATTGTTGCTGTATGGAACCAATTGATTTTGTTGAGGTTGAGGTTGTTGCTGTGAAGGTGTGTTTGAAGCAGTTGATTGAGTTGCTGGTTGAGAGGGATAATTCTGTTGAGCATACAAGGCAAGTTGTTGATTGTCCGGTTGTGACTGTTTAGCAATTTGAGCACGGAGAATCCTTTCCCGATCAACTTCCTTTTCATGAGGCTTCAAGTAATCGTACAACAGTGCATAGGTAGAATGATGCATATTCTTTGCTTGACGGAGAAAGATGACATACTTCTCCCATTCAGGACCAAGACTACTCAGGAACTTAGTATTCACTGCAATTCTTGGCATGATGATGTTGTGTTTCTCCAAATCATTGATGATGTCTGAAAATCGATGATGATAGGACTCTAGTGTCTCTCCAGGTTCAATCATGAAGTGTTCATAAGCCAAGTAAATTTTGGATTCCAAATCCTCCTGATTGAGTACAGATCCTTCCATAAGAAGACGAATATGATCCCACATTTTTTGTGCAGTCTTTTGAGCATCAACACTACGAAGAATTGGGTTTGGTAATCCTAAGAGGATGTATTCCATTGCAAGTTCATCAGCTTCATAGTGTAGAAGTTCTGTAGGATTTAAATCTGCAACAGTAGCAATGTTGGTTTGTTCATCTCTTGGTGGAACAGCAGTTGGATCTCCGGGTACAATGACAGTAGGCATCTCAAATGGACCTTCCAAGATATCCTTCTTTAAGAACTTTCCATGTGGCTTCTTTAGATCACAAAACCTAAAGAACCTTATCACCCATTGATCGTAGTTTCCTGGAGTGAGCATTGGAGGTCTATCAAGTGATCCAGCTTCATGAATTGATTGTTGGCTGCTTAAAGCTTCACACATATTTGCAAACCAAGTGGGTTCCTTCACAGTGTTCCTTGATGGATGTTGATTGAAATCAGTTATGTAGGTTTGAACTTGAAGGTTTGGTGGTGGTTGAACCATTTGTGGTTGTGGAATTGCACCAAGTTGTGGAGTATGTTGCTGATTAAATTGTTGTTGATAAATAGCTTGTTGTTGATTCCATTGTTGATGTTGTGGAGTTAATTGTTGTTGTTGTTGATGATTATAAGTGTGAGGGAAATAGTTAGAGTATGGTGGTTGAGACATGATGATAAACTTGTGTGGTAAAGATGGATCTTTGTAGTCGAATGAACCTTTGTTGAAGAAGTGTCCTTAGGCGTAGACGAGACAAGAACCAAGTAGCACTTATGCGTAAAAACACCAAAATTTACGCGTAACAAAGTAGTTACGCATAGGTTTTAGCTTACGCGTAAGTAGGTAAAACACTAAAGTTATGCGTAGACAAAAGTTAGGCGTAGAAACGTAGGCGTAGGATTACCTTATGCGTAGACCTTAGTTTACGCGTAAAGTGAATCTTATGCGTAGGATTTCTACGCGTAAGCTTATGCTTATGCGTAATTTTAGGGTTTTTGCCCAAATGATCTTTTACACTTCACAGTGCAAAAGATATCCAAAGTCGACGTATTTTCAGACTTATCCAAGTAAGAAAACACGGAATAAACCAGAAAATTGAAGATCAAACCAAGGAAAATCTTACGCGTAATTTTAGGGTTTTGATACGCGTAGGATTACTCGTAACTTTGATTTTGCCCAAATGTGTTTTTAAACCAGATTTTTTTTATGGAATAGCTTCAATAGTACCAAAAGAACACAAGAATGTGAATTTTGATGTACCAAAATAGCTAAACGGGTTACGCGTAGAACGACACCCACGAACAAAAACAAGCTTAAAAACGAAGATCCACGCGTAAAGTTTGAAACTTTTTGCCAAAAACAAGTATTTTAACACCTCAAAACATTGAAAGTACAAGAATCTTGGATTAAAAAGTGTAAAAAACGAGTTTTTAAGAGAACCAAAGATTGCGTTATCTTTACGCGTAAGACCCAAAACCAAAAAAAACTTCAAAAAAAAAAGAGTACACCCAACTATTTGGCGATTGATACCACTGTTAGGTCACTAGTTTTACAACACAAGTAATATAGAAAGAGATAAGGCGATTGAACAAGTAAACAAGCACACATACACGATAAGAGTAGCACGGTTAGGCGTAGGAATATGTGTGAAAAGAAAACTTGAACAACCAACCCTCAAATGAGGGTTTACAAGAGTATTTATAGGAGGGAAGCTATGGCAACACTCCTAGTTCCCATCCTTTCTTATGTGGGCTTGGGCCTAAGCTTATGGGCCTTCTACATAAGCTTGACCTTAAACAAACATAAAGGCCATAATAAAGCTACCTATTACATATGAAATATAACTACTTGAAATACTGTTTAGGAGTGATTCCAACAGCTTGCTTTCTTTTTACTACGCTATTGCCTTTTGGTTTTGTCGTATTCTTTCTCTATCCTTTCGCACTACGCTATTGCCTTTTGTTTGTTGTTGTTGTTGTTGTTGTGATCGCATAATAGTCAATAAGGTATGCAGTTTAGTAAATATAAAAATCATAGTTAAATGTTAATGTATGGGGACTCAGAAGGGTTAACTATGCTTCTTTTTTAGGAAAACACTTTTTTTGTGATCTTAAATACACAATCAAACCCTTTCTGAGTTCCCATACTGTTCCTTTTGTTTTTTCAACAATCTAGCAATTTTCCTGGTGCAGGCAATTGCACAAAGGGAGTTGAAACGACAAAAGGACCAGTAGGGGATCTCAGAAAGGGTTTGATTGTGTTTCTTTTTTATGAGGTGTGTTGATTGCGATAATGATATAGTGTGTATTGTTCATGGCAAGCCACACTCCTTCATTATCCCATTCAACACATACACTTTCGTAGAATCGATAATTATTTACACTTGGTACTTTGAGCTTCCCCTCGAAAACCCATTCCTATGTCACTTTCATAGCAACAGGTTTGGTGCAAATCTTTGCAGCCATTTCGTAGACATGGCAATGGGATTTCAAGTGGACATTCAAAGTACTAAGCTGTCTCCACTTGCTTGCTTATAACATATTGACATTTAACTTTTTTGACCATTTCCTTTGCATGTATAAACTCTATTTTGTTCATAAGTGTCTTACTTTGATAGAGGCTGTGATGATATATCTTAATAAATCAATCAGATGATGTGATAGAGGTATGTTCAACTTCCTTTTGAATCCGCAACTATATCATATTGTTCCTTAACTTTTTTTTAACAATCTAGCAAAACTATAATTATGATTTCAAAAAACATAATTAACCCTTCTCAGTTTCCATACAGCTCCTTTTGTTTTTTCAACAATCTAGCAAATCGCCTGGTGCAGGCCTTTGCTCAAAGGGAGTTGGTTTATTTTGGGCCACATGTGTTTATTTGTGATATGCAAAAGGCTGTGATGACGATTATCTTATTTGATATGCAAATGATGTGATTTACCGTATGTTGGCATGGCAATTTTATTACATTATTTTGCAGCCATGGCGGTTATATCAGATGTTCCGGTGTTTATCCAACCTTTTCACAGATCTGAGCCTTGCTAATGCATATCACACTGCACACTCAGTTTGGAAGTTTATATGAGTCTGATATACTTGTTATAGACTTTTGCTAGATTGTTAAAAAAAGTTAAGGATCAATATGATATAGTTACGGATTCAAAGGGAAGTTGAACGTACCAAGGTGGCCACGTTACTTTGTAGATGAGTAGGGAATTTCAGCATAGTTACCCATTCTAAATTCCCAAACAGTGCCTTTTGTTTTTTCAACAATCTAGCAAATCGCCTGGTGCAGGCCTTTGCTCAAAGGGAGTTGAAACGACAAAAGGTACTGTAGGGGGATTCAGAAGGGTTCACTAAGTTGAAATTCCATACACATCTACAAAGTAACCCGGCCACATTGGTATGTTCAACTTCCGTTTGAATCCGCAACTATATCATATTGTTCCTTAACTTTTTTTTAACAATCTAGCAAAACTATAATTATGAGGTGTCAGTGTGTATGAGGCTGTGATGACAAGTATCTTATTAAATCATGCAAATGATGTGATACTGATGTTTTTGAAACTATTGATTTATACAGATCTGAGCCTCACTATTATGTGCAAAAAATGAGTCAAATTTTTTTTGACTGTATGGTAGATGGGTTGCCTGTATACAAGATCTTATTCCCTAGTTTCAACATTAAAATTTTAACCATTGCACTTAAAAGTCTTTTCATCGCTGGATAGGCTTTTTGTCTTTTCATCTCTGTAAAATTAACTTTTTGTAGAATCGATAATTATTTATTCGGCACACCTTTGGTACTTTGAGCTTCCCCTCGAAAACCCATTCCTATGTCACTGTCATAGCAATAGGTTTGGTGCAAATCTTTGCAGCCATTTCATAGACATGGCAATGGGATTTCGAGTGGACGCTCAAAGTACTAAGCTGTCTCCACTTGCTTGCTTATAACATAGGTGTCTTACTTTGATAGAGGCTGTGTTAAGCTTACCATGACCATCAACGCTTTGATCAATTATGACGGGTAGTTTTAAACTTGAGATTGCCCATATCTTGACCTGGTTTATAGCAATGTATAGACGATTATGTCGCATGTTTGTGACCGTTTTATTTTATATGCATAATATTATCACAACCTTGTACTTTAATGAAGTTGGTAAATTTCTTCAGGTCAATCATGTTTCATTGTGGCTGGCGTCCGTTGGCGTCACGTGTATATATAGTTTCTGTTAGAAGCTATATATAATCATTGGTCCCTATCATACACCCGTCCCAATGAATCATGATTGGCTCGAAGATGTTAAGCATCTGTGTATATAGTCGTAGTAGAATGGGCTGGAATTTGACATCGAATAAGAATGGGCTGGAAGAAGTTAATACTGGCAGTGCTAAGTTAATATTGTCAGTGCTAAGTTAATACTGGTAGTGCTAAGTTATTGAATAGTATGTTTCTTATTTAAAAAGTACCTACAATTATATACTTTATTACAACGTATAAATTTTTTTGTTACTTGGATTCCACAGGTTTTTTATCATCACAGTGAACGTGACATTCAAGGACGGGAAACATCGTACAAAAACATTGCAAACGTTGATGCACTGGCAGTGATTCAATAGCTACATTGTATATTCGATTAACCAATATTGTATTCGACATATGTATTTATTTGCGAGAAGTTACGATATCGTGTATGTTAATGTAATATTATTTATTTGTATGTTAAGGTACTTAATTTTTAAGGTGATTCTACCAAATATTTTGTATGTATTTAATCAAGGGTTTAGGTCATAAAATAGTTGCGTACTTTTTCAAATGTACCGTTTTGGTACGTAATTGTTGTGTAAAATTTACATATTTGCATATATACCCAAAACATGCTTAAGTTACATTGTACATCATGCATTAAAAAATTGTATTATGGAGAAATATGAAACTTTTTGAGTTTTAGTGGGTATATATGCAATGCTCCCATAATACAAGCTAAAAAAATAAAATAAAAAATCATTCCCTTAATTAATAGTAATCATTGCAGTTTTGAGAACCGTGACATATTATGGCTACACTTAATCACATAGTCTTAGCAAAATATTCAAGTCTATCTTCTTCAACACAACAACCGCATCATCAGGTAATGTTACACATTGTTTTTTTTTTTTTTTTTTTTTTTTTTTTTTTTTTTTTTTCTTTTGTTTTTTTAACCATGAACTGCAAATGTAAAGTGATTGATATGCATGTTTCTGATATGTTGATGGATACAAATGCATGTTTGGTAAATTTTCAGCAATGTTTAACATATCCTAAAGAATATAGTATCCTTTGATCATAAAGTAACAGCCGTTTTATTAGAACTATATGCGATTTGATTCTTTAGAATATTGTGTGACATGTAAATATAGGATGATTTGAATAAAAAAAATCATGGATATATGTGGATTGTGGAAAAACGTAGCAACTATTTGTTAAATAGCTAATTAGACAACTTGTAAACATATGTTTAATCTAGGTTAGTATAGCTTTTATATGATTTGGTAAAGCACTACACCTTATGTAATTAATTATCTGAGCTTAGGTTTAAACATTGGATGAAGCAATGGCATATGGTATGTTGGGTAGATTATGGATTTCTTACTAGATTTTAACAAACATATTGGGTAAGATGAATAAACGTAAAAAAATACAGATTTTTACTCTAAAAGGACTATATGATTATTGGTTTTTGAAACATAGTTAAATATGTAGTAGTACATCTTCAATCATATTTTGTTTGACACCTTAATGATAAAGATGTATTGATCATCTAAGACTTGTATTAGTTGAATGTTATGCATATGAGATAACCTTATTGACCATTAAGACAATTGTGGTTTTAAAATAGAATGAGCATCCAATTGTTGGTGGAGGCAAACCGCACAAACATTAGGACATTGCAGGTAAGTTGTACTTAAAATTCTTACTTAAGGTTATAAATTTATCGATGTAACCATCAAATTGATATACGTGCTTACTTTTTAAATTTAAGATGCTTCCTGCTTTGTTTACTGAAACACTGTACCCCAAGAAGCGCTGGATATACCTAATCCACAATAGGGGAACCAAACATAAGGTTTACTGGAAATTGGTTCGTGGTCGCATTACTTTGCAAGGGTCCGAGTGGCAAGCTTTTATTGATCAAAGCCAATACATCAATGTGGCCACATTCCATTTCATTTGTCAGGAAGAAGACTGTTATTATGTAACAGGGTACAACGATGCAGGCCACGAATGCCCTGGATACGATCTGGCTCTTCTAGGTTACAAACAACGTAGGTGCCTGGTTACGTTGGATGAATATCCTGCACAACCTCTGGTAAGAAAAAAATGTTAATCAATACATTGTATAAGTTTATTGAAAATGGGGATTATTTTAATTGTTTGACCCGCTAATGTTTTCTTTAAACTAAACTATTACGTAGGTCATTCCTTGCAATTTCGGGGACCATACTGACAATAACCAATTTGACGTTCTTGTTGCTGGCGTGCCCGTAGCAGCTATCACTCACCGTCAAATTGAAATACTGGAGGAAAACAGACACGTGCATGAGTTTGGTGGGCACGGATGGAATGTATTGGTTCACGATGAAAACCTGTTTGCTGGCACAAGAGTTGTTTTCACAAATCTCCTAAACAATACTCTTTCCCTGATGCCATTTGCTGAAAATGGACTGATGATGCGTTCTGAACTTGTGCAACGTATGGAGCTGAATCGTACAAGACCGTTCATGAGAAACCCCATAGATGAAGGTATGTTAATCAAAGTGTAGACATAATCTATGACTTTATTTTAAAAATAAACCTTTCCATATAATAGCTTTTAAATTATTAATTACCATTTTTATTAAATTCCAATTGCAGATGAGCGTATGAAACACATATGTGCATGGAACGAATGTTCAGAGCATGAATGTGAAAGGGATTGTTTTTACGCGCCCATCCTTGCATATGTCACGGACAGGAGTCGTTTGGTAAGTAATGATACAAATTGGACCATTTCAGTCATTATCTGCTTTCGCAAAAACTAATATATACTTCAACACATGGACATACTTTTGATTAGCATACTACATTGTTCTTTTTAATGCAGAACATACCACATAAGTTTACGAAGCGAAATCACATGTGGAAGTACCATAACGCATTGATGAGATACCGGGAAGACATGGAGTTTTATGTGAATGTGAATCTGCAACACCACAACGATAGGCCTAGAAGCAAGAACCACGTTACCATAAACGCCATATGGAGAGAGATTGTTGAGGAGTGTCAGTGGGAACGAAACAAAATGGTCAGATTCAATCTTGTTGACTTTGTCATCGACGACCAAGCTTCGGTGTCTTCCCGTAATCCAGTTATAATTCCAGTATTTAGCATGTGCTAAAACGTAATTCCAGGCGTTATCAGTTGTTATTGGTAGACACGTTTATAAACAGATTTTAGGATTGTGTAGGATTTGGTTGGCTTCATTTAGGGTGTGTGTTCCCAAGTAGTTGAAGCCATTCATGAAATGGAATGTAAACTACTTGGTATAGCCCCTATCTGGAAGTGTATGGTTCATACTGGTGCATTAAAAGGTGTTCTTTGTGATGGTTTTGTGTTGGTTGTCATCTGTCCATGGTTGTATGATATGGGCAGTTTGTTTTTATTATCAGACTTATAAGAACAGATATATCAGATATTGAATAGAGTTGCCTAGTATGCAACTTGATATGGAACTTGTCCATATCAGTGTGTGTTGATTTTTTCATTTTACAAAGTTTCCTTGATTAATACAAGTTCATCTTTGCACCCAAAAAAAATATATATATTTTGTGTTGTGGTCTACTTATAAACAGAAAACTTTAGTGGTTAAAGCTGCCAGTACAAAGTTAAGTCTGGTAGGTTAGTTTTAGTGGTTAAGGCTGCCAGTACAAGGTTAAGTCTGGCAGAAATAAGATAAGTCTGTTTAGTATTCGTAGTTAGTTTTGTTTATGAAAAACATAATAGTTTTTTGTGTGACTACTGATAATCCAATGGCCACATCAAATTTCTTTTTGTGTGGCCATTTCTAACATTTAGTCACACAAAGCATGTTTCTTTTGGTTATTTAGTCACATACAATTAAGCATAAAGTGGCTAAAACTGTTAATAAGTGTGACCATATGGTGTTTAAGGTGAAGAAATATGTCTTTTGTGTGACTATTGATCATCCAATGGCCACTTGGATTTTATGTTTGTGTGGCCTTTTGTAACATTTAGTCACACAAAGCATGTTTGTTTTGGGTATTTAGTCACATACAATTAATCATAAAGTGGCTAAAAGTGTTAATAAGTGTGACCATATGGTGTTTCAAGTGAAGAAAGGTGTCTTTTGTGTGACTATTGATCATCCAATGGCCACATGAATTTTATGTTTGTGTGGCCTTTTCTAACATTTAGTCACACAAAGCATGTTTGTTTTGGGTATTTAGTCACATACAATTAACCATAAAGTGGCTAAAAGTGTTAATAAGTGTGACCATAATGGGATTACTTATCTTAGTATGGTACTCTTTTCTAATGTGAAAATTATAGTTTCCGGGAATCTTAGTGCTACGGGATCAATAATTAGTTTTAAGGATTTCCTAATAGTATAAACTAATAAGATATACTATTCTAATATGAATTGAAATCCAAAGTAAAATGAAACTTGTGACCTCGTTAATTTTGATGAATACGAGATGTATTCGTTTTGCCTTGTTAGTAAAAATCGTTCATCAACGTTGTTTGTTCCCACTTTAATTTCTTTTAGTCTTTTGCCTCGTTACTTTTGTTTCCAGAAATCCAATTCGACTTCAAGTCTTTTGAATTGTGTCTCGGATATTTTTGCCAACGAGTATAAACCAAAATTTTTTAATGCCTCCTTGCCTTGTACCACTTTTGTTTTTGTTTTGTTTTCGAATTTTATTGGATTCGATACTAACAAAAAACAGAAAACTTCCTTGTACCAATCTATACGTTGTTCTTTCTATTTCCTTTTGTGCGTTCTCCTTGATCTCGGTCACTTTGAAATCACTAGGTTTCCTACACACAATCTCGTTACCACGTCTTGGTAAACCTTTGCCGAATCAAACAGTCCTTCGTTTTTCAGATTCGTTCCTGCGAAACAAAACAGTCCCTTCCGTTTGTTTCTTCTCGTTGTTGTCGTCCTTGTGTTGTACCAACATAAACTCCACACTTTTCTTTGAGTACTTCCTTCGTTCTGCGTATACGTCTTCCTCTACAACAACGTCTTGCTTTGTGTTTTGTTTTCTAACCGGTATACACAAAGTCTCCAAATCTCTTCCTTTCCTTTGTTGTTACCAACAAGTTCCGACACCAATATCGTTTGATGTAACGCTTGCAACTTCAACGTAAAATAGATTGTGCACTATCTCTTCTACGTTTCTCCTTATCCAAACTCGTTCGTTTTTCTTGGAAGATTAAAAACAAACGTCCCTGCCAAAGTAAGAACAGCGGTGTTCTCTTCTTTCTGGCGTCTCTTGGCTTCTCGTTAAGGTTTTTTTATGCAGAAACAGTAAGATGTTTCGGTGTATATTAATCCTTGCTCTTGATGCCAATTGTTGTCCCAACTTTCTCTTGATCGATATATTAATGTATAAGTTGCAAAGTATTGAATATGTAAATATGTCTATATTGATTAACCTTGTAAATGATCTAATACATATGTTTATATAGGTTCTGAATCGGTACCAATTTAACCGACGCAACCCTTCATGATTTCTAACAGAAATAACCGCCAAAGTTAGTTAATAACTTTGGTGTTGACATAACTAGTCCCTAACGTTTTAAACTAAGCATAATAAGCAAAAGATAAAGATTATCGGGTCACATATTTAAGCTTATAAAGGTGTTTGATTAGACTCATGTTAACTTCCTTATGGGGTAGGACTTATATAAATATGCACCAGCTCGCTACACTTATGGATTGCAACACCTTTATCAGTAGGTTGGAAGAAACATTGACAAAAGGTGGTGGAATAGAGGTTGCTGAACAAATGTTGATACAATTTGCTCATAAAAGTGTTGTTGATAAGTGTTGCAACCAGCTTGTTGTTGACCATTCAATTGCTGACCATCAAGAGTTAAGAAAAGGGTTTGACGCCCCATAAAAACTGTCAACGTGAGACTGTCCCTTGGCCCGTACGTCCTAACACTGTTTTTGGGGTGTTAGTATTAAATTATATAATGTATATACAATCTAGTGACATACTTACTTGTCATGCCCACATAAACTGGCATAACGATTACCAAGTGACGGCGTTTGCCCTTATAGGATCAACATGGCTCTATGATCCTTAACTGATACATTCGATTCGAGTCTTTTAAACAGTTGATGTACCCAAAAAAAGAAACTATCAAATCATTTTCTACAACCAATAGAAACAGTCCATTGATACTCTTGGCTATACTGTCGAGGCGTCTCATTAGTCCCTATGAAGTTAGCCACCTTGTCCTTGAGATGGAATTCTTGAAATTGTTGTTGAATGGTAAGAAACGGCTCCCAAGTCAATTCATAGTATGGTAAAATCTTCCAACGAATGAGCACCTCGCGATCATGGCTCAAGCCTGATGGTCCTAGACGTATTCCTTCCACTTTGTCCGGTTTCAACAACACCTCTATTTCCCCAGTAAGCATCACGGGCAAGGTTTCTAATGCAGGTTGTTTACCAATCACACTTAATTCGTTCATCCCATGTTGGGCTGCTAATAAGTCGGTTTTCATTTCATCCAAAACACGGTCACGCTCTTGTGGATAATTATCTTTTTCTTGAACATATGGCACCGCGATTATCTTCTTCTTGTAAACATGCTGCCATAATTTTCTTAGTTCCTCTGTTCGAATTGACTTGATAAGAAAACACAAGCCACGAGTTGGAGGCTTCTCATAACTCTGCTTGTTTCTCCGAAAACCGAAATCACTACATACAAAACATATACTTAGTAATTCATTTACATGTAAGTACGACATAAGGAATATTAGAAACATTAAAACTTATATATGACAGGAAGATCCATCTCAAGTCCAACATGCTCGAGAAGCTTGAAACCATCCATGTCCGGCATGTTAACATCACTAATTACTATGTCAAACCCGTCTTTTCTTTCACGAAGCAAATTCAGAACCTCTATAGCTAGTCCGCATGTAGTAACTGATAAAAACAAAAAATTTCAATCATGAAATACAGTGTCAACCATGAACTAGGATTCTAAGTACATCTTATAATTACAACACACCTTTCAATTTCAAGTTTTAATATATTTTTTCCGAGTAACAGTTAAAAATCAGTTAACTTTTATTTACACAACTACTATCTCACATATGTCTCTACCGAGATTTGAATTTACAACCTCTAGCTTGATGAGCAACTCACATACATGGACGGAACTATGACAAAAATTGACCAGGTACATTTATAAACTAAAATTCACACCTCTTGATAGTCGACTTGAAAATGCCCCAAATCAAAATACTAGTAGTATTAAGATCTTTTGGTTTTAATGGTTTTCAAATGTCTTATTTTATGTATGTTATAAACAAAAGAAATATAGTCATGGGTCAAATGGAGCGTTTGGGTTAACACCAACATTTGTATAACAATGCTTCCGCACGTCTTGAAATGATAAACTTGTTGTAAATGTCTTTTTTATGGTGAATGAAGGTTATTTTCAGGTTTAAAAGTATTTCGGCAAGTGGTAGTCATGAAATGGTAAACTCTTGTAGTCTCTACAACGTAGAAGCCTTTACGGCGTAAATACATCTTAGTCTCTACGGCGTAGAGGTTACGTTTAAAAATAAAAAATAAAAATTTAGGTGTTTCAAATAAGTGTTCATCACATAATGTTCATCAAAGAAAACTCAGTTCCAAGTTTAGCACAAAATTACCACACGGCTAAGTAGGATTTGTAGTGTTTGGTTGTGAAGAAAACAAGTTTAAATGTGTTTAAGGATGTAGGTTTTTTTTTTTTTTTTTTTTTTTTTTTTTTTTTTTTTTTTGTAGGTCAACCAACTTGTTAGAGCACATGGTATCATAACATCGGGCCGGGCTGGGCGATATGCACACGTGACATGCCATTGGGCGGCATTATGATACCGTCTTCCACCATTTGGCAATGGCGAGGCCGAAGTTACCCCAATAACGTAAAAAAACCCTAACGGCTATAAACGACCATTTTTTCATTTAAAAAAAAAAACCTATACGCTACAATATAAATACCCCCTTTCCCATATATTTTTACACACATTCCGAACTCAAACAAAACTTTTATATACTTCCAATCTAAAAAAAAATTTGGGATTTCCCAACGATAGTTTTTTGAACCTCCTCGGTATGACGTAGCCCAACGCTTCTTCTTCTTCATCAAACCCTCCGACATCCTATCCAGTTTTCCTTAGCCCCTCGGCATGACACCCGAGCAACTTTTTCAACAATAACAAGCCTTTCTAATGTTGCAACAACAACATCAACAACAAATACTAAACGCCAATTTTTAAAATCTACAACAAAACCCACCACAATACGATCAACAATCACAACCACAAACCCAATCCTCACAATCACAATCACAACCGGCTACGGACTCCAAACCCAAAAGACAAACTAAATGCGCCACAAAAAAATCTATGGACCCCGAACCCTTTTCCCGAAAAAATTCCGACGCGACAGGGGTGTCCTTACATTGGCAACCAAGCGAGAAAACATTACTTGCCTCGTGTTACGTTGTCATTTCCGTGGATCCCAGTGTCAGAAATTCACAACAGAGAGACGTTTTGGTATAAGTTTTTGCGCGAGTTCAGTGGGAAAATTTTCCAACAACGCAACAAGGACATATTGACAAGCAAGTGACACACGTTGAACGGGAATTGCCAAAAGTTGAACATGATTTTCAAATGGGTTGAACGTTTAGGAAAAAGTGGAAAACGATTTGGACATTATGAAAAGGGTTAGAACGATTTATCATGACGAGCATTAAGGAACCTCGTTTAGTCAACGTGTGGGAAATTTTGAAAACCCATGCAAAATGGGACACCCCGAAACTGGTTGAGCCGGTTGACTTAATCAGAGGCGTTGAAGTCCTCGAAGAAGGCCACGCGGAGCTATTCGGTGAAGATGCAAGACCACGTCCTGCCAGCAAACAACGTCCCGAAAAAAAAGCTAAATCCAAGACCACGACGAGCACTGGAGGGAAGTAACTCGTCAAGCAAATTTAAGGAGTTTATGACAAATGAGCTTCGTCTCAAACGGAAAGCCACCCAATCGGCATCCGAGGTCACTATAGAGAAAGACCGTACGGTAATACGTTTGGAAGAGATGAAATTTCTCGCTATTAGCATAAAGGATTTGTTGAAGGACGATGCGTGTTGGATCAACATGGAAAAAAAATCAAAGACAAATAAATTGTGCCGCGATTAGCTGTTTTTTATTTTCGTATTGTATATTTATTTCGTAACTTTTTTCTTTCTTTTTTCGTATTGTAATTTTTATTATATGTTTATTAATGAAATATTAGTTTGTTTAAATAAATTGAAAATAAAAAAGGGTGGCCAGGTCCCAAAAGGGTGGTGTTATGATAAGGGGTTATTTTGGTGTGTTGTTGATGATGTGACTGCACATTTTTGGTGTTATGGTATTATGACACCTTGTGCTCTTTAGGTTCATTAAAAGAATGTTTGTTGTGTCCGTATCAATGATGTTCATTGATACAAAAGGTTTATGATTATTAATCTATGTTCATCAATACAAAATGTTTTTTTTTAAATCTTTTTCAATCAAATTTCCCCATAAGTTCATCAATAAATGGTCATCAATCATGGTTTGAACCATCATCAATCATCATGGTAAGCATATTCATCAATAATGATCCGGATGTTCATCAATCGTCGTTTGAATGTTCATCAGTAAAAGTTCATCATATCTTGATACTCATCATATTTGGATGTTAATCATACCCGATGGATCGTGGGTTGGAGGTAAAAGAGAAGGAAAAGGAAGAGAGAATAAAGAGACACGTGTCAAGAAGGGAGACCTTTTCTTGACTTTTAAGGGGGAAATTTTTTTTTATTTGATCCCTTATCTTGCTAGCGATGGTGTTGGTTGAGCTCACGTAAACCCCATACGCAACACATGTATATATCACATCATCTACTTATTATATATGTTGTTGCTCATCAGGTGGTGATGTTTAGAAGTCATTTCCAATAGTCTGATGTCCACCTTATTCAACATTCTCTCTACTTGTTACTACTTTGTGAAACTATATATCCATGTTTGTGACATCTGATAATTGCACTTAGGAAACTTAATATGAAACAGTGTTTGGCAAACGTTTTTGAAAAATAGTGTTTAGCAACGAGGGTTTAGCTTTTGAATTTTGTTTAAACTCTCCTATTTGGAACACACTAGTAAAAATATGTTTAGCTTTTACGTCAATGTACATTTTATAATTACTCTTGCAACTAAGATATACAATATATGTTCCATATCCCAAGTATTTTTATAAGTCTTGTGATCGATTTTACATGGAAAAATAGTTATTATCAATCAAATTGTCTTGGCCAAGCTGGGAAGGAATATGTGGATGATAGACCATAGGTTGCATACTTGCATAATGAGCGTTAAAACCATATCCCAAGTCTTCTTAAAAGTCTTGGGTGATTATAGACCATAGGTGATGCTAGTCGTGCAACTTGGGTTGCATGATTAACGTCACAATGAAATTTAAAAGTCGTCTTCTTCTCAATCCCAAGTCTTCATTAAAGTCTTCTATGAGTATACATACAAACTAGTTATTATCAATCAAATATTGTTTTGCTCAAGCTGATAAGCAATTTCTGGATGGCATTCTCTTCACAATTTGTATGTCACGAACGTTAAACATTAAAATTAGAAAATATCATAGTATCTTTGAGTTTGAAGCTTGTACTAGACATGTGTCTCAACAACAAAGTATAATATAAAGGAATTTATACGTTTTCTTACATTTTTATACGCTTTTATCTGTTTTTAGACATTTTCATCCGTTTTTATACGTTTTTGTCCGTTTTAAACGTTTTTGTACGTTTTCATATGTTTTCATCCATTTTTATACGTTTTCGTCAGTTTTATGCGTTTTCATCGTTTTCATATGTTTTCATCCATTTTTCTTACATTTTATACGTTTTTATCCGTTATACTTTTTCATCCATTTTTTTTTTAATATTTTTTTACATTTTTGTTCATTTTTATACGCTTTCTTACGTTTTTATATGTTTTCGTCCGTTTTTATAAGTTTTCTGACGTTTTCATATGTATTTATCTGGTTTTATAATTACAAATACATACAAAAATGTAATGAAACAAAAAAAATTGGACAAAAATGAATTAAAATAAATAAATCACGTGAAAACAAATGAAAACATACAAACGGACAAAAACATATAAAAACACATGAAAATGTACGAAAATGTATAAAAATGGATGAAAACGTATGAAAACGTAGAAACGGGCGAAAACATATACAAACAGATGAAAACATATAAAAACGGACAAAAATGGATAAAAACGTATAAAAATGTCTGCAAACGTATGAAAACGAACGAAAACGTATAAAAATGGACGAAAACGTATAAAAATATATGAAAACGTATGAAAAAGTTTAAAACGTATACAACGGGTAAAAACGTAAGAAAAGCGTATAAAAATGAATGAAAACGTATAAAAACAGATGAAAACATATAAGAACATACAAAAACGGACGAAAACGTATACAAACATATAAATACGTATGAAAACGTAAGAAAAACGAACGAAAACGTGAAAAACGGATGAAAACGGACGAAAACGTGTAAGACAGATAAAAAATATATGAAAACTTATAAAATGGATGAAACGTATAAAAACGAACGAAAACGTATAAAAACGTATGACAACGTAAGAAAAAGGGAACGAAAACGTATAAAATACATGACAAATACGCACAAAAACATGACGAAAACGTATAAAATGGAAGAAAAAGTTTGAAGGGGTGGACTTTAGTAGATGGCAGAAGAATATGCACTTCTTGCTTTCCAGCATGAGCGTGGTGTATGTGCTAACCACTCCTATTCCTGATGATAGGGATGGTGCGACTGTTGAACAAATTAGGAAGAGGAGCAAATGGGAGAATGATGACTACATCTGCAGAGGTTTAATCTTCAATGGTATGTCAGATTCTCTTTTTGATATTTATCAGAATTTTGAATCTTCCAAAGAACTATGGGATTCCTTGGATGCCAAATATATGGCTGGGGATGCTTCAAGTAAGAAGTTCCTTGCAAGTAATTTCACAAATTACAAAATGACGGATTCAAGACCAGTTATGGAACAATACAATGAACTTCTTGGTATACTTGGAAGCTTTACACAACAAAATATGCACATGGATGAGGCTATTTCAGTCTCTTGTGTCATTGATAAACTTCCTCCTTCTTGGAAAGATTTCAAGCATACCTTGAAACACAAGAAAGAGGAGTTAACTCTCATTGAGTTGGGCAGTCATATGCGCATTGAGGAATCATTCAGGGTGCAGGATAATGACAAGCCAAAGAGTAGCAAAGCTACTGGTGCATCTGTTGTCAATATGGTGGAGCATAACAACTCCACCAGGTACAATGACAACAAGGGTAAACGTAAACATCAGGATAACACAAGGGCAGACCCTAACAAGAAGGCAACACCTACTTTATATCATTTATATGGATTTACACTTGTTTTCCTCTATATTTCACTTTCAGGTAAATTACGAGCATTGGAGATAATGAGACACGGATTTGAAGAGTTTATTGAAGATATATGATAGTATGCCCATTTTGATGAGGTTACGGCGTAACTCTTCTCTCACATTACACCGTAACATATGCGTGATGCGCAAGGCCAACTCAGAAGCAGATTACGGTGTAACTCCATCCAAGGATTACGCCGTAACACATTAGGTCAAATGATGTTCCACGCCGCTACAAGCTACGCCATAAATCCTTCTAGTGATTACAGCGTAATCAAGTCAAATTTAAGATACGACGTAACTAGTTCCACAAGTTACGCCGTAACCAGCTTTTCCAGAGCAATTTACAAAGATATTGATGTTATGGCGTAACTCTCAGCTTTAGTTACGCCGTAACTAGGATTGTGCCTATAAATACAGCCCTAAAATCTGCATTTTGTGATATCTCGTTTCCTCCCCTTCTAGGGAGCGATTAGGGCAATCGTTCACTCCACACACCAAATCAGAGAACGTGGGTAGGAGGTTGAAGGCAGATCTTGAGGAGCATACGGAGCCATCTCCAAGGGAGAAATCAGTCCCCTACGATAAGAATTAGTAATTTATCATTTCTTTTACTTTCAATTTGTGTATTTCAATATGTTAAACATTGAATTGATTATTTCAGTTAATATGAGCGGCTAAGCACCTCTGGTGCTAGCCTAGTTATGATTCCTTAATTGTTTTGTTTATGTTTACATTGCTTTTGTATAATTGTTTCTAGTGTATGCATGCATAGTTTGTTGGTAGCTACCCTTGTTTCGGTAGTTTTGAATGGCGGTAGTGGCTAGTTACTTAGGAGATATGACCAACTGACCCTAAGTAGGTAGACTGAGTGGGAAGGGTAAGAATTGACCAACTGACGACCCTTCTTCGCTTGTGCGATTTGACCAACTGATCACCTACCGTTTGGATGAACTTAGGAAGTTAGGGATGAGTGTTTAAGATGCTAGCGCCCGGGCACTCATTGTTATGAATCTTGCATGTAGCAGAACTTAATGACTTGGCTTAGGGGACTAAAAACAACTGGACTTAAAAGGGCAGTAGCTTGTTCTCCGGAGGAAGCCTTTGCTGATAGGTTAGGACGAACTGACCAAATGATGTCCTAGCGACTTTTACCCCCGCTTGAAGCAATTGGAAGTAATTAAACGTGAACTTAACATGATAGGATGAGTAAATATGTTAGCACACTTCTCCTCTATTGATCACAACCCTCGCTTTTACTCGCTATCTTTTATTTTCTTGTCTTTAGTAGTTATTTAATAATTTCAACCTCAAAACCAATTAAAATCCATGACACCTAGACTTAATTAGAATCCGCTCACATAGCTCATGGGATGACCTCGGTTTTACTGAATACTACACTACACATGATCGGGTACATTGCCCCGTTAGTGCATTAGGGTAGACCATAGATATAACGAGACATTATAAATATTAAAACCTGGTTAGTAAAACCTGCATCAAGTTTTTGGCGCCATTGCCGAGGAGTTATATCAGGATTTTTGTTATGTCTTTCATTTTTTTTGTTTTGAATTTTTCTCATTTTCTCACGATCTCTTTTTGAGTTTCAGGTACCATGGAAGTAGTAAACGTTGATGACCTCACTCCCGAGGAATATCTTACAATGACTAGGGATGAACAAGAGCCGGAGCTTGCTAGACCGGCAATTGGAGCAGATGTCCAGTTTGAAATCAGCTGCCAGTTCATGAGGGAACTAAGACAAAAGCTTTTTGCGGGAACTGATGACGATGATGCCCACTTACATGTACGAAGAGTTTTGGAAATAGCCTATCTTTTTCATGTTCCAGGATAACTCATGACTCTCTTATGCTCAGGATATTCCCAATTACACTCACTGGAGCACCCAGAAGATGGTTTGACAGAATTCTTTCAGGGTCGATCAATACATGGTTTCTTCTAAAAAAAGCATTTATTAGAAGATATTATCCTCCTTTAAAGATTGCCAAGAAGATGGAAGAAATAAGGAGTTTCAGACAGATGATTAATGAAACGCTAGATGAAGCTTGGGAAAGATATAATGACATTCTCTATAGATGCCAACGCATGATATCAGCAACCATCAAATGATCCTTACTTACTACAATGGTTTAAACATCCCTTCCCGTCAAATGCTCGACTCTCAAGGGCCTATCCCTATGATGCCACCAACACAAGCCCTTAGATCAATTCAAAAGATGGCTGACCATTCGCGAAATTGGTATGATAGAGCAACCACTTGGGGGACGAATAGCAAAGGCTTGCATGACATTGGTGACTTCACCAAGCAACTTGATAAAATTGGATGTGATATGAAGATGGTTAAGGTAAACATTCATGCTATACAAGAGCATTCTCTCCATGAAGAATGCAAAGTATGTGAGGAGGTCAGGTATATTGAGTCATTGGAGGAAGCCATCAATAAATACTCGGATAATTTAAAAAGGATGCACGACTCAAATGACGAATGGATTAGGAAATTTAAGGAGGGCGTAGACTTAAATTTAAAAAATCTTGACGCTAAAAGGAAAAGTTTGGAGGCTAAGCTTGATGAATTAAACCAAAAGGTCTTGGAAAGTAAAAAGAATGTGGTTGGAACTATCAAATCAACGGTGGGGAAGATAAAAAAGAAGTCAACAAGGAGCCGGTTCCTCGTGATTTACCTAATGTCAGACCATATGTACCACCTATCCCATTTCCACGATGTTTAAAGGTTGTGAGAAATAAAGAAACACGAAATGATCAATTGAAGAAGATGGAAGCAAAGAGTTTACAGGGTGATGAAGCAATTCCACAAGCTAATGAGGAATCAACCACAACACTAATCGGTATGACTTCTAGCTCTTCTTTTATTCCTAATAATCTTGCTTGTTTTTCTATACATGTTGCTGAAATTATGGATGAAATCTTGCAACCCGTCACATCACCTAATGATAGTTATGTAGATCCGGCTACTGAACCAACTTTAGTTCATCTTGCAAAGGAATTAGATGACAAAATCTTGGACACCTCAGTGATTAACGAGGAGACATATGAGCCAATTAATCAGCCACATCACGAGGTGAACCAATCATCAATGGCATCAACTAAAACGGGTAAGGTATGGAAGGAAATGACATCTCCTTTAAGGTATGATCATAATTCATCATTTTCCCATCCTATAGCAAACTCACACCCTCATAATGTTTATTTCTATTTTCACCCACACTTGGTTTCAGGTGAAGGGAGAAACATCATTTTACGTAGTAAATAAGGGTGAAGTCAAGCTTGTGACTCGAACAAAAACAAGCGCTTCGTGGGAGGCACCGCATGCCTATCTTTCCTTATTATGTTTTATTTCTATTTTTGTCGGGTTTTGTGTTTTTAACCATTTTTGCAGGAAATTGGAGAATGTTAGGAATTAGAAAATTCCATAGTGAAGAGTCGGTCACCCCAAATGTTATCTAGCTTAAGTTAGCTCATAGACTTGTCGTTAGTTACGTTATTTAGTAGTTTATTTATTAGTTTGTAGCGTAGTATAGTGTAGTGCAACACCGTGGAGGAAGGACGAGTCTTTACCCACTGTATGCCTGATCCACAGGCCGATAGGAGGTCGTGTATTGTGTAACTATAAATACCCCTTCCATCTATGGAAGGGGTGGTGCTTTCAATCTAATATTCCATAATTTGTGAACCAAGTCTCTAGCTTGAACACCCATCTCTCTACTTTCTCTCTCTAAAATGGCTATCATGTATTTTGATCATCCAAGACCACCCGAATCAACAACACAATAAATATTACGATCCTACAATTGGTACCAGAGCCATAGTTATTGTGTTGTGTTGATTCTTTGTGGTTTTGATTCTTGTAAAAAACTGTTTTTTGTACTTTATGATGGTCGGAATAATTTTTTTTCGAGTATACTATGGTTAACAGTTTTTTACATGCTTTAGTATTCTGGTTTGGTTCAAAATGTGTCATGGTGTCATCTTTATTTCTGTCTGGTGTCAAATACTATTCCTTTTTGTGTTAAATACTTGTCCTTTTTGCACGTAAACCTGAGTTTATTAATGGTCAAACTGGTTTTTTCTTGGTCAAACTGGGCAACATGGTATATTCATATGCTGTCTTTATGAGTTTTTGAAGCTGAACGGTTCTTTTGGTCGGAATACTCGCCGGAAAAAGTCTAATGGTCAAATATTCTTGTTGGCGAGTTGGTCTAATCAGCTAGCGACTTGTCATTAACCTGTGTAGCGAGTTATGTCAACCTACCTAGCGACTTGTATTTACAAGTCGTATCAACTTGTTGGCTATTTAGCGACTTGTATTTTTGAAAAAGGTAGCGACTTGGATAAACCTTTGACCTAGCGACTTGTTATTTAACAAGTCGTAGCGACTTGCTTTGGAAAAAGTGGGTAGCGACTTTCTTTGGAAAAAATGGGTAGCGACTTGCTTTGGAAAAATGGGTAGCGACTTGCTTTGGAAAAATGGGTAGCGAGTTGACACTTAAAGGCTAGCGACTTGACTTAATATAAAGCTGCTAGCGATTTTCTTTGAAAAGGAATAAGAGCTAGCGACTTGGCTCTTGACTAAAAAGATTTAGCGACTTGACCTTGTAACAGAAATGAAGAAGAAGAGTGACTGAACCAAGACCACGACCACAAAAAGACTCAAACCGTATACCATAACTACAACTCGACCTCAGGTTTTAGACCATCATCAGTCCATATCGCAACATATCTAATCTAAAACCCAACTCCAACAAATCTAAATTATCTCAATCCCTTCATCAAAAATATAAACGACTAAACATGAACTAATCTCAGATTCGGTTCCATTCTTTTAAATCTTTTAAAGATTTTTTAATAGAACCCTTTTCCTCATAGATTGTTTTCGAAGACAAAGCTTCATTTAAATATCCGACTCCAAAAGATAAGAATAATAACAAGTTCGTTATTTTCTTTTTCTCTAGTTCGGTTTACAGAAAACAAAACAATTTCAAACACACCTTACCCGAGACCCATTTGAATGGATCTTGAAGCCGTCTCTATCAAAACCTCGTCCATAAGCTCATGGCCATCCCTGTGGCTTACTTAGATTTGTCATAATCATACATGGATTGGAGGCATATGTTTTGCTCAACTAAGATCTGATAATTAAAGGTGATTGGCGGATAAATACTGAGTTATATTTGGGTTTGTATAATGATGTGATTTGGGGCGTTATAGTGAAAGATCGATGCTCAATATGTGTTGTAAGATTGTGATATTTTTTTGATACGAATCGTTTTGATGGCGTTTTTGTGTTGGAAGAGTGTTTTGGTGAGAGCAGCTTATGGTGAAAGAGGCGCTAATTTTGGGTGAGGGATGTTAGGGTATGATTAGGGTTATGTTTAGAGATATCATGGGTTTTTATAATCCCCTACAAATTAGGGTTAATTGATGGGAAATTTCTGTGTATACCGAACAGTTCTATGGGCCTACATATGGGTAGTATTTGGACCAGGAAATTGTATCAATGGATCGGGCATTTTTAATTCGTCTACTGGGCCGTATACAGTGAATTGGTATTGAGCTTAATTGGATCTGTTGTGATAATTAATTCGCTTGAGATGGATCGAACTTTTGAGTTCTTTTGGCTAAGGTGATTTATGGGTGTAATACTAATGGTGGACCGTGAGTTGGAAAATGGTATATGGGAAGTATGGTCTTGATACACTTTGACGATAATTGGTATGCGAGTGATATACTTGTGAGTAATTAGTACATTGACATACTAATTTCACGAGGATACACTTCAAGAATTTCTTGTGATTAATTATTTGGATCGAATATGGTAAATGGGCTTATACATGTTAATTGAATTATTCGATATCCCAATTTTTGATAACTTCTAACTTGGACAAAGTTTTAATATCACTTGTTATATGAGTGGGAATTTGACTTTCACAAGGATATTTGTTCACGACATGAGTTATTGAATGTCTTCGAGATTCTTGACCGGTGTTTTAATTTGGTATTGAGTTGAATGTTCACGTTTTGAGAATTGATGAGTGTTGTTAATGTGATTGGCTGTGATATGTGATTGGATGATGAGATTTGAGGTGATATGCGATTGGATACTTTGGTGTATACATTTTCACGGTGGTTACGTCTCGGCTTGAATTAATGATTGAACAATGTTGACTATGGGGTTGTTTGGACGATATTTCTTACTTGGATTTGAAGTGAGGTTTTTACGGGCGCGTTTACTTATTTCGTCTTCTTTCTTTCTACCTTTTCGCGAAGATGACTTGTTTGGGCATTTATAGAGTGTGATAAAGACTTGGCTATTTAATTACGTTTGTGATTCTTTCTCGACCCACAACGTTGCTATCACTTCGGTGTCTCACTCAGTTGAGAATGTCAAGAGGTTTTGTACATTGGGTACACCGTTTCTTCATCACAAGGATTAGTACAAGTTTAAGTAACAAATCTGGGGAATTTTACGTCATGTTCGAGTTTGATATATCGGGTTTACTTCTCCATGTGGTCACTGCAATTGCTGACAGATTGCGTGAATGATGTGTTTACCAATGTGTTTACTGGATGGTTGATGATACTATTGATGTTGGTTAATGAACTGTTGATGAACCGCTGCATGTTCCCCTAAAACAGATAATCACTGAAACCAAAGTTGTCATAACACCTTTAAGCTGACATTGTTTACGGTTTTGTCTTGATTTTGTAAAATCCCGCGAAAGAACCTATTTCTCGGTTTAAATCATAGACTTGTAAAATCCCGTGACAATGCAAAACATCCTGGTAATAGTAAAGTGCATTTCCGGATCTATCTTACGGTTTATTATTGGTTTTGTAAAATCCCGCGAAAGAAACTATCTCTCGGTTTAAACTTTAGAATTGTAAAATCCCGTGATGATGGAACCATCTTGGAGAAAGGAAAGCGTATCTTGGGGTCTTCTGATGCTGGTGTTACGGGTTCTATTTCGAAGAAGGGATAAAAGGGTGTAGTTCATAAATTGGATGTGTGTTTGGATATTCGTCATGGCAGTTTAGTTATTACATGGTTTTACGGGGTTATGTGCTTTTACCATGGTCGGGATGAAACCATTATCATAGTTCACTTAAAACGTCAAAGAAGGCTAGATTTGAGCTTTTAATCAGAAGATGTGACAACGGAGTTAATTCACTATTATTTATTTGAGGTTGAAGTGAAATATCACGGGCAAGTGTACTTAGTATCTGGAGGTATCGGGGATGGTTGGATGAAGATTCTTCATGATCCTTGTTCGAGCTTATTATCAAAAATGAAGACTTGGAAATCTAGTTATTGTTGGGTGTCTTTTACCTTTTCTTTTACCACTTGGGGGAATTGGGCTCATACCACCACAAAATAACTATCACTTTAAGGAGTTACGTTGTAGTGCTCAGTGTCACATTCAATTGTGGATTTTCAAGAGGTAATGTACGTCTTATACTTGATGGTTGGTTGGTTGAAGAGTATAGAGTACATAGAGAGTACTTAGAGATGCTAATGGAAATCGACACCGCTCTTTGTTACATATGTGCAAGTTTAAGTCACGAGTTCGGGGTAGTTTACTTCAGGGTCAAATTCATCATATTGGGTTTTCTCCGTCAGTTGTCATGACAAAGAGCCTACTGAATGATAATGGGGTTGATTACATTTTTTGCTAAGAGAGCAGAAAAGAGAGAGATAATGACGTCTGTTCACATCAGTTCAGGCCTCGTACTTCATCATTATGACGTATGAACACAACAGTTCATGCCTCGTTCTCTAAAGAAAAGAAAAGTGTACGTTTCAGTGCGCTTTATCTTTAAAAGAAGAGAAATCTTCTTATGACGTATGAACACATCAGTTTATGCCTCGTACTTCAAAGAAAAGAAATCTGTACGCTTCAGTGCGCATTATCTTCGGAAGAAGAGAAATCTTCTTATTATGACCATTCTCATCAACTTGCTTCATGCTTTTTCCATGTGCTTCAGTCATCAAGTGAACCGGGCTACCATTGATTGTTTTCTTATTCCACTTGCTCAACTATTATGATGATGGCGACATCATGTGCTAATTTTGCGGGGGAGAAGTGTGAATAGAATACTTTTGGATGATTTCACTCATTTAGTCAAGAATGGCATCTCCGTATGCAATTCTTGAGGGGGAGAAGAAGTGTGAATTTTTTGCATAGTTGATTGATATTTGAGAATATAAATGGTCATACGGCTCTAAACTCATGTAAGAACCGAGCTTCTTCTTATCGGGTAATCTTCACATGGAGTTTCTTCTAAGAGTCGTTAGTTGACATCTTCACTCGGACTGATGAGTTTATCGACAAAGTGCTTCCGGTTAATGCTTCACGTACACATCAACATGATGATTCCGAACAATCTCTCTGTTCTTGTTTGATGTGATTGGTAGTTTGGTGTTACCATTTTGTGTGTTCGCTGCGGCCTGATTACTGATTTCCTTGATGAACAGCTTTCTGTTCTTGTTTGATTGGGAGGGATTTTAGTTAAGGGAATTTGCAAGATGTAAGTTAATTCGGATGCTTTTTGGTGGGATTCTTTTTGGTGTGAGTTGAAGATGTTAACTATCTATTCCCCAACTGCACAATCTTGAAGAAGGTCGAGTCTGCAGTCTGTTCTACATTTTCTGCTACATGTTAGAAGACTAAAGACGAGTTGCATTTAACGATCTAAAGACTTCTTCTTAATCTGGGCTTTTATCGACCAGATTGTCGGTTTAGGGGAGAGCACCAATTGGGAGAGAGTTATAATTCAGATTCAATACCCAATTAGACTTGCTCATATTCTTTAGCAGTGACTCCTCGAGACGTTGTTATTGACTATTTCACGTATTGGACATTTGACACAAGTTGATTACTTCATAGTTAATCATTTATCACTTATATGAGATTGAAGTTGACTTTCACAAAGGCGTGTTCTTATTTGATAACTTGCTCGGGCTTAAGAATTTGAGTTGAAGACTTGGTTTATCTAGTTACCAGCAGTCGAGGTGGATGGTTGAAGACCTGGTTAACTATCACTATTAGGATTTACTTTGTTTTACTCAGTGTCACACGCATATGACGGTGTGGATAATCGCAAGAGGTGTTAATGTCTCATACTTTGTTTGGGTAGTGAGTACTTAGAGATTTGCTTGAAGCATAAATTCTCTACACCTTTCTTCCATCATTAGGTACAAGCTTAAGATACAAATGTGGGGAAGTTGACTTCAGTTTCAAGTATGGTATATAGGGTTTTCTTCATCAGTGGTCACTTCAAATTGTCTACATAAGGGTTGATAAAAATAGTCACAAAGAGTCTTCAGCAAGTTGATTCTCACAAGAATTCAAGTGTTCTTCTCATAAAGATTTCAAGTATTTGGGCTTATATTTGTTGCTGATTCTGAAGTATCAAAACCAGAAAGGGGCAAGGAGACACACATCTAAACATAAAGCAAGTAAACTTGATGAACTTAATACTTCTAAGTAACTGAAGATATCCCGGGAAGACAAATGTTATTACCGCAGAGAAACTCAAGGTTTGACTCATGGCGAGTAAACTTGATGAGCTTAATACTTCTAAGTGATTGAAGATATCCCGGGAAAATAAATGTCATGACCGCAGAGAAACTCAAGGTTTTCCTCATCAAGGCTTTTAGTGTTAGTATTTCAACTACGTAGGGGAAGTGATGTTAGAGAAAGTTTCTGAAGATAAAAGAGGTACACTAGTGTGTGGTGATTTCGATGGTATCGCAATGATCAGGGAAGAGAGAGTGTGTGCATTGGGGGCGCTCAGCTGTTTCACTTGAGGGCTTAATCAATGATTCAGAGATATAATCACTTATTCTGGAGTTGACATCCGCAGAGATTGTCATCCGCAGAGATAATCAGTGACTTGGCCTGCTTCTTCAATGTTATCAGTTATTCCTTCCTTGGGTATTGGTATACTTCGGATACTTGAGCTTCATACACGATCATCAGGGAAGAAAAATGTGAACATGGGGAGGTGTTTTCATTCCCCTCATGATGTGTATTCGGGAGAGCTCTTGGGTATTGGTGTACTTCGGGTTCTTGAGCTTCAAACACGATCATCCGTGAAGAAAAATGTGAACATGTGAAGGTGTTTTCATTCCCCTCATGATGTGTGTTCGGGAGAGTTCTTGAGCATTATACAAAGAAACTGACTGCATCAATTCAACTACTTGGGGGAATTGTTCTCTTGACACCTTTTTTTTGGAATGGATTGCTTCAGACGTCAGTAGAAAAGAAATTTGAGAAGATTATTTTATGTGTGGGATGATACGTTGATGTTCTTCTTGATGATATAACCCCGAATGGAGATCCTCGATCATCATTCTTAAATGGAGCAGCGGGATTTATGATAATGGTGTGCTTCCTTGTGCACCTGGCTAAGAGAATCTTGTAAGAAAGCTTTGAATCTGCTCAGCTAAAGGATTTTCGGTTTGGGGGGAAGCTGCCAAAGTCTCACTTTCAGATGGTTCAATTTCTTTCTTCAATGCAAGAGCCTTGGAAGCTTTGGTGGTGGAAGTTTAAGAGATGACGAATTCTATCTTCTACGTCGTGCTGTTCGATATCCTTATATCGGTACTCGTATCATCATCTTTTTAAATTATATCATCTACTCTATCCTTGTAAATATTTATCAAAAACAAAATACAAAAATATAAAACCAACAAAAACAAAATAGAAAAATATAAAATCAACAAAAACCCATAAAAATCAGAAAATTTCAAAAATACCAAAAATATGTTTTCTCATGACATGTCTTCTGGTATCGATAACATCTACGGTCTTAGAAATGTCATTCAATAATGGCACGGGACCAAATATGAAGTTCGAGCAGGAGGTGTAAATATTCTTTTCCAAAACATGTCAAAAACTATGGCTTACAGTTATTTCAGACTGTAACCCGGGCTTCAAATGATGGCTTACAGCTATTTCAGACTGTAACCCTTGCTTAAACCATGGTTTGCTACTATTTCAGATAGCAAACCGGTCTTCAAGAAAGGAAAGTGTTGCGCTTAAACTATTTTCAAAATATTTCGTGTACTTATCCTAAAACAAAATGAAGAAAGTATGTCGAAGGACTGCTGTTCCCACACAAATGTTTTTCCGTCTAAAAATTCTTCAGAAAAATATTTGTTGTTTTCAAAAAATTGGTGGTAAATGAGTTGCTTGTAAATTAATCAGAATCTAGTTTTCATTAAATTACAAAAACTCAATCGATGACTTCAGCGCTTTTAAAACTTTTCAAGAAATTGAGTCATTGATTGAGGGGGAGAATGTTTTAAAATTTACATCATCTAACGGGCTTTCTTAGTTATCCTAATATGCTTAATTAAAAATGATGTTAACCTATGTTGAAGGACTAGGTGCCTAGGATATGATTGCTAGAATTAGATGATCAGAGTTTGATGAACACATGATTCCCATACCATATATGATGTGTTTGATATGTTGAATTGACTTTTATTAGTCGATTGATGTTTGGGTGATGTTGACCACCATATATCTGTATGTGTGTTCACTAACGTATGCAGGTATATTGGTTATAAGAATGTTCCCGATCCGGATCCCACAATTGAAGATGATTGGATGCCGAAAGGAAAGGGTAACTATATCTTGGGTTGACAAATGAAGAAACGGAGCTTAATTGGACTTCTATGGAGAGTTGGCATAAATGCAACGTAAGAGGTCTCACTGCATCAGCAGATGGTTTTTTTCTAAGTGATTGAAGAAACAGAGCTTAATTTGACCTCAGTTGGCATTCAAAATGCAACGTAAGAAGAAGTCTCACTGCATCAGCAGACGGTTTTTCTTCCAAACCCTACAGCAACAACAACAAAAGCTTCTCAACTACCTAACGTATCTTTGTGCAGGATACCATTTTTAAACAATTTTGAATAATTTGATTAAATTGTTTTGAAAATGGAAAATATTGTTTTGAAAATATATTGGACTAATTTTTTGAAAATCACCGGACTTCATGTAATCAAAACCTAAGTCACTCAATTATTGACTTCTGTCATGGATTGAGGGGGAGAGTGATTTAAAATAAAATATTTTCAAACGATGTTTCTTCACAAAAGTTCCGTCTTGTACGATAATAAGTGGTGATCTAAAGATTTAATGTTATGTCATGGTATGATTTTTTTTTAGAATCAAGGTCTTTCAAAATGAAATTTTTTTCTGTTCTTGTTTGATTGTGAAATTGTTTTGTTTTACTTAAAAGATCTCGTAAAAACTATCATACCTGACACTAACAATCTTTAGTGTCTTAAAATGGTCCTTATCTGTCATCTTTCAAAATTGAATCTTGCCACGTCTTTCCCCAAAAGTTTCTAAATTATTTAAATCTTTTGGGATCACAAACCTCAAATGGTTTGAAATCTTTGATCGGGGGAGAGATCGTGATTTAAATCTCAAATCTGTGTTAATGGAATTGGGTTTTAGTCCTTAAAAGGCACTCCTGCCTCCATGTGTCAAACGATTTCAAATACACGATGCACATGTTGAGGAGGAGGATTTATCTAAAAACAAGATGAGTATTTAAACCTGGCCACATATTCTCCCATGTTTTCTAAACCTTATTAAATCACTTGGGATCCAAAATCTCAAAGGGTTTGATATTTTTGATCGGGTGAGAATTTGTGATTTAATAATGAAATTTGATAAAACATGATCGTTTTTTGATTTAATTGTGCAGGCTGCTCTCTCATATGTGCTAAATGCTTTCGAATCTCGAAGCACATATTGAGGGGGAGCAAATAAACTATCGAGGTACGAAATATTTTTTTAAAAAGTTATTTATAATGTACCTTGATTGAGTTTTCAAACGGTTTTTTAATGGCTCTTTTGATTGTGGATATGCTTCAAATTAACTCTTGCCTCTATGTGATGAAAATGTTTTTAAAATATCTTACGCACATATTGAGGGGGAGAATTTACCAAAGAAATTCAAATGGCTTTTTCTAAGGAAATTGTGATCAAGAAATTATTTCAAAAGAACTCTTGCCTCCATGTGATAAACAATTTAAAAATCATATGCACATGTTGGAGGGGGAGCGTTTCTAAATGATCAAAACTATTAAGGTACAAAATGCTTTGATATTATATCACAAGTACCTTGATTGATTTTCCAAATGATTTTTCAATTGGTTTCATGAAGGAAAGAACAATACCAAAAGACCGACCAATTTATTTTATGCATGGACTTATAAGGATGGTTAGGTTAGGTATTTGTTCCCACGATCCGCCAGAACCGGAGGGATCTTCCCAGGGACAATCCACTAGATAGTGTAGAGTCCTTAGGAATATTGAAAAAAAAAAGGAGAAAAATGAGAATATGGGAAGAGTGCCGACTGAGACAGAGCTAGTACTGGAATAAACCCAACAAGGTTCTAGTAATGAAGTCTCGGTAAGCACTGAAGGGGTTGAAGAATGAAAAAGTATTAAATGTGAAAAGGGTGAAAATAAATAGCCCTCCAATAATTCAATCTTAGGGCAGTAACCGGGTTCAATACATATGCTACTGGTGGTTACTAAGGTAACGCCGGTATTGAAGACAAGACGTCATGGACCCAGTGACGCACTGCACTAAACTTCCCAAACTACTCAAGTTCCTCTTAAAAGGACTTGTTTCATTCTCATGGGGAACCGACATTATCTATCAACTTTCTCTTAGAGATTGTTGATATTGAAGAAGGAGACCCTCTCCCTAGTCTCCGACATAGGAACCAAATGTGCACATTGAGTCTAGAGCCAAGAGATTATCCACAATATCTCATTAGGACACTATATTAATGAAGACTTGCTGTTTCACACAATGTGGAAAGTAAGTATATATTGAGAGTCCTACGCATTATCCTTGTGGTTTTGCCAGAACATCTGAGTGGTATGTAAAAGTATTCACGATGAAGATGGAAATCCTTCTAGAGCCAACATCAAACAATCTCTTGGTGGGTGACATGTGAGATCTTTTCTAAAGATCATGCTTGTGACAACTGGATAGAAACAATGGGGCGATTCACTTGTGAATCAACCTTGGTCCAGGAATGGAATTGACAAATGCTTTTGGAAAAACCATTCGATGTGCAAATCTTCTTTTCTCTTGCACGTCGAATGTGTATTCATTTTTTCAAATTTAAAAAGTATCTCTGATTGAAAAATACTTTTAGAAAAACCGTTCGATGTGCGAATCTCTTCTCTTCACTAGCACGTCGAATGTGTACTCGATCTCTAATACAAAAAGTATTTTGATTGAAATTGATCTTTCTCATAAAACCTTCGTCGTATTGCAAAACTCTTTCTTCAAGTAATACGCGATTGTTTTTCAAATCATTTTTCATCAATCAGTGAATCTCAATTTGCTGGTTCACTCACTCCGTGTTGTCTTCTTTGAGACGTTCCGGTTTGAGAACGGCTAGAGCAGCTGCGAAACCCTGTCAAGGAGATTCTTAGGAATCCTACCTGATCACAGGCAGTATTTATACTGATCAACGGGGAACCGTGGGCCGTGTACCTCAATTCAACGAAAGTGGTCAAAGACACTTTCGTGTGTTTTATTGCTAACTGTTGTTTGCAGGTACATTTGGACGGTTGCAGCTGATCAGAATCGAGGAGTCAATCCAAAGCCGCATGCTCACAGCATCCACACTTAATTTGAAGAAATCATGACTGGTGCATATCTACAGAACCTGGCTCAGATATTTCTATACTATGCTTCTGCTACGCTGCTGCAAATATCTTGAACCAGTAAAAGCTTCCGCTACTCTGATGAAAAGATGTCATGATCCAGAAAGTGTGAGCATGTCGGTCCAAAAGTCACAACATCACATGAAGGCAACACAACTATGGATGATCTAGAGATTTACTGTGGCTGATGATCTCAATGAAAGCTCAAAGATCGTCAAAGATGTGGATCAGTTAAAGGCCTCCACTTAAAGTACAAAGCAGTCGGACTTTGAAGATGCACTACTTAAGTACAAAGATTGCGGAATTGAAGAATTGAAGTCTACGAGCTCAAGAACAAAGATAAAATAGAATGCTAGGATTCGAAATGTAAAACATGGGGTGACCTCCCTTAGGGGGAGATTGTTAGGAATTAGAAAATTCCATAGTGAAGAGTCGGTCACCCTAAATGTTATCTAGCTTAAGTTAGCTCGTAGACTTGTCGTTAGTTACGTTATTTAGTAGTTTATTTATTAGTTTGTAGCGTAGTATAGTGTAGTGCAACACCGTGGAGGAAGGACGGGTCTTTACCCACTGTATGCCTGATCCACAGGCCGATAGGAGGTCGTGTATTGTGTAACTATAAATACCCCTTCCATCTATGGAAGGGGTGGTGCTTTCAATCTAATATTCCATAATTTGTGAACCAAGTCTCTAGCTTGAACACCCATCTCTCTACTTTATCTCTCTAAAATGACTATCATGTATTTTGATCATCCAAGACCACCCGAATCATCAACACAATAAATATTATGATCCTACGGAGAAGTTGCTGCAACATTCTGAACAGGGACCTGATCTGTCCACAGTTACGGTGTAATTCATTCCAATGGTTACGTTGTAACACATCTTTAGCAGCAGTTCCTCCAGAGAATTACCAATTAAAGCGTAATCCCATTCAAAGGTTACGCCGTAGCTACACTCCAGTAGCGTCTTCCGGGTTTTGCCATAATTACGGCGTGACTCCTTCTAGGAGTTACGACGTAACTATCCTCTGTATTAATTCTTTCTCTTTAACACATTAACCTTGTATTAGTTTTTAAATGAACTTTGTGGGTATGTTCCCTGTAAGCCCTCACGAGACTACACTCGTCCACTTGGGACACCAAGTGGTTTAAAAGGCTTGTTGCATTCGCTAAATGCAATCGTGATTCCTACGAAAGTGAGTTAGATTTATTTTTGTTTTCGTTTTTCTTTTTATTTTTAGAATTATGCTTGTTGGTAGTGTGATTTCAAGGAATGAAGTTTGCTCGTGGATGCTTATGCGAAGGCACGATTCTTTTCGTGGGCCTTCTCTCTTTTTGAAGCAAATTTCAGGGAAGTTCTCGCTCTACTTCTACTTTTCTCTTCACCTTTATTTAACGATTAGTACAAAAGGTTTGTACATTTCAAGTGGGGGGGGGGGGGGGGGGGGGGGGACGGGAGTAGAATTATCTCTTGAACTTTACTTTTCCCTCATTTTTCTAGTTTATTTTGAAAAATTATGCCATTTTTAAAATTTTGACATGTTTTTTCTTAACCTAACTAGATTAGACCTTAGCCGAGCACATTATAACCCTTGATTAAATGGTGAGATTAGCCTTATCCGTTTCTATATTTACCCCAAATCCACCAAATTATGAGTGTGCCGGTAGCTTGGAAACTTTAGAACTTGGCCTTTACATCATTTCGAGACCATAGATGAGGTACGTTGAGTTAGCTTGGTGTATTTGGACTTTTCAGTTTAAGAAGGCAATATTATAGGATTATCACCTAAATAGCCTATCATTGTGTGTCTATCGATTAGTCACCTAGACTTCTCGACCCCTTTGAAGTGATTCGAAAAAAAAATAGTTATAGCTATTTGTTGATTGTAAAGTGTGAAGTTATAAGCACTATGTTAATGAGCTCATTATTGATTTAGTATAGAGGACGCCACCTCGGTCACATTTGAAGAATGGAGTTGGTAATGTGCCCATCATGACGTCCTCTAATGGCACATTTACCTGGAATATCATGATCCGATTTCTTAGCTTTGAAACTTGAAATTTGGATGAACGGTAAGCGTGATGGCTTGGTTGTAGATTTAGATTATTTGTTTGATATTTTACACCAATTATATCCCATGTCTTATCTTACCCTTTAGTCATAAAGCGTGTCTAGGTGATGCAGCGAGCAATCTTTGGTGTCTTGGCCATGGATTTGGTCATGTATCATTGATTTTGTCCACTTCGCTGTGACATGTTACTAATGACGATTCACCCTTAACCCTCGTCGTGTCTACCCATATTGCCTTCAAGAATTGTTTAGTCCTTAACTCTAGTGGTGGAGATTTGTGTAACCGCCAAGATTATGATAGAATACACGCTAAGACTGTGCGTTGAGTGATCGCCCCGAAATAAAAGTTTAGAATAGTTGAGAGATTTGAGTGTTTTGTTCCGATTTCGTGAGGTGTTCGGCTTTGTTTTATTCTAGCATAAGGGATTTGTAAACTTATATTTTCCAGGTAATGGGAGATATCTTTTTAGGAATCTTTCTAATAAGGTCTACTTGAGGGCAAGTAGAGTTCAAGTGGGGGGATATTTAATAACATCAAATAGTCATGAATATTAAAGTGTCAAGTTCCCCCGATAATGCTCGTATTTTATATCATTTATATGGATTTACGCTTGTTGTCCTCTATATTTCACTTTCAGGTAAACTACGAGCATTGGAGCTAATGAGACGCGGATTTGAAGAGTTTATTGAAGATATATGATAGTATGCCTATTTTGATGAGGTTAAGGCGTAACTCTTCTCTCACATTACGCCGTAACATATGCGTGACGCGCAAGGCCAGCTCAGCAGAATATTATGGCGTAATTCCATCCAAGGATTACGCCGTAACACATTAGGTCAAATGATGTTCCGCGCCGCTACAAGCTATGCCGTAACTCCTTCCAGTGATTACGGCGTAATCAAGCCAAATTGATGATACGGCGTAACTAGTTCCATAAGTTATGCCGTAACCAGCTTTTCCGGAGCAATTTACAAAGATATTGATGTTATGGCGTAACTCTCAGCTTTAGTTACGCTGTAACTAGGATCGTGCCTATAAATACAGCCCTAAAATTTGCATTTTGTGATATCTCTCGTCCTCCCCTTCTAGGCAGTGATTAGGGCAATCATTCACTCCACACACCAAATCAGAGAATGTGGGTAGGAGGTTGAAGGCCATCTTGAGGAGCATACGGAGTCATATCCAAGGGAGAAATTACTCCCCTTACGATTAGCGTTAGCAATTTATCATTTTTTTTACTTTCAATTAATGTATTTCAATATGTTAAACATTGAATCGATTGTTTCAGTTAATATGAGCGGCTAAGCACCTCTGGTGCTAGCCTAGTTATAATTCCTTAATTGTTTTGTTTATGTTTACATTGATTTCATATAATTATTTCTAGTGTATGCATGCATATTTTATTAGTAGCTACCCTTGTTTCGATAGTTTTGAATGGTGGTAGTGGCTAGTTACTTAGGAAATATGACCAACTGACCCTAAGTAGGTAGACTGAGTGGGAAGGGTAAGAATTGACCAACTGACAACCCTTCTTCGCTTGTGCGATTTGACCAACTGATCACCTACCATTTGGATGAACTTAAGAAGTTAGGGATGAATGTTTAAGATGCTAGCGCCCGGGCACTCATTGTTATGAATCTTGCATGTAGCGGAACTTAATGACTTGGCTTAGGGGACTAAAAACAACTGGACTTACAAGGGTAGTAGCTTGTTCTCCGGTGGAAGCCTTTGCTGATTGGTTAGGACGAACTGACCAAATGTTGTCCTAGCGAATTTTACCCCCACTTGAAGCAATTGGAAGTAATTAAACGTGAACTTAACATGATAGGATGAGTAACTGGGTTAGCACACTTCTCCTCTATTGATCACAACCCTCGCCTGTAATCGGTATCAGTTATTTTCTTGTCTTTAGTAGTTATTTAATAATTTCAACCTCAAAACCAATTAAAATCTGTGACACCTAGACTTAATTAGAATCCGCTCACATAGCTCTTGGGACGACCTCAGTTTTACCGAATACTACACTACACACGATCAGGTACACTGCCCGTTAGTGCATTAGGGTAGACCATAGGTATAACGAGACATTATAAATATTAAAACCTGGTCAGTAGAACATGCATCATTTTGTCTAAATATGGTGTGTTTATTGGTTTTGGCTATTTATGTAATCAAATGTTCAGGCTTAACATTGTTAATGACTGTGATAATTCAGCCTTTATGACCACCAATGACCTGACTGACTTTTCCTTATGGCATGCTAGACTTGGCCATGTACACTATAAAAGGATGCAAGATATGGCTAAGGATGGGTTAATCCCAGCATTTGACATGGACACTGAAAAGTGTAAAACTTGCATGTTGACCAAGATAACTAAGAAACCTTTTCAGGGTGTTAATCGTGAATCTAAGCTCTTGGAGCTAATACACAGTGACCGTATGATTTGCATGCCACTCCTTCTTTGGGGAGTAAGAAGTACTTTGTGACATTTATTGATGATGCTTCTAGATTTTTTTATGTCTATCTATTACATACTAAGGATGAAGCATTAGATAAATTCAACGTATTTAAAATCGAAGTTGAATTACAACTTTGGTCTTTGATCAAAAGATTAAGGACTGATAGGGAAGGTGAGTACATGGATACTATGTATTTTCAGTCTGTTGGTATAATTCATGAAACGACTGCTCCCTATACTCCTCAGCAAAATGGTATTTCTGAAAGGAAAAATAGGGTGTTGAAGGAGATGGTTAATTCCATGTTGTCCTATCCAGGACTGAGTCAAGGGTTCTGGGGTGAAGGTATGTTAACAACTTTCTATTTATTAAATAGGGTTCCCAACAAAAGGAACAAGGTTACCCCTTATGAACTCTGGACTAAAGGGAAACCCAACCTGAACTATCTTAAGGTTTGGGGTTGTAGGGCTGTTGTAAGACTCCCTGATCCAAAGCTGAAAACTTTAGGTGAAAGAGGCATTGATTGCATCTTTGTTGGATATGCTGAGAATTCCAAGGCTTTTAGGTTCTATGTTATTGAACCTAATGAATATATTTCAATTAACTCCATAATTGAATCAAGGGATGCAATGTTTGATGAGAATAGATTCTCATCAGTCCCTAGACCAAGTCAAAAGATTCCCAATGGAACTCATGACATTGGTATATCAGAGGTCCCTGATGAAGAACCATCAGAGGTCCCTAATGAGGTTCTGGTTCAACAACCTGAACCAATGCTCAGAAAGAGCAAAAGGGTCAGGAATCCAAAGTCATTTGGACCGAGTTTCAATTATACTTAATTGAAGGAACTAGGGATGAGTTCTATGACCAATACTCCTATTGCTTCATTGTTGAGGATGATCACAAGACATTTGAAGAAGCAATGAAGTCCCAGGATATTGCTTTCTGGTAAGAAGCAATCAATGATGAGATGGATTCCATCATGGGCAACAACACTTAGGTGTTGGTTGATCTACCACCTGGTTGCAAACCTTTAGGTTGCAAATGGATTTTCAAAAAGAAAATGAAGGTAGATGGAACTATTGAAAAGTTCAAGGCTCGACTAGTCATTTAAGGCTTTAAACAAAAGTCAGGAATAGACTATTTTGATACTTATGCTCCTGTAGCTCGTATCAGTACCATAAGATTGTTGATTGCTTTGGCATCAATTCACAATCTAATTATTCATCAGATGGATGTGAAAACAAATTTCTTAAATGGTGAATTGGAAGAGGAGGTTTATATGAACCAACCTCAGGGCTTCATCTTGCCTGACAATAAAAACAAGGTGTGTAAACTGATTAAGTCTCTTTATGGACTAAAACAGGCACCTAAGCAATGGCATCAAAAATTTTATGATGTGGTTTTGTCTAATGGTTATTTACTTAACCAGTCTAACAAATGTGTATATAGAAAATTTGATGAATTTGGTAAAGGAGTCATCATTTGTCTATATGTTGATGGCATGTTGATCTTTGGCACTGATGCGCGTACGAAGCGCATTCGGGGTCAAAGGAGCTTCCTTTTCTATGAGCAAGTTTTTCAACCACCTAGGCAGTGAACCTAATCGTTGTAGTGTAGTATTGGGTAAGCCTCGGGGATTGATATCGTTCTCTAGGGGAATAGGAATGCTAGTAAGAAATATATGACGAGAAGGTGGGGGTTGAGGATGATTATTTTTTTTTCTTTTTATGGTTTTTTAGAAAGCTAAGGTAAATATCTCGGGGCAATTGGTTTGGGGGTGGTACTTCTACCGATTACTTCTACTTATCTAATTATCTAGTTACTACGGGTAGTCTTATGTCTAATTGATGTGTGCTCGTATGATGATTAAAAATGTGTTTACCTAGATACTATTACTCCCTAGTTATCTTTTATTTGTCGGTTGAACTGTCACACATTATCTTAACGCGTTGTATTCCTAAGGTCGTAGGGTATGCGTAGTCCCTAGTTCTTTGAGGTTATCTCTCGGGGATGACATACGAAATTGGCAAGCCCTTGAGCTATTTCATTCATAAGCCACATATTCATAAAGCATACTCAAGCATTAAATACATCGAATGATGCCTAGTTGCACTCCTAAGCCAATTTACAATTAAGATGAGAAACAACCTAACAATAATCAATAACTAGGTTTCATAGATCTAAGCAAACACACAAGAAATTTAGCTAGACATGGTAAACAAGCAAGCATACATACAATCAATCGAATAAGGGATAGGCATAATGTTACTTTGGATTAAAAGACTTATCTCGATGTGTAAAATAGGGTTTGGGACCCTAAGATACTGTCCAAATCAGACTACAAACGATTTAGGATTTTTTACTCTAAAAGTCTACCTCTCTAAATGCAGAAAAATCTAATTCTATATATAGATTCACAACTGCGACGGCGTCACCTTTTGCATGGGTCATCATCAGCTTGCCGTCATTAGGGTTTCGTCTAGGCCAAGTCATCGATAGGACGGCGTCACCTTAGAGTTGGGACGCCATCGGGCTTCAGTTAGGACGTCGTCTTGATTCTAGATCTGGGCCGTCTGAGATGAAAACTTTGAGTGACGCCCTCCTTTTTTATAGCGTGACGCCGTCAGGTTATGTGAACAAAATTTACACTGAGCCGTCTGGTGCATGTTTTGATCAAGTCATCATAGATGGACGGCGTCACCCTTTGATTGGGACGCTGTCAGGTACTGTTTGATCAGCTTTGAGTAGCTTCGATCTTGACTTTGCCATTTTCTTCATGTATTTGCTCCTTTTCGTCCAAATGTGCTTCATTCCAGCATTTTGCTTCCAAGAGACCTAAAAAGTAAAAAGGAACGAAATTAAGCAGTAACAGATATAAAAGTGGTTGATTTAGGGCTTAAATGACCCCCTAAAGCGTACGTTTTAAATCCTTATCAAATATCCCTACACTTGGTATACGCTTGTCCTCAAGCAAATGTGCTTTTGGCCAATCAATTTATAAGTTAGGGGACATGAATCATTGGTTTAAAATAGTTCATAACAAGTAAAAGCACCACAATAGTCATAACAAGCACGGAAATTATACACTAGCACCTCACAAGGGGTGTTTGGATTCTCTCATCTCTCGGGTATATATGAAATAAAACATGAATGAAAATGGAAGATAAACACTCATTACCTGGCATAGTACATAGATTACCATAAGCTTGAAACTAGATCAAACCTCCACCGCTTTGGCATAAGCACCTAGGAACAACTATCTAAGAGGTCTTTACAAGGGTTGTAACGTTAGGCTTACGGTAGGGAAACAAAGGGTTTTGTTGGATAGGGGATATTTAGTGGTGGCAAGTCAAAAATCTTATGTTACAAGCATGAAAAGTGTGGCGTTGCTAAGCTAAGACTCGACTCACTAAACTCTAGATAACTTGAAACAGAACAAACATAAATTTAAAGACATAAACATAAAGATAGATGTAGGATGGTAGCCCGTATGTTTTTTTTTGCATACATTTTTTTAGACATACATTTTTACTCTACCATCCTCTACGATAACATTAAAATATAAGAGATTTATCGGAGCATCCCTACACTTGAGTTTTTATTTCTCTAACATTAATTGACCCGATTTGAAAAGATCAAAACAGTTGGAGTATTTAACTACGTAGACAAAGGGAATTTGAATTTATCGTTCTTTCCCGTTACTCCATAAAATATTAATTTTACCCATGAGTCCCAATCATCCCTAAACTGTGTACAAAAGATATGACTCAACTTAGCAACCATGCAAGTAACTAGATATTTGAACTAAGGGTTTAGTAATGATAACAATAACGCACTAAAGGTGAGTGCATACAAGGTAGGCTAAGGCTATTTTGGAGTACATTTGGGGTGGATTGTAAACAATGATCTTCATTGATAATTCGGAAAACTGAAACATCACGAGAACCGCGAAAAGGATAGGCTTTGAGGGGTTAACTAGGGGTATCGTGTACTAAAGATGAGTACATCGCAAGGGTGTGGGGTAATTACTTAACCGATGTGGAAGAAGTAATTATAATACAGGTTTCAAACAAGCGTTATCCTAATGCCTCTTTTCATTTAGTTATTCCTAACTACACTAGTGCAGTCTCACTAGCGATCTCGGAATGCATCACAAAACAAGTTCTAGAATCTATTATACTACCAGTACACTCTCTAAGCATTAAAGATGAATGCTTTTATTCCTAAATATCTAGGGGCGAACCTCACATTTTTGGGGTGGAATTTGAGTGGTAAACGGTTTTTGTGCTAGTCATATAACTCCTATCCATGAGACAGTTTATTAAGACTAAAGTTTAGCTTGTACATGTCATAAAATTTTTTAAATTTGGTGCTAAAATTGCCCTAACAAATATTTCTCATAGTTTATTACACAAATTACCAAGGACAAGACAAATAATCAAGTGAGTGAATAGTTTCTAAGTTCCCATTTTATTCTCCCTCCCTACACTTAAACTGAATATTGTCCCCAATGTTCCCCGAAAGTATCAAAGTTATGATAAAGGAAGGTAAGTAAGAAAAAAGAAACTAGTACTCCCCTGATTAGCTCGGTAGGATCCATGTGAAGTTGCGGTTAAATACTTTTCCAAGAAGAATACATAAGTGATAAGCTCCATCCAGTGTTGTGTTTCTTCTTCTTGCCAAATATAACCTGCACACTTATAAGAAAACAAACGAAACCTTCGCGTAAAATTGGCGGTAAAACTATATATGACACGACTAATGCTTGTGGAATGGATGTTTGCAATTTTTCTTGAAAATTAAGACCTGAGAATTTCCAAAAATTTATGAGTAGCACAGAAAACGAAAAAAATGATAAGCTGTTTCTATTTAACCTGACATCGTTAGGTTTTAATCATGACACCGTCAAGTTGTCCTGACAGAAACTGGTCTGCTGCGTTTTGCTGGAAAAATTCTGGAAATATTACATCTTTAGAATCTGGAAAAATTCCTGCAAAACATTTATTATGACTCGATACAAGCATTTGACTCGAACAAACACACAAATATATCAATTTCACTAATTGTAATTCTCATGTTCATGTTCTTTAAAAACGTATATGATCTTCCCTACACTTATCTTTTTGTAAAATACCTTTATATGTAATTAAGACGAGGTTAAAGACAAGATAAAGCATTTTCACAAAGTCTAACATGAAAATAAACAACAATGAAAAAGATATACGACACATATAACAAGCAAACAATTAAGCATGGCTTGCCTCCCACGAAGCGTTTTTCTTTATTTATGAGTCTTGTAGCTAGACTCGAAGTCATGCTCCTACGTACCTATGTAAGTAAGTTTGTCCTCAAGAATGTCATAGGGATCAAACTTATCTATTAACTTCCTATTGGTGCGCTTAGTCCGATATGCCTTTTCAAACTTTTCTCCATCAGGATCATAGATTGTCATCCTAATGTGTCATTCTCCATTCTCATCACTAGGTGGCCTATCCCAACTCCAATTATGCTTAGGCTTCTCACTCTCAACTTTCCACTTATTCATGTTAAGATTAATGGGCAAGGTTCCTTGGAACTCGGTCATCTTCCTAAACACTAAGGTATCCTCGAACATGTTCACTTCAATGTCCCTAGCCAATTGTTGTTCATGGAAAGTTGAGTTACTTACGAAGGTCTCTTCTAGATAGAAGGGTCATTGAGGACCTATAAAATCTCCATTAGTCCAAGGTCCATATCTAGATGATTTTCTATCCAACATGATCTCATAGGGTATTTCATCCTCTTTGTAGTAGATATGCTTCTTGACATCATAAATTGACCTAGGACTCCCTTCTCCTACCACTATCTTAGACATCTTACACTCAATTATGGCACTAGCGGTAGCTAAGAATCCTCTTCCTACTAACAATGGGCATGTTGGGTCTTTATTCATGTCTAGCACATGGAAATCCGCCAAAAGAGTTAATCGACCTACGTGCACTACTATGTCCTTAATTATCCCTACCGGATATGCAATACTACCGTCCGCTAAACCTAAGATGGTTTCCGTTGGTTCTATCTTACCTAGGTTAAGGCTTCTATGGAGGGACAACGGAAGAAGATTGATGCTTGATCCTAAATCGGCTAATGTGTCGAAAGATTTGGAATTTCCAATTCTACATGGAAGAATGAATAGCCCGAGATCATCTAACTTTTTAGGTAACTTAATTTGCACAAATGCGGACCCACGTTCTCCTAATTTTAAGTCTTGCTCATATTTTTATCTTAAAGCATTATAATAAGGCGCATGAGTCAAGACTTCAAGAACCGGTTTTTCTTGGTGGAGCTCCTTATACTCCTCTTCTAGATTAGATTTGGGTCCTTGGTTGATAGGTGTCTTTGGATGGACCGGTGGCTCGAATCCTTGGTATCTCATGAGGGATCGTTTGGAACCCGTGTTGATGGCGTTGACCGAGTGGACTTTTGTGTGTGAGGGGCATGGATATGCACTCTCCTTTTGTGAGCAATTTGATGAAGTCGAATTCACTTTTGGGTTCTTTATAGTGTCACTTAGGAGTGCTCCAATCTCCCGGTCATTGAAGGCTTTTAAGAGGGCGTCGAGCTTGGTTGTCATCTCGCTTTGTCGTTGCTTGAAATCGGCTTCAAGCTTAGTCAATCGAGCTTCTTGAGATGACATGAATTTGGACACCATTGCCTCGAGACTAGTGGAATTCCAGGTGTTTGGAGGGTTGTTGTAGGAGGTGTGGTTTGGTTGGGACCCATTGGGTGGACTAGATAAGTTGTTTTGGGACGGGTTCGAGTTTTGGCTCCACCTAAGGTTCGGGTGATTTCTCCAAGAGGGGTTGTAGGAATTTCCTAAGTTATTTTGCTCTGGCTTGAAAGTATACCACTTCTCTCCCACTTCGTTGGTACGCGTGGAGGCGTAGTTCGCAAAAGCTTGTTCGGGGAGTCTTGTGCAATCACGAGTGTCGTGGGGACCACTAAATAATTCACAAGGTAGAGTGATTTTGCTCACTTGTTGTGAAGGCTTATGATTCTCGTAGGAGCTCATTAGGAATTTGACTTGATCTTCAAGTTCGAGCATCCTACGATTGAAAGTTTGTGAGTCAATGGGAGGCAAGGAGATTGCCTTGATAGTTTTGGGCAACCCACGGGAGTCATTGCAACATTCGTTGTCATGGAGGGCAAGGTCCTCTATTGTACCCCACGAATCTTCCCGCGTGAGTTCACTAAGTTTGCCAATGACCGCTTGGTCGATGGTTTGCCTAGTTGAGAAGTTGACATGATCGTAAATAATTTGGACTTGAAGCCAAAGATCAATGCCGTGATGAGGGATTTTATGGAGCAAGTCCTTGAATCGAGTCCACGCCTCGTAGAGAGTTTCATCTTGATGTTGTTGGAACATCAAGATGTCATTCCTAAGTTTGGTTGTTCTCCCCGGTGGGAAAAATTGGGCGAGGAAACGAGTGGTGAGATCATCCCAACTTGAGATAGATCAGGCGGGAAGTCGCTCAAGCCAATTACTAGCTTGGTCCCGTAGAGAGAATTGGAAGAGACACAAGCGCGTGGTCTCCCGTGTGGTATCATCAAGGTCGATGGAGTCAACAATTTTAAGGAAGTCCTTGAGATGCTGATTAGGATCTTCGGAACGAAGTCCATGGAATGCACATCCGTTTTGCACCAACCGGATGGGGTCAGATCGCAGGGTCGTAGTTTGAGCTTGATCGGGGAGCTCAATGGTGTTCCTATAGCCTTGATGGCTCGGTCTAGAGTGTTCACCAAGAGTACGGCCTCTTGGCGGGTTAATTGGTGGTGGGTCGATGGGAAGTGGTTGATTTGGTGGTGGGTTACACCTTCCATGATGAAAAGTGATGGGGCTATGAAAAAAGACACGAAGAAGAGGGATAGACTATAAGGAAGCTAATGAAAATGAGAAAAAATCTTACTTGATAGGAATCAAGCAAGGAAACCTAAACGAGATAGAAATCTAACTAGCTATTCTATTCCCCGGCAGTGGCGCTGAAAACTTGACGCGCGTACGAAGCGCGTTCGGGGTCAAAGGAACTTCCTTTTCTTCGAGCAAGTTTTTCAACCACCTAGACAGTGAACCTTATTGTTGTAGTGTAGTATTGGGTAAGCCTCGGGGATTGATATTGTTCTCTAGGGGATTAGGAATGCTAGTAAGAAATATATGACGAGAAGGAGGGGGTTGAGGATGATTCTTTTTTATCTTTTTATGGTTTTTTAGAAAGCTAAGGAAATATCTCGGGGCAATTGGTTTGGGGGTGGTACTTCTACCGATTACTTCTACTTATCTAATTATCAAGTTTATCTAATTATCTAGTTACTACGGGGTAGTCTTATGTCTAGTTGATGTGTGCTCGTATGATGATTAAAAATGTGTTTACCTAGATACTATTACTCCCTAGTTATCTTTTATTGGTCGGTTGAATTGTCACACCTTATCTTAACGCGTTGTATTCCTAAGGTCGTAGGGTATGTGTAGTCCCTAGTTCTTTGAGGCTATCTCTCACGGATGACATACGAAATCGGCAAGCCCTTGAGTTATTTCATTCATAAAGCATACTCAAGCATTAAATACAATGAATGATGCCTAGTTGCACTTCTAAGCCAATTTACAATTAAGATAAGAAACAACCTAACAATAATCAATAATTAGGTTTCATAGATCGAAGCAAACACACTAGAAATTTAGCTATACATGGTAAACAAGCAAGCATACACACAATCAATCGAAAGACGAACCACCTATGCGAATTTTGAAGTTTCGCCGCTTCAGGGAGCTTTTGGACTTTAGACTCTTGCAACATTTATGAATTTGGATATGGACACATGGCTTGTAAAGTGTCAGGAGCGTTTAAGTGTTTGAGAACTTGTGTGTATTTTATCTTCAGGTATTCAAATGGGTTGAAGGGTTCAATTCTTAGAACACCCTGATTCTCAAATATTTGAACGTGTAATGTACTAAGATGGAAATTCAATCCTCAGGATATTTTCGTTTATGCACATGTTTTGTTTGATGTTTGTTCTTCATGCAAAAGAAGTGAACTAAATTTGGGGAGGATTGTTGGAAAATTTAGTGCACTTGTGGGATTAGTTCACTCTTGGTTTTGGGTTAGGAGGTACGGAGTGTACACTCATGAGGTCCCTGAACACCCTGACTCAATTTTGGTTAGTACCGGTAGTGCTGGTTACTACTGCTAATGTAGTGACTAATGGTTCCTACTGTTAGTGTTCTGGTTCCTGCTGGTAGTGTTGGTTCCTGCTGCTAGTGGAGTAACTGATGGTTCCTACTGCTAGTGTATTGGTTCCTGCTGCTAGTGTATTGGTTCCTATTAGTAGTGTTGCAGTGTTTATTTTGTAACAGCTTTGACTCCTTCAAGTGGCTGTTATGACTGATTTATGACCACATTTAATTGGTCATGTAACCACTATTCCTATGATAATGGAGGCTTATTATGGGTGATTAATTGGCCGTTAATCACTCATAAATTCCATTGACTAGGAGTGAGTATTCTTTACAATATATAGATGATTCGCTCCCAAACAGTCAAGTTTATCACAAAAGCTAACCAATTGTGAATGGTCAACCGTAATAAAATTCAAACAGATCAGAAACAAATGCAATTAAGATCTGGAGAGTATAGTGTTTCCACAGGTCGTTAAGTCCCACAGAGACTCAATGGTGTGTCAACAACTTTCAAATGTCGAGTAATCACTAAGGATAGTGATCAGTAAGGATTTTGGTTTATAATTACACTACTGATTGATTGGAATGATATTTGGATACAGAATTGTAAAGCACAACAATCAGATTACACAAACGTAAATACGTACGTATATTAAAAATGTAAACGTACAAAACAAAACGTGAGTTCTGAGAAATAAAAGGCCTAAAAATATGAAAATGATATTTTTGGAATCCTAAAAATAAAAGAAAATTATTGGAAAGAGAAAATTATTTTTATAACTATTTATTTAATTATTATTAATTAAAAACTATTTTTAACTATTTAATAATAACCTAAAATATGATAAAATATAAAATAAAGCTAGAAAATTAAAATTATGACTTGGAAAAATCTAAAATATTATAAAACTTATTTTAAAATTGAAAATATATTTTTACACTTTTTATCTATTTATTATTAATTAATTACTATTTATAATACACTTAAATACAAGAAAATATAAAATTAACCTGGAAAAATAAAATTTTAACTTAGAAAAATCTAAAATATTATAAAACTAATTTTAAAACTGAAAAGATATTTTTTTATGCTTTTTATTTATTTATTATTAATTATTTAATACTTTTTAACTATTTTAAATTCTAATAAATACTAAACAAACTAATAAAATTATGGAACTTTTTCTAAAAATATCCTATGATGACAGAAAGCTAAGAAAATTATAAAAACAAGATGTGCTTAATAATAAGCTGAAAAGAAAAATCAAAAAGCTAATTTCTATTAAATAAACGCTATCACTATTTTAAAATGATGTTTTTGTGGTTTTTATTTTTACAATATACTTAACTACTGATTATAAAAAACTTTAATAAAAACAAAAATTTTCAAACTTAAAAATAAGCTATTTATGAGCTTATAAGCTCAACAGTTTACTTATGAGCTTATTTTGGATTTTAAAGCTCAAACAAACTTGAAAACTGGAAACAAAGGTAGATTAAGATGCAAATAAGCTAGAACTATTCAAATGAAGTTAAAATATACAAATAAGCACACTGATAAGCTAAAAACAAGCAAATAAGCACTTGAACTAAACTATCTACCAAACAGACCTGTGGACTTTTTGTAGGGCAATTTAAGCTAAGGAAATAAGCTCAAAAGCTCAAAACAAAGACTGAGTCAACAAGCTGGGTTGGTGGGCTTTCCAAAAAGTCCAAGCTCACTTACTCTGGTTAACTAATAAGCTTTTTACAAGCTTATGAAAAAGCTTGTAATTCACTGGATACTTATGAAACACAGAATTGGGACAAAGAAAAAGCTATATGCAGCCCTAGCAAATAAGCTACAAAGTGGAATTTTAAGCTTGGGACCTTAAGATGGCTTGGTTAGCTTTCCAAAGAATTAAAATTCACAAGCTGAGGTTAACTAGTGAGCTTGTGAAATTGACCATAAAACTGTGCACAGGGCACATTTTTGAAAAGGTACTCAAAATAAGCTAAGTAAAAAGCTGTTAAACAAGCTGTCTAGAAAATATAAAAAATACTAGGATAAAGATAAGCAACTAAATTTTAATATCCTAAAAGCTCAAATATTGAAAGCTAATGTGTAGTCCTATAAAAATTAATCTATTTTATTCAAAAACCACTAATACTGAAATTTTGACTTTTTTAAATTAAACACTAAAGTTGACTAAAGTGAACTTTGGATTTATCCTAAGCACTGATTATGATGTATTAAGGTGTATTAAGACTAGATTGAGCAATGATAACAACTTATAAACCTGAAAACAAGATCATGGGATATGAAAATCCAACAGTTAATGATTAAGGTGTGATCAAAGATTATTTTGACTTTCTATCAAGTGAGGACTGGTTTTTATGGTATGTTTAAGTTATTAGATGCTTATAGGACACAGAACAATAACAAACAACAACACAAATGGCTTCTAACCCAGATAACAAAGCAAATCCAAACAACCTTTTATGAGACTGTTCTTGTGATTTTCAAAGAGTTTCACAGATTTAGACCATGCATTTGATTACAGACCTTATATTATCATATATTAAGGCTAAATAAACATTAAACAACAACACTAACAACATAAAACTAAAAATTACACTTATGCTATATTTAACTGTTAAAATAAGATTTTTATTAAATATAAATTTTAAAGAACAAGCTGACTATTTTATTGTTTAATTATACTTAACTATAACTTATAAACATAGAAACACAATGATTTAAGCTAATGACTGACTACACAGTGAAATGCTAAAATGGAGAATTAAGCTTACAAGTTTGATTCCAAGTAAAAGCTGAGAACCAAAACACAAGACCAATCCTAATAGCTTTCCAAAAAGCTTCTAACCCAAGGCAATCCAATATTTACCCTGCTCCAGCTTTGACCTTCACTTCCATGGACTTTTTTTATTTTTCACTAATTTATTTGGTATTTTTGGTGATTTTTCTTTTTTACTTCTAAACTGATTTTAAAAGTTACTAATAGCTTTTAGAAGCTATCTAGGAGTTTAAGTGGGCTTATCAGTCCTTAATAACAATGATAAGGTTTTAAAAGGTACCATTTTGAGGGGTCGTTTAAGTCCTTATTTGATCACTTTTGTATCCGTTATTGCTTAATATCGTTCCTTTTCACTTTTTAGGTCTCGTGAAGGCAAAATGCTGGAATGGCACTTATTTGGACGAAAAGGCGCGAATATATGAAGAAAATGGCCAAAGTCGAAATCTAGACACTCACAGTCGCTGAATGTAGAAGGCGACGGCGTCAGGAGCTATTTGCGACGCCGTCGTAGAATTATTGTGACGGGTCAGAACTCAAAACTCGTGTTTTCAAGAGACGGCGTCTAGTTGTGAAAGAGTAGGCCGTCGCTACTCAGACGGCCTAGATGCGATCCAGACGACGTCAGAAGCTGAAGAGGACGGCGTCACGGACATAAGGTGACGTCGTCGCAAGGTTAACGTGGCCAAGACGAAACCCTAATGGCGGCGACACGACGGCGTCACAAAACATAAGGTGACGCCGTCGCAATTGTAATCTTATATATAGAATCCGAATTTTTCAGTCTTTGTGTGGAGAGTCTTTGGAGTAAAAACCTAAAACCGAACCTAAGGTGTCTTGTACAGTATTTTAGGGTTTTTAACCCTATCTTACACCAAGATAAGTCTTTGCTTCATTAATTCAATTATGTCTTTGATTATTTGTGTGTATGCTTGCATGTTCTCCATGTCCGGCTAATTTATTTGTGTGTTTGCTTAGGAAGTATGAAACTTAATTATTGAATATTGATTGGTTGTTTCTTATCTTAGATGATTAATGATCTAGTAATGCGATAGGTCATTCGTTGTGTACTTAATGCTTGATTCATCTTTGTGAACCTTAGAGTATGATTACCTGAGTGATTGTAGGCTAAAACATCCGAAGAGTGCCTTAGAGTAGGAGTCTATAATCTCTAAGTGGATTTGTAGACAAGACCCTTTGGTAAGTTCAAAGAGTTAGGGAGAAACGCATACCCTACAACTTTAGAAACACAACGCAACTAGGAATAAGACGTGACACTCAACCATCAATAGGAGATAATTAAGGAGTAATACAAACTAAGTAAACACATCTTTAAACTATCATACGAGCACACATTAATTAGACATAGACTCCCACAACCTTAGTTTAGATAATTAGATAATAGTAGAGTAATCGGTAGAAATACCAACCCCCCAAATCCAATACCCGAGATTCGTACCTTTCCATTTTCATAAAATATAAAAAGATAAAAAATAATCTTCCTCAACCTTAACCTTAGCGTAGTAACTCCCTACTAGCATTCCTATTCCCCTAGAGAACGATATCAATACCCGTGGCTTACCCTAATTACTACACTACAACGATTAGGTTCACTGCCTAGGGTGTTATAAAACTTGCTCGAAGAAAAGGAAGTTCCTTTGACCCCGAACGACGCGTGTAGCGTTATCAAGTTTTTGGCGCCGCTGCCGGGGAATAGAATAGCTAGTTAGTAGTCCACCTCGTTTAGGTTTCTTTGCTTGATTCCTATCAAGTAAACTTTTTTTTCTCATTTTTAGATTTCTCTTAGTCTATCTCCCTTCTTCGTGAACTTTGTTAGTAATTCCATCACTTTTCATCATGGAGAATGATAACCAACCACCACTTAATAACCCAACACAAAAAATTTCAATGTCACTCAAAACCCAACCCAATAACCAACACAACCGTCGAAGCCGATATGTGAGTAGAAACACCGACCTTCAGGATTTTCAGAAAATATTTGATAGTACAATTAGGGAAGCTGCTGAGAAAGTAGTCAGCGCTGCTATAGTTGGCTCAATGATTAGCAGTAATTCGGAAAATGGCATGATAAACAACAACGTGGATGTGGAAAATAGTGCTTACTTCAATCTTTACCCCACTAAGGAAGAAGTTGCGTACCATCAATACATAATCAATAATCCACGATCACCCATCATTAGAATATGCCCAAAGATTAGGAGAGGAAATCCCTGGAACCTAAAAATCCCTTGTATGATCGGATATAGGAGTGTCGACCACGCTTACATAGATACGGAATCTCCCATTAACGTAATGTCATCTGCTGTCTACAATGACATTATGAATGAGCGACTCAATATTAGGAGAGACCCTAAGTATCCGAGAGGAGTTTGCAACTTTGTGGGAAGAGTCAAGGACGTGCATGTCTTTATAGGAAATTTCACCTACTTAGTTGATTTTATGGTTCTAGAAGATGTAGGATGCGTCATTGACTATAGTTTATCCCAAGTAGTGCTAGGGAAACCGTTTGTTGAAACATCTAGAATGAGCCATAACAAGCATGATGGAACGGTTAGGTTCAAGGAAGGAACCGATGAGATCACCTATAGGATGCCTTGGAAAACAACTGAGTATGGCCACTTGTCCATTTATGATCGAGACAACATCAAAGCTTTTGAGGACAAAAGCAAGGAAGATGTTGAAAAAGGTTATAAATTCATGTGGGAAAGAAGGAGGCATTATTATAAGGATTGCTTGACTTTAGGGCCTAGGTATAGAGTCGATGAAGATTTTGTCAACATGATAGAATTCTCATTGAGGATGCGTGAGGGAACGTAGGAGCACGACTATGAGTCTAGCTACAAGACTCTTTAATAAAGAAAAGCGCTTTGTGGGAGGCAACCCATGCTTAATTGTTTGCTTGTTAGTGTCATATATCTTTTATTAATTGTTCATCCTCATGTTTAAATTTGTAAAAATGCTTTATTTTGTTTTTAACTTCGTCTTAATTACATATAAAGGTATTTTACATAAGGGATAAGTGTAGGGAGGATTACACACGTTTTCAAAAGAAACGTAAACATGAGAATAACAATTAATTAAAAGATATATATGTTTGTTTGTTTGAGTCAAATGCTTGTATCGAGTCATAATGAATGTTTTGCAGAAATTTTTCCAGATTCTAAAGATGTAAATTTTCCAGAAAATCGCAGACCAGTTTTTGTCAGGATAACCTGACGGCGTCAGGATTGAAACCTGACGGCGTCAGGAAGGAGTAAAAACATCAGATTACTTTTTCTCGTTTTCTGAGCTACTTATAAATTTTTGAAATTTTCCAGGTCTTAATTTTCTTAGAAATTCTGTAAGCATCCATTCCACAAGCATTATATCCTAGTTTAAATCGAGTCTTATATATATTATTACCGCCGATTTTACGCGAAGGTTTCGTTTGTTTTCTTCAAGTGTGCAGGTTTAGTTTGTCAAGAAGAAGTTACATAAGATTAGAAGGAGCTTTTCACGCAATAATTCTTCTTGAAAAGAATTTAACCACCACTTTACACAGATCCTACCGAGCTAATTAGGGGAGTATTAGTTTCTTTCGTTTTTAATTACCTTCTTTTATCATAACTTTGATACTTTCGGGGAACATTGGGGACAATGTTCAGTTTAAGTGTAGGGAGGGAAAATAAAACGGGAACTTTGAAACTATGCTTATCCTTGACTATTTGCTTTGTCTAATTGTGATTGTGTAATAAACCATGAGAAAATGTTGGTTAGGGTAATTTTGGCACCAAATTTAAAATTTTTAATGACATATAGGAGTGGGCCATTAGTCTTAACAAAAGCGTCTCATGGATAGGAAGTTATATGACTAGCACAAAAACTCTTACCACCCAAATTCCACCCAAAATGTGAGGATCGCCCTTAGATTAGTAGGAATTAAAGCATTCATCTTTAATGCTTAGAGTGTGAACCGGTAGTATATTAGATTCTAGAACTTGTTTTGTGATGCATTCCGAGATCGCAAGTGAGGCTACACTTGTGTAGTTAGGAATAACTAAATGATAAGAGGCATTAGGATAACCCTTGTTTGATACCTGTAATATAATTACTTCTTCCACATCGGTTGAGTAATTCCCCTACACCCTTTGCGTTGTACTCATCTTTAGTACACAATACCCCTAGTTAACCCCTCAGAGCCTATCCTTTTCGCGGTTCTCGTGATATTTCGGTTTTTCCGGAATATCAATGAAGAGCATTGTTTACACCCCACCCCCAAATATACACCCAAATCGCCTTAGCCTACCCCTTATGCACTCACTTTTAGTGCAATTATTTGTTATCACCCCAAACCCTTAGTTCAATTATCTGGTTGCTTGCATAAGTTGCTAAGTCGAGTCATATCCTTTGTATACAGTTTTGGGATGATTGGGATTCATGGGAAAAGTTAAAGTTTATGAAATGACGGGAAGGGAACGTTAAATTCAATTTCCCTTTGTTTACGTAATAATGTACCCCAAGTGTTTTGATCTTGTCAAATCGGGTCAAGTTAGTGTTAGAATAATAAAAACTCAAGTGTAGGGATGTGCCTGTAAATCCCTAGTATTTTGATGTTATCATAGAGGATGGTAGAGTAAAAGTGTATGAAAAAAAAAAAAAAAAAAAAAAAAAAATTTGAATAGAAAAAGAGAAAAGAAAAAAATAGAGTGATAAAAAAAAAAAAAAAAAAAAAAAAAACATACGGGCTACCATCCTACATCTATATTTAAATTTATGTTTGTTTATTTCAGTTATCTAGAGTTTAGAGTGTCGAGTCTTGGCTTAGCAACGCCATTCTTCATATGCAGTTAACATAAAGATTTTTGACTTACCACCACTAAATAGCCTATCCCACCAAACCCTTATTTCCCTACCATAAGCCTAACATTACAACCTTTTAAAAGACCTCTTTGATAGTCTTTCCTAGGTGCTTACGCCAAAGCGATGGAGGTTTGATCTATTCTCAAGCCTATGGTAATCTATGTACTAGGACCGGTTAATGAGTGTTTATCTTCCATTTCCTATATTGTTATATTTCATTTATACACCTGAGAGAGATGTGAGTATCCAAACACCCCATGTGAGGTGCTAGTATGTAATTTCCGTGCTTGTTATGACTTTTGCGGGGCTTATATGTGTTGTGGACCGTTTTGAATTAATGCTGAATGACCCCTAACTTATAAATTAATTGGCTAAAAGCACATTTGCTTGAGGACAAGCAAATAACAAGTGTAGGGATATTTGATAAGGTTTTAAAAGGTACCATTTTGAGGGGTCGTTTAAGTCCTTATTTGATCACTTTTGTATCCGTTATTGCTTAATATCGTTCCTTTTCACTTTTTAGGTCTCGTGAAGGCAAAATGCTGGAATGGCACTTATTTGGACGAAAAGGCGCGAATATATGAAGAAAATGGCCAAAGTCGAAATCTAGACACTCACAGTCGCTGAATGTAGAAGGCGACGGTGTCAGGAGCTATTTGCGACGCCGTCGTAGAATTATTGTGACGGGTCAGAACTCAAAACTCGTGTTTTCAAGAGACGGCGTCTAGTTGTGAAAGAGTAGGCCGTCGCTACTCAGACGGCCTAGATGCGATCCAGACGACGTCAGAAGCTGAAGAGGATGGCGTCACGGACATAAGGTGACGTCGTCGCAAGGTTAACGTGGCCAAGACGAAACCCTAATGGCGGCGACACGACGGCGTCACAAAACATAAGGTGACGCCGTCGCAATTGTAATCTTATATATAGAATCCGAATTTTTCAGTCTTTGTGTGGAGAGTCTTTGGAGTAAAAACCTAAAACCGAACCTAAGGTGTCTTGTACAGTATTTTAGGGTTTTTAACCCTATCTTACACCAAGATAAGTCTTTGCTTCATTAATTCAATTATGTCTTTGATTATTTGTGTGTATGCTTGCATGTTCTCCATGTCCGGCTAATTTATTTGTGTGTTTGCTTAGGAAGTATGAAACTTAATTATTGAATATTGATTGGTTGTTTCTTATCTTAGTTGATTAATGATCTAGTAATGCGATAGGTCATTCGTTGTGTACTTAATGCTTGATTCATCTTTGTGAACCTTAGAGTATGATTACCTGAGTGATTGTAGGCTAAAACATCCGAAGAGTGCCTTAGAGTAGGAGTCTATAATCTCTAAGTGGATTTGTAGACAAGACCCTTTGGTAAGTTCAAAGAGTTAGGGAGAAACGCATACCCTACAACTTTAGAAACACAACGCAACTAGGAATAAGACGTGACACTCAACCATCAATAGGAGATAATTAAGGAGTAATACAAACTAAGTAAACACATCTTTAAACTATCATACGAGCACACATTAATTAGACATAGACTCCCACAACCTTAGTTTAGATAATTAGATAATAGTAGAGTAATCGGTAGAAATACCAACCCCCCAAATCCAATACCCGAGATTCGTACCTTTCCATTTTCATAAAATATAAAAAGATAAAAAATAATCTTCCTCAACCTTAACCTTAGTGTAGTAACTCCCTACTAGCATTCCTATTCCCCTAGAGAACGATATCAATACCCGTGGCTTACCCTAATTACTACACTACAACGATTAGGTTCACTGCCTAGGGTGTTATAAAACTTGCTCGAAGAAAAGGAAGTTCCTTTGACCCCGAACGACGCGTGTAGCGTTATCAAACAACTAACAAACAACATTCAAACATTCATGAGATTTTTGAAATAGGAATTTTTGCATAAACTGAGAACTTGAATTAAAACTGAAATTGATGTTCAGAAAAGCTTTATTATACACTGAATACTTGAAATACAAAGCTTAAAAGCTTAAAGCTACACTGGAATTTAAAAGTAAGCTAAAACGACACAAGAAATTAAAATTTACACTAGTTACTTTGCTACATTGCACCAATCTTCCTTTTATTGATCTTTTTTCAGCTTAGTCGACATCTCTGAGCAAATCCCACTTAATTCCAGCCATTGGATTCATTCAGATCATCAAATTTGACAATTGGCAATTTTGGCGCCAATTTTCTCTTGAGCAGGTTTTGTGCATTAATTGGATTTTGGAAGATGTGGAGGTGTTAAAGAGTGGTTAGACAGGTGTTAGGGGTGAGGTGGAAAGGGAAAAGGTGGAAAAACCAGCTCTGGTATTGGATTTCAGCTTGTGGTGAGGACGATGAACAGTAGTTGTGGTTTTTGGCGGGTTTGACCGAATTTGACCAAGTATTAATAACGGGGTTAGGCTTGGGAAGAGATTGGGCCAAGGGGTTTAGTGGATTGGATTTGGATTGGGTAGTTTGTTTTGGGTTTATTTAATAATGAGGGTCCGTTTGTTATGTTAAACACACAAGGACCATTTGTGTAATTCGGCCAAACATGAGGGACCAAACCTGTCCATTTTCCAAAGTTATAATAATGACCATTCCTGCTAAACTTTAATAGTACAAGGACCATTATGCATAAAATTCCATTTTTAATAAATCCAAGGACTATATTTGACATTTTCAAAACTTGAGGGACTAAAGTTGTAATTTAGCAATTTTACATTTCAAGGGTTTGTTTTGACAACTTTTGAATCCCATGGACCTTAAATGACATTTTTCTTTATTTTGATTTACCATGGACTGTTTTTGACAACTTTTGAAACTTGGGAGACTAAAACTGCCAATTATGAAAACTTGATACGTTTTTCACCAGATTTTGATGTTTTTGCATTTAAAACACATAAAACACTTATTTGTGATATTTTCATCATTTTTATGCATTTCTGAGTGTTTTCAGATGTTTTTGGCATTCTAAACAGTATAAGAATGATGAGTATTTGCACACTCATCAATCCCTCACACTAAGATATTGCTAGTCCCTAGCAATCTTTTTAGAAAACTTAATGGATTTCATCTCTTTACCAAAAGCCATTACTTCTGGAGTAGCCAATTGTTTCAGTTCAAGTAAGAACTTTGGCACAATGGTAACCAAATGATTTTGAGCAAATCATAAGCTTTCAACGGATTTGATTTGTCTTTACCAGAAACCGTTTGCTTCTGGACTAGCCAACTCTTAGATAAATTATCAATATTATCTTTGGTGAGTCGATTACCAATTATGGCTTTCCAACTGCCTTTACCACAAGCCATAAACTTGCGGGCTAGCCAACTTTTCACTAATTAAAGATATGGTGAGCTGAACACCATACAATTTTGGGCAAATTGCAAGCCATAAACGGATTTGAGATATCTTTACCAAGAGCCGTTTGCTCCTGGATTAGCCAATCCTTATGTGGGTTAGACATGGCGGACTGATTACCATTTGCTGAGTAAGTGAAAAACACTTACTCCAAAAAAAAATTTTGGCCAAAAATGGGGGAATTGGGTGGAATAATTACATGATAAAATTCGTGAGAATTCCCCCCCACACTAGAAATGAATATTGCCCTCAATATTCAAAGTACCAGCGGTTATGCCGAAACATAGAACGTAAAAGGGAAATACTACGGCCATTATTTTATTTTTGATATGTACACATTTTTTTTTTTTTTTTTTTTTTTTTTTTTTTTTTTTTTTTTAATATGAAAACTTATATACAACAGCGGGGGGCAACTCCCCCACACTAGGGTGGTAGAAAGTAGAAAGAAGTCAGAAATATAGGTGAAAACCCATATGGTGTGTGCTACTGTTTTTGATTCCCGAGTCACTAGCTTGACTCGATCCCCGCATTCATTGGTTCATGGGGAAAGTTTGTAGATCCGGGACAACCATGGATAGAATGTCCTCTCAAAAATAGTGTTTTAATCGATGACCATTTACTTTAAAATTTGGACCATCGGGTTGAGATAACTCAATAGTGCCATAAGGATAAACCTTAGTGATAGTAAATGGACCAGACCAACGGGACTTGAGCTTTCCCGAGAATATCTTCAATCTAGAATTGAAAAGAAGGACTCGATCACCGATGTTGAAAACGCGGTTCTTGATTTTAGAGTCATGAATCTTCTTTGTCTTTTGTTTGTAGATCAAAGAGTTCTCGTATGCTTGATCACGAAGTTCATTTAATTCATTCATTTGAACTTTTCTATGATCACCGGCTGTCTGAATATCGAAGTTTGCATGTTTTAAGGCCCAGTATGCTTTGTGCTTGATTCGCTCCCAGACAGTCAAGTTTTCTCACACAAGCTAGCCACTTGTGAATGGCTAACCGTAAGGAACTTAAAACAGTCCGGAAACAAATGCAATGAAGATCAGGAGAGTATAGTGTTTCCCCGGGTCATTATGTCCCAGCGAGCTATGCGATGAATCACCAAACGAATAGTGATCGAGAGATTTGAACGGAAAAGAGGTTTGAATTATTATAACTACAGAAATAGCCTATAATTACAAAGGCTTAAATGCAAATTAAAGGAAATTAAAAAGATAAAATATATTAAATAAACGCTATCACTATTTGCAAAATGATGTTTTTGATTTTTCTTTTATAAAACTTAAATTAAAAACTACGTGACGTACAAAAGAAAATGTGAAACTGAAGCAGTATTAATCCTAAAAATATGAAAATGATATTTTTACAAACCTAATGATATGAGAAAATTTTTAGAAAAAGAAAATTATTTTTAAAACTATTTATCTATTAATTATTAATTAAAAACTATTTTTAACTATTAAATAAAAGCCTAAAATACAATAAAATATGAAATAAAGCTAAAAAAATGAAATTATGACTTAGAAAAATCTAAAATAACAAAAGAGAATTTTCAAAACTATTTTTGTATTTTTCTGATTATTTTTGTATTTTCTATGAATTAAAAACTATTTAAAACTACTTAAATTGCTTAAAAATACAAATTTAATTAAGAAAAATCTGGAAAAATATTTTTTTGACTTTTTATATTTATCTTAACCTAGGAAAAATGAAAAATTATTTTTTTGAAGTTTTTCTGAATTAATTGCAATAAAAGCTAATTAAAATGTCTTAAAAACTAATTAAAATGAAGAAAAATACCAAACTGACCTAGAAAAATCTGAAAAATTCAAGATAAGTCTAAAATAATATTAAGAATCTAGGAAAAATATAAAAATAGGGGTTGTGTGCAAGAAAATGAAACTGCAAAGCAAGTGCTTATGAATAAGCACTTTGAAATAAGCCAAAAGGCTACAAATAAGCACCAAACTTATACAGAAGCTACAATATACTAAAAATACCCAAATGCAACTTATCACAACTATCTTAAACCTCTGAATTGCAAATTACACAGATTTGGTTATTTAGCTAATGTGCTAAAATCAGTTTTGAGGCTACTACTTTGTAGCTTAAAGATAAGCTATCCAATAAGCTGAAACTTACAACCAAGAACTGGAACCTAAACTAGACCTGGGTGGCTACTTATAAACCAAAAACTAGACTTGGACAAGCTAAAATGAGCTCTGTGACAAGCCTGCACAAACCTGTGCACACTCAGTTAATACTGAGTTTGTGCACAGGGGAAATGAGACCCAAAAGAGAAGCTGTTTTGCAGCTTATAAAAAATTTGTAAAAATCTACAAAAATGGTAATAAGAAATTAGACCAGCTGAAGTTAATGAACCCAAAATTTCACTTAGTTTGACCCAAGAATGAATCATTGAAAAATCAACTTAGATAGGCTCAAAACTGAATTTGCAACATTTGACTTTTAAAACAGTTTTGAAGATTTAACTTTTATGAACTTTGCAATCAATTTGAGGACTGATCTTGATGTTATAAGACAAAATAAAGCTAATGATAGCTATACTTATGATTTCTAAACACAAAACTAGCTTTTGATTTTATAAAATCCAAACAGTTAAGCTCTTAGGACAGATGAAATGAGATTTTGACTTTTGTGGTATGCAGGCACAGAATTATGACAGCAATGAGTATAAAAGAGCTACACAAGCATGAAACAACAGGTCTTAATCACTGAACTAACCTATAACACAGATTAAGTAGCAAATCCAAACACCACTTTTATGACTGATATGCAATTTTAATTAAGCCAACTGCTAAACTAGCCTATGCAGACAATCAAACTGATAACGCTACACGCGTCGTTCGGGGTCAAGGAAACTTCCTTTTCTTCGAGCAAGTTTTATAACACCCTAGGCAGTGAACCTAATCGTTGTAGTGTAGTAATTAGGGTAAGCCACGGGTATTGATATCGTTCTCTAGGGGAATAGGAATGCTAGTAGGGAGTTACTACGCTAAGGTTAAGGTTGAGGAAGATTATTTTTTATCTTTTTATATTTTATGAAAATGGAAAAGTACGAATCTCGGGTATTGGATTTTGGGGGTTGGTATTTCTACCGATTACTCTACTATTATCTAATTATCTAAACTAAGGTTGTGGGAGTCTATGTCTAATTAATGTGTGCTCGTATGATAGTTTAAAGATGTGTTTACTTAGTTTGTATTACTCCTTAATTATCTCCTATTGATGGTTGAGTGTCACGTCTTATTCCTAGTTGCGTTGTGTTTCTAAAGTTGTAGGGTATGCGTTTCTCCCTAACTCTTTGAAATTACCAAAGGGTCTTGTCTACAAATCCACGTAGAGATTATAGACTCCTACTCTAAGGCACTCTTCGGATGTTTTAGCCTACAATCACTCAGGTAATCATACTCTAAGGTTCACAAAGATGAATCAAGAGGCCATTGGATGTCTTGGAGTGATCTTGGCCGTTTGATGCGTTTTTTGCGCCAAAAATGTTTTTTAGCAGTTGGGGTTGAGTGAGGGGAAGGAGGTAGCATTAAATGCTCTTTGGAGTGTTGTTGAGGTGGGGGAAACAAGGTGAGTGGGGGAGGAGCTGGAGGTGTGGGAGATGGTGTGTTGCAGAGGTGTTTGGTGAAGGAGAAGAAAAGCGCGGGTAGGGGGGTTTGACCGGGTATTTGACTGGTGTTTAATATTAAAGGGGGGGGGTCCAAAATGTTATTGACAGGGGGTCAATTGGTAATTGGCAGGGGTCCAAAGGGGTGCAAAGGTTCAAGACTTGGTTTATAATACAAGGACCATTATGTCATTTCTGAAAATCAAGGGACCAATGCTGCCAATTCAGCAAAGTTTCTCCAAGGGACCACAATTGACAAGTTTCCATAGTACAAGGACCAAACTTGACATTTTCAAATTTCCAAGGGCCATTTTTGCCAATTTTTAAACTTGAAGGACCAAATTTGAAATTTCTCAAAACTTTTGATATTTTTCACCAAAGGACTAATTTTGACAAGTTATGATTTTAAAAGGACCTTTGGTGATTTTTCTTTTGAAATAAGTGCTCAGGAACTATTTCTGACAACTTTTGAAACTTGGGGGACTGAAACTGCCAATTATGCAAACTTAGCTCATTTTTCATCTGATTTTAAACATTTTGCATCTGAAACATATAAAATGCAATCTTGGAATATTTTCAGTATTTTGATGCATTTCTGAGCATTTTTAAACGTTTTGAAGTTCAGATTTTACCAAAAATGATGAGTATTTACACACTCATCAATCCCCCACACTAAACTATTGCTAGTCCCTAGCAATCTTTTGAGAAAAACTTAATGGATTTGAATCTCTTTACCAAAAGCCATTACTTCTGGAGTAGCCAAATGTTTCAGTTCAAGTAAGAACTATGGTACACTGATAACCATGTGATTTTGAGCAAACCACCAGCTTCCAACGGATTTGATTTGTCTTTACCAGAAGCCGTTTGCTTCTGGACTAGCCAACTCTTAGATAAATTATCAATATTATCTTTGGTGAGCTGATTACCAATTATGGTTTTTCCACTGCCTTTACCACAAGCCATAAACTTGCGGGCTAGCCAACTCTTCACTTTTAAGGATATGGTGAGCTGAATGCCATATAATTTTGGGCAAATTGCAAGCCGTCAACGGATTTAAGATATCTTTACCAAGAGCCGTTTGCTCCTGGATTAGCCAATCCTTTTGTTTATTAGACAAGGCGGACTGATAACCATAAGATGAGTGAGTGCAAAACACTTACTCCAAAAAAAACATTTTTGGCCAAAAACGGGGGGAATTAGGTGGTATAATTACATGATAAAATTCGTGAGAATCCCCCCACACTTAGAAATGAATATTGCCCTCAATATTCAAAGTACCGGCGGTTATGCCGAAACAAAGAATGTAAAAGGGAAATACTACGACCATTATTTTGAAAGATTTTTTTTTTTTTTTTTTTTTTTTTTTTTTTTTTTGAAACTTATATACAACATGTGGGTCAACCCCCCCCCCCCCACACTAGGGTGGTAGAAAGATAGAAAGAAGTCAGAAATATGGGTGAAAACCCATATGGCATGCTACTGTTTTTGATTCCCGAGTCGCTAGCTTGACTCAATCCCCGCATTCATTGGTTCATGGGGAAAGTTTGTAGATCCGGGACAATCACAGGAGGAATGTCCTCTCCAAAATAATGCTTCAACCGATGACCATTCACTTTAAATTTTGGACCATCGGGTTGAGATAACTCAATGGTTCCATATGGAAATACTTTAGTGATCAGACCAGCGGGATTTCTGTTTTTGATTCCCGAGTCGGTAAATGGTCCAGACCAGCGGGATTTTAGTTTTCCCGAGAAAATCTTCAATCTTGAATTGAAAAGAAGGACTCGATCACCGACGTTGAAAACGCGGTTTTTGATTTTTGAGTCATGAATCTTCTTTGTATTTTGTTTGTAGATCAAAGAGTTCTCGTATGCTTGATCACGGAGTTCATTTAATTCATTCATTTGAACTTTCCGGTGATCACCAGCTGTCTGAATATCGAAGTTGGCATGTTTCAAGGCCCAGTACGCCTTGTGCTCTAGCTCAACCGGCAGATGACATGCCTTCCCGTACACTAGCTTGTATGGAGTGCACCCGATGGGTGTTTTATAAGCTGTACGGAAGGCCCAGAGTGCGTCATCTAGCTTATCCGACCAAGAGGCACGGTTTTCGCCTACTGTCCTTTCCAAGATTCTTTTAATCCCCTGGTTGGAAACTTCCACTTGCCCACTTGTTTGGGGGTGGTACACAGTAGAGAGACGGTGAGTTACACCATACTTCTGCATGACTCTTTCAAACTGGTCATTGCAGAAATGCGTACCACGATCACTGATTATGGCTCGTGGAGTTCCAAACCTAGCAAAAAGAGATTTTAAGAATTTCACAACAACTCGGGCATCGTTGGTAGGCAAAGCTTTCGCTTCAACCCATTTTGACAAATAGTCAACGGCCACGAGTATGTATTTGTTACCGCGAGACGAAGGAAATGGCCCCATAAAGTCAATGCCCCAGATGTCAAAAATCTCACACACTTGAATGGCGTTTTGCGGCATTTCATTTCTTTGTGAGATATTCCCGTGACGTTGACAAGCGTCACAGGTTTTGACAAATTCATGGGCATCCTTGTAGATAGTGGGCCAATAGAATCCGGAATCAAACACCTTCTTGGCGGTGTAGTTGGGGCTATGATGTCCCCCAGTAGGTCCAGAATGGCAAGCCTTGAGAATGTCAATAGCTTCCTGACCATACACACATCGCCTGATGACTTGATCCGCACAAATTTTGAACAAGTAGGGGTCGTCCCAGAAGTAATGTTTCACATCTTTAAAGAATTTATTTTTCTGTTGGGACGACATCCCTTTCACCACAAAGTTACCCGCATGGTAATTTGCAAAGTCAGCAAACCATGGGGTAGAAGAATCTCCACGAAAAGAAACAACATTGATTGTTTCGAGAGGAAATGTTTCGTTAATTTCCTTTTTCTCGAACACATCTTGATGAGGGTTTTCTAGACGGGACATATGATCAGCAGCCAGGTTCTCAGCTCCTTTTTTATCACGTATAATGATATCAAATTCTTGTAGGAGGAGAACCCAACGCAGCAATCTCGGCTTTGCATCTTGTTTTGCAAAGAGATATTTGAGAGCCGAGTGATCCGTATACACCACGCATTTGGTCAAGATAAGGTATGGCCGAAACTTCTCAAACGCATACACCACAGCTAATAATTCTTTTTCTGTAGTGGTGTAATGGGTTTGAGCTTCAGTCATAGTTTTACTTGCGTAGTGGATCGGCTGAAAATGCTTAGTTTTGCATTGCCCCAAGACTGCACCGATAGCAAAATCACTTGCATCGCATATGAGTTCAAAGGGTGAATCCCAGTCGGGGGCAACTAGAATGGGTGCTTCCGTAAGCTTTTTCTTTAGTGTTTCAAAAGCTTCGATGCACTCAGGAGAAAAGATAAAAGGAGCATCTTTTTCGAGAAGATGGGTCATAGGCCGAGCGATTTTAGAGAAATCTTGTATGAATCTACGATAAAACCCGGCATGACCTAGAAAACTCCTAATACCTTTGACGGTAGTAGGATGAGGTAATTTGGCAATAACATCAACTTTTGCTCTATCTACCTCAATCCCGTTTTTTGAAATCTTATGGCCAAGGACTATGCCCTCTTTGACCATAAAGTGGCTCTTCTCCCAATTTAGACATAGATTGGTGTCTTCACACCTTTGAAGCATTTTTTCTAAGTGGGAGAGACATGTATGAAATGAGTCCCCAATGACCGAGAAGTCATCCATAAACACCTCCATAGTTTCCCCGATCATGTCGTGGAAAATTGCCATCATACATCGTTGGAACGTGCCAGGAGCATTACATAAGCCAAAAGGCATACGTCTATAGGCAAATGTTCCGTATGGGCAGGTGAATGTGGTCTTTTCTTGATCCAGCGGATCAATGGGGATCTGAAAGTAACCCGAGAAACCATCAAGGAAACAATAGTATTCGTTCCCTGCTAATCTCTCAAGCATCTGGTCCATGAAGGGTAGAGGAAAATGGTCTTTACGGGTGGCTTCGTTTAACTTGCGATAGTCAATGCACACACGCCATCCCGTAACCAATCGAGTTGGAATTAACTCGTTTTCTTCATTTGTGACAACAGTTATGCCACCCTTTTTTGGAACGCAATGAATTGGGCTGACCCAAGGACTATCAGAGATCGGGTAAATTAAACCGGCATCAAGAAGTTTGAGAACCTCTTGTTTGATAACCTCATGGATTTTTGGATTTACTCTTATCTGATGTTGAACTGCTGGTTTGAAGTCATCCTCCATTAAGATTTTGTGAGTACAAAACTCAAGGTTGATACCCTTAATGTCGGAGAGTTTCCAAGCAATTGCTTGCTTGTGTGACTTCAAAACCTTTATGAGAGCAGTCTTTTCATCTTTACTCAAATCTCGGGCAATAATGACGGGTAATTTATCATCACCCTCTAGAAATGCATACTCGAGATGAGGGGGTAAGTCTTTGAGTTCAACCTCAGGAAATTCTTCAGTTTTCTCAACTGACTTGACTTCCTTGTTATGAAGTTCATTGGATGCGAGTGGAGGATAAGTGTCATGATTTAACAACTTTTCACGAAGAATATCTCCTTCCAGATTAATCTCTTTGTTATTAACCTCATCTGGAATTGGATCACTGATTGATGATGGATCATCATTGAGCAACATTTCAAGGAGAAGAATGTCCCCCTCGATGTCAATTGGAGCGTGATCAATTTCCCATGAAACTGAATCACTAGACAAGTATGCTTCAATTTCTTCCAAGATGAAGTCGCTTCCCTCAAACGGAGTGAGAGAAGGGGAAGGATCAGAAATGATAGGTTGAGAAGATGTGGTGGGATCCCCACTCACAGAATTATGAGAATAACCAAGAAACTCTTGAGAATACTCCTCTGAAGCAACATCAATTACATCGATTCGGTTAACCGATTCAGCATCATAATTTGAGGAGTACCTCGAAGTTTGATCGAGGTTAAAGGTAACGGCTTCATCACCCACACGTAATGTGATTTCATGCTCAAATACATCGATAAGGGCATGGCCCGTCTTTAGGAATCCTCGTCCAACAATTAGAGAAACCCGTGGATCAGCATCGAAATCAACAACTACAAAGTGAGCGGGAAAATGGAACTTTCCTACTTTCACGAATACATCCTCGGCAATGCCAAGAGGACGAGATATTGAACGGTCTGCAAGCTCGAGAGTCATGCATGTAGGAGTAAGTTCCGGAAGAGAAAGTTTCTTCCGTACTGAATGAGGCATCAGGTTAATGCTTGCACCAAGATCTGCTAAGGCAAAGCATTCAACCATTCTTGGAAATAAACAAGGTAAGAGAAATTTCCCAGGATCTCCTAGTTTATCAGGAAGCTTCTTCAAGATAATTGCTGAGCAGTTCTCGTTCAGAGGAGTTTTTTCCATCTCAAACAGTTTTTCCTTGTTGCTTAACATGTGTTTGAGAGTTGATGCAAACTTGGGCATCAACATGATAGCATCCGCGAAGCTAATGTCGAAATGTAATTCTTGGAAAATTTGAAAAAATTTTTCCATTTGATGAATAGCTTTTTCGCGGAGTTTTTGCTCATTTAACCGTGATGGGTAAGGAATAGAGGATTTGGATTTCTGGTTTTCAACCGGGATGTCAGGTGAATAAAAAACAACTCCTTGCTTAGACTTGGGTTTCTGGACAACTTGAGGTTGGACATTGTTGGTACCTCCGTTATTATTAGGAAATTCCTTGTCCTTTATAGCCTCAGGCTCACTTTCCACTACCTTTGGGAGAGAAGAAGAAGAGGTAGCTGGAATAGCGGGTCCATCGTATGAAACACCACTTCTTGTTGTGATCGCCTTAGCATCGCCCCTCGGGTTAGCGATCATGTTGCTCGGAAGTTTTCCTGAGCCCGATGGTTGATCATTTAAAGATTTCTTTATATCAGCGATCTGACTGACCAACAACCTGTTCATTTCCTCTTGGGATTTCATGAATTGCTTCAACAACTCATCAGATGATGGTCCAGTTGGAACAATATCTTGAGTTTGATTAGGAAAGTTCTAGCCTCTATTGTTCGGATTAGGGCCTTGGTTTTGAAAATTTCCTTGATTAGGATTCACATTTCCCTGAAATTGATTCCCTCGATTGAAATTGTTTTGATTAAAGTTCCCTGGATGTTGGAAACCTTGATTTGGTCCGGGATAGAAATTACCTTGGTTTTGATAACCTTGGTTCATTCTAGGCTGGTTCTGATTCCGGTTTTGTATGTTAGGATTCTGGTTAAAACCGGGTGGTCCCTAATAAGTGTTAGCACGGTAGTTTGGTTCATTTTGAGGACGGTATTGATTACCTCACTGATGTGAAGTACCGGCTACAGCATTAGCTTCAAATGGACTACCATCGGTGGCAGTACAGTTGTAGTATGCATGAGGGCCACCACAAGTAACACAGACATCGACTTTCTTAACTTCACCATGTGATGGTGTCTGTGTGAATGTGACTTTCTTTTGGTTTGCAAGAACCAAAGCCTGAACAGCATCCTTGAGTTTGTCAATCTTAGCATCGGTGCTAGATGTACTCACGTGAGACGAAGTAGAAGGTCCGGCATTAGACTTAGATTGATATGTCTTTGTTCGGAAAGGGCGGACCTGGGACTTGTTTTCTATGATTTGTAAGGCTTCTTTGGTGGTCTTGCTCAGAAAATTACCTCCCGCGGAGGCATTTAAAGAGTCTTGATTAGTCTGGTTCAGACCATTGTAGAAAGTATCCATTTGCATTAACTCGGTAAAACCATGATGCGGACACTTTCGGAGCAACTCTTTGTAACGATCCCATGCCTGACCGAATGATTCATCAAATCTTTGAGAAAATTTCATTATCTCATTCTTAAGACTTGTAGTTCGGGATGGAGGATAGAATTCGTTAACGAACTTGGTGACTAGATCCTCCCATGTCTCAATGGAATGAGGGGGTTGTTTCTCAAGCCAATTCTGGGCTTGTCCCTCTAGATAAAATGGGAACAGAAGAAGCTTAATTGCTTCATGTGGGACATTCTTGTATTTGATGGTCGATGCAATTTTGTTGAACCATCGAATATGTGCATGAGGGTCGTCCCGCTCAAAACCATAGAATTGGCTTTGGGTTACAAGATTAAGTAACCCGGTTTTGAGCTCAAAAGTATCAGCCACAATGGCTGGGACAACAATGGCATCTCCGTAACCCTCGATGGGTGCTTGGAGAAGCTGTTGAAACAAACAGACCTTGATAGATCTTGAGCTCGTGGATCGTTATGTATGCCTATGTAATCACAAGCACAATAAAAGACAATCTCTACTACTTATATTTATCAGCGGAATTTATCAGCGGATCTTTATATTAACTAAAACCGAGTTTTCCAATCGGTACATAACTCATTCTAATGTGTTCCTTTTATAGACAAGGAACCCTAAACAATATCGCTAAACCGTTTCCCAAGAAACGTATAATCATAAAACTAAATAAGATATACACAATCACTTCCTAATAAAGCTCATGTATATCCACACTAAATAAACTAAACACGGAATAAACACTTTCGCAGAAACAGACTAGTAACTATTATACTTCAGTAGATTATGTCTTCAGCAGAATCCACTCTTCTTCAGCAGAAACACTTCAGCAGTAATATCAGCATAATCCAAACTTCACATAATTCCCAACAATCCTCCCCTAAACTGGAATTTGACTTGGTTAAGTTCCAGTTTCCTGATAGATCTTTAACAAAAATAGCTCCAGAGGATTGTATACGAACACCAGCAACAAAGAATCCAAATAAGAACATCTCTAAGATGAAGAAACTCTGAAACTCCATATCTTTGCAGCAACAAATGACAATAGATACATCAAAACAAATTAGTTTCATACTATTCTCATCACATCCAGGTGTGTTAACTCCTGTGAGAGGTGAATCATTGAAAATAATGGATTTGATGTCTCTTTACCAATAGCCATCACTACTGGAGTAGCCATATGTTTAAGTTCGTAAACCATGGTACACTGATAACCATCTGATTTATAGGCAAACCAGCAACCATATAAACGGATTTGAAATGTCTTTACCTGTAGCCGTTTGCTCAGGACTAGTCAATTCTTAGAATTGGTGAATTGATAACCAAATATGGAATGCCATTGCCTTTACCACAAGCCATATACATGTGGGCTAGTCAATTCTTGGATTCCAAAAAGGAATATACCATGGTGAATTGAAAACCATACAACACTCATCAATTAAGCATGGGTGGTTGCATACCCTATGATTATTAGCAAATCATTACAGCTATCAACAGATTTGATGTGTCTTTACCAAAGCTGTACCCTTTGGAGTAGCTAACTCTTTGACATACATAAGATAAATCTGGTGAGTCAATAACCAAGAAAAGTATACAACAAACCTGCAAGAAAAGTTAGATAAAACCAAAAACATTTTTTTTTTTTTTTTAACACTAGAAGAAATAAAGAAAACAAATATTACAAAGTAAACAAAATATTACAATCATGATGAACCTGTATGTGACATAAGCTGATTTTTAATCAAACCAACACATTGAGAAGCATGAAGTTCATCATTGCCAACAGGATTAGGAGGCACTTCCAACTTGTGTCTCAGCAACCGTTCCATAAAAGTAACTGATAAAGGATAGAGCTTATCCGAGAGCATACACAAAATCATACCACATGTGGTCTGAACCACATGAACACAAGGCAAAGGATAAAACCTCCAACTCTCAATCTCCCACTTATGAGAATTCTTTCAAAAAGAATACCCTTTACCATTTGGAGAATGAGAATCAAACATAACCTGAAGATCACCCAACAAATATAAACCAGAACCAGTTGCTGAATGAAACTTATAATACTGAATGACATGTTCATACAGCATCTTCAAATCATGTCTAGTCACCAAATGAAGAATGTCCTTCAAGAAGTTGAACTCAAGAACAGTATTATCCAGCCTAGAAACAGTGTTAAGCTTTCCAGCTTTCCAATCGACCAATACCACATGAGTTCCTTCAGGAAAAACTTCAACATAACCAACTTCAATAAAGGTAGATTCATCAGCCTTGAGATCTAAAGCAGTATTCCTTGAAGAATGTTTCCTAGCCAATCTGTCAGAACTCCTTGTAACCAAACTCTGCTGTCCCGTACCAATAATGTTATCAGAATCAAGCTGTAGATCATTTCCCTGACTCATAGGATCACTTAACTCCACACTAGACAACATTTTAGAAGAAACCAAAGAGGATTCAGCAGCAACAACCACATCAGAAGAAAGAGTAGCTACAGAAGTTGTATCAGAGGTAACAACTGGAGATACCACCAAAGGCAAAACAGTATCAAAATTATCCACAATTTCAACTGTTTTCTGTCTCTTGGCTGTAGGAACATCAGACATTGAAGCAATGTTTTCCAATTGAGAAGAAGAAGTAGAACCAGAAGAAGAAAACTTCATAACCGTATTATACTGTCGAATCAAAGCATCATCAGACAAGGCATAGATTTGCTTCATTGACATACCAGAATTATACATAGCAGAATTCTTCACAACTCTCCTCATATAATTTCTCTTCTGAGCAACAGTCATAGGTTTTTCTCTTTTGGCTTTATTTCTTTGAGCATTAAGAGCTCTTCTCTTTGCAGCATATTCTTGCTTCCTTTGATTACCAAGTGCCACCATTTTATCCACAAAATTATCAGATGCACCTTGAGAAGTATAAGCATCCCATTGATCATCAGTGATCTTAGGAAATAAAACATCAAGCTCTAATTTCCTTTCAGGAGATAAATTAAAATCATACTGATCTTGAAGAAATTTAGCAACAATACGACTCTTCTGCATATTCTCATAATTAGCAAACAATCTAGCCTGAACTTGATTTTCTTCTTCAGTCACTATACCTGAATTAAGCATATCATCAATCACAGGGTCCTGTCCTTTGTCAGAAGATGTCACAGTAGAACCAATGTCAGCAGAACCAATGTGAGCTTCAGAAGGAACAATCAAACCCACATCAGAGAAAACAGGTTGAGACAATTCCTCAACAGGTGTAGAGAAAACTTCAGATGAAGAATTCAACTTATACATTCTCCCAGCAATAAAAACCTCTTCATCATCTGCTGAAGGTGAAACATTTGGTTGTTCTTGTATAGATGAAGTTTGACCATGATCAGAAGCAACCTCCTTAACCAGAACATCAGCAGATGCATCAACCATATGTGGCTCCTTTGAAGTGTCAGCAGATACCTTATTCAAATATTGTCTTCTTCTTTTGCTAGCATATATAATAGGCTCCTTGCTCCTTGAAGATTTAGCAATAGGAGAAGAAACATCAGATGTAAGTGCTACATCAGCCAATATTCCAAGGGATGCATGAAGATTCTCTTCGTTCTCCTCCTCAGAAGAAACGAAACTTCTCTTTTTACCCCTCTGACTTAGCAATTCCTCCAAGTTCTCAACTTTAGTCTCCAATTCCACAATCTTATTACCAAGAATAGACTTGGTTTCTGCAAGTTCTTTCTTAAGACCTGTCACCTCACCTGTAAGCTTGTTCATCAGAGCATATAATGAGGTAAGTGTAATAGGATCCTTATCTGTATCAACTGATTGCTCAGTTAGAATTGGAACTTCATTAGACCGTTCAGGAGTAACATTAACCTGATCAACATTAGAACATCCTTCACCAAATGGATTCCTAATAGGACTTGGTGTAGGCAATCTATCAATATCAACCTGAACTTCATCAATATGATCCTGAACTTCATCAATAGGAACCTGAGCCTCATCAATAGAAACATGTGCAGGTGATTGACTAGGACATGGTCTAGGTGAAGGTATGGATGCCTCATTAACAGCAGAAGGTCCCTCATCAACATCAACTTCAAGATTTACATCAGTAGTATTGGAAGAAGGTAAAACAACATTAACCTCATTAACAGGCTCATTCTCCTGAGGCAACATGGCAGCTAACAAAGGAAAATGTGTCCCCTCAAATTTAGTTCTCATCGTGGCAAATAACTTAGGAGTCAAAACACTTATGGGATGAAAAGCTTGGGTTTGTGTAGAAACATTCAATATCATCTGTAAGAACCTAGGGTACATCAAAAACTTATCCTTTTTCCTAGTTATATTTTCAACCATATTATCAAAAATAAACTTAGAAAAATTATAAGTCAAACCCTTAGATAAACAAACAATACCACATCCCATTTGAGTTGAAAACTGATCCCATCCTCCAGACTTATTGCTTAAACACTGGAGCAACGTATGAACCAAGAACCTCCACATAGGACAAAGCTTATTTTTTAACCACATATCTGTCCTCGTACTTTGATATCCAATTGCCCTAAGCCCTTCAAGTACCACTGCAGAATCAGAATGATAAACTCCATTTTCATCATTCAAGCGAAGTTGTCTTCTGATCAGTTCCTCTGTCACCACATACTCTCTTCCATCAACACTTGCAACTATCTCAGTATCACTTCTTCTTTCAGCCGTCGCCCAAAATTGAGTAACCAAGGATTCATATATAGCATTTGGAGAATGCGTTAATGCATACTGAATCTTTGATCTTTGTAAGAATGAAATCATCAGCCTATACAACTCATCTCCCCGAGCAGTTCCAAGAAAAGCAACCTTATTATGATCATGTTTAAATTGAAGCGCCATGAGAGATTTTGAAGATTAGGGTTACAATATGCACAAAAGGAAGTGTTTTGAATGAGAGTAATAATCGAATCACTTAATATGGAGCGAATATATGCAGGTAGAAAATAAATGGAAATTTCCCAATTTTGGTCAAAGTTGACAAACGATGACGTGGATTTCTACTTTTACTCATATTCACTTTTAACTTCGGTGGAAACAGAAACCATTCTGCTGAAGTAGAACAATCAGCAGAAACAGATTACTTATTAAAGAAGCTTCAGTAAATATCTTTTTACTGTTTCACCCACACGCATTAATTCTCTTACCACTTGGAACCGTCTATAAAACAATCCCAAAGCACACAAACTTCTTCATCAAAAACCCCCAAATATTATATCAAACCCTAATTCCACCAATACTTCAAAATTAACCATCATAAATCATGAGTACCAAACATGAGATCATAGATCTCACAACAACATCCTCATAATCATCATCATCTAGTGAAGATACCAATCATGGCTTCATTACTTTCCAAAACCATATCCACGACCTAAGAAATCACCCTTTCTCCCTTCATCAGAAGATGAAAGTGTGGTGAATCCAAGTGAATCTGCTGATGATTCTGATGACTCCTATAAGGAGGGAACATCTTACTCCCAACCCCCAGCACCTCGGCCTCAACGAAGGCCACGAGCCAAAAATCCACCACTTCCAGAAGATAGAGAAGTGGTTCTTGGTCTTTCTGCATCAGGTTTTGGTGCATCATCACATATCGTATAAGGGAATACCTTAAGGAGGGTAGATGGGTTGCATTTTGGTTGAAATACATAGATGAAGCACAAAGGACACATTGTTTTTCTCCATCATCAAATGTGGTCATTGTCATCATCAACGTTTGCATCAATCCATCCTCTCCATTTTGATCCTTAGCATCTTGTTAGGGTTGGTTATGCACGTCACAAAAGCATAGCTAGCATTTAGTGTGAAAGATGTGAGCGATCATGCATATCCAACAGCCTGTTAGATGTTGGAACGGATGATATGTAATAGATTAGGATTAGTAGATCATGTAGATGCATTTGATGTTGTTAGTACTCTGTAAGCTGTAAGCTGTAAACAGTTTCTTGAATGAATGAATGATCAATTTGCTTCAGTACTTCTTTTGAATGAATCATATAACTTCAGTACATCATCTTCAAAAGAAACAATTGACTCACTTCAGCACTTTGAACTCAGTAGGAACAAGCTCTATTACTTTTAACCAAATCTCAACTGAACAGAACAGACACTCTGCAAAACAAAACATACACAGAGAAACACACAAACCAACAAAGAAACACACTAAGATTACATTAGCAGGTTAGAGTTAGTTAAAATCAACCAAATATACAAATTTACATAGCAAAATGCAAAGTTATACACAAATCCTCCCCTGAGGCATATGCCTCCCCTGAGGCCTATGCCTCCCCTTAAACTTTGCAGTTAAGGGTTAAGCATGCCAATATGGACCACAAGGTGTTGAAACCTTGGTCCTTCAAAAGCCTTTGTTAACAAATCTGCCACATTATCATCAGTATGAATTTTGACCACATTTATCAAATTTTTATCATATGCATCTCTTATAAAGTGGTGCCTGATTTCAATATGTTTTGTTCGACTGTGAAAAACTGGATTTTTAACAATGCATATGGTACTTTGATTATCAATAAAAATTGTTGTGTTCATGAAATTGTACCCATAATCCAACAACTGATTTTGAATCCAAAGAACCTGCCCACAGCAATTTGCAGCAGCAACATACTCTGCTTCATTAGATGAGGTAGCCACAATAGTTTGTTTCTTGCATTGCCAAGAAATCAATCTCTTTCCAAGGAATTGGCAACCTCCAGTGGTGGACCTCCTATCCAGATTAGCACCAGCATAGTCACTATCACTATAAGCTTCCAACTTAAAAGGAGACTCTTTTGGGTACCAAAGACCTAGAAGAGGTTGGCCTTTGAGGTACTTAAAGATCTTCTTAACAGCATTGAGATGGGAAGTCAGTGGAGTAACTTGATGTCGTGAACAAACACTCACAGCAAAAGTAATATCAGGCCTGGAAGCTGTTAAATACATCAAAGACCCAATCATAGACCTGTACAAATGAACATTCACAGGTGGATCTGCTTCATTATTGATCTTTGTCTTTGGAGCTTCATAAGGTGTAGTGGCAGTCCTTACACCCTCCATACCAAACTTCTTCAAGATGTCCCTCACATATTTGTCCTGACTGATAAAGATACCATCAGGTTTCTGCTGAACTTGAAGACCCAAAAAGAAAGTCATCTCTCCCATTGCACTCATCTGAAACTCTCCCTTCATAAGCTCCTCAAACTCCCTGCACCAAGCTTCCTTTGTGGATCCAAAAATAATGTCATCCACATACACTTGCACAAGAATTATGTCAGTGGAATTCTTCTTTAGGAAAAGAGTCTTATCAATTGCACCTCTTCTGTAACCATGCTTCAGAAGAAATGTAGAGAGCCTAGCATACCAGGCTCTGGGTACCTGATGTAGTCCATAGAGAGCTTTGACTACCTTATAAACATGATTAGGATGATCTGGATCTTCAAATCCTTTAGGTTGAGTGACATAAACCTCCTCTTCAATTTCACCATACAAGAAGGCTCCTTTAACATCCATTTGATAGACCATAAAGCCCATATAGGATGCATAAGCTAAGAAAATCCTTATAGCCTCAACTCTTGCCACTGGTGCAAACACTCCATCATAATCGATCCCCTCCTCTTGTCTATACCCCTGTGCAACTAATCTGGCTTTGTTTTTAATGACAACACCTTGAGCATCTCTCTTATTCTTCAGAATCCATTTAGTCCCAATAGCATACTTACCATCAGGTAGTGGTACCAATATCCAAACCTGCTGATTTTGAAATTGTTGCATCTCATCTTGCATTGCTTCAAGCCAACTTGAGTCTTCAAGAGCCTGAGTAACACTGGTTGGCTCCACTTGTGATAGAAAACAAGCAAACAGACAATGTTCATAGTCTGTGTGATTGTCTCTCTGCTGATTTGAGACATAAGAGATAAAAGCCACCTGACCATATTTAGAACGCACCACAGTACCTCTTGTTCTAACTGGTGCATTAGGATCACCAATAATATTAGACTGTGGATGAACATTGTTGATCCTTGTAGTAGTGGTGGTGTTGACATCAATGGAGGAATCAAGATTAGTCACAGTAGGTTCAAAGTCAGTATCATAGGAAGTTGTGTTGAAGATGCCTGCTTTAGGTTGATGATGACCAAGATCTGAAGGTTTTGGAAACCTTGTATAAGGTTCTCCAAGGTCTGTTGACACTCTAGTAGAAATAGGAGTAGAGTTAACATGTCTTTCAGCCGAATTGGAGAGGTGAGGAGAAACAGACCACTTTCAGCAGAATTGAATGTTCCACTGATTGCTTCACTTGTACTATTTTCAACATTCCTCTCAGCATCTAAATTGGCTGCATACTCTTTTTTCTTCAGTCTGGCAAGGTCCTCAGCATAATAGAATTCATCTTCACCCACATCAGTATAATCTTTAGAAGTGTCACCTACAAAATTGTTAGGAGAGAAGGAAGGTACTACAATGGGTTGCTCATCATCATCAGACCCACTGTCAGAATGAGCTTCCAAAGTTTCTGCACTAGTAGTTGGAGATGCTTCAGAATCTGCATTTTGGTTAGCCATATGTCGAGCATAACCCAAGTAATCAGTCAAGTAATCAAGGTCAAATGACCAAATATGACCCTGTCCTTGAACATTAGGCTTGTCTTCAAGATACCTCAGATTCAATGTCTCCTCAATCTTCTTAGCAGATACATTGTAAACTCTGTATGCCTTACTATGAGCAGAATACCCCACAATGTAACCATCATCAGCTTTCTCATCAAATTTTCCCAATGGATCACTTGTATTCAAAATTGTCACTTGGCAGCCAAACGGTTTAAGGTAATGAATAACAGGAACTTTCCCAAAAAGAAGTTCATATGGTGTTTTAAGATGTGGTCTAGTAATGGACACCCTATTGAGTACATAACAAGCTGTACCAACAGCTTCAGTCCAAAACATGGTTGGAAGTTTAGAGTCTGCCAGCATTGATCTTGCAGCCTCTATTAAGGTTCTATTTTTTCTTTCTGCCACCCCATTTTGTTGAGGGGTTCTTGGAGTGCTATAGTCCCTTTTGATTCCCTTTGACCTGCAGAGTTCTATCAGAATTGCATTTTTGAACTCTGTACCATTATCACACCTAATTCCTTTCACCTTTTTGTTCAACTGATTCTCAATAAGAGTAATGAAGTCTTTCAATACTTCAGATGTTTCATCTTTGGTCCTTAGAAAGAATACCCAACAAAATTTGCTATAACCATCAGTGATCACCAGACAAAAATATTTATGATCAATGCTTCTCACTTTAGTTGGACCAAACAGATCCATATGAAGCAGCTGAAGAGGTTCAGAAATAATGCTTACTGCTGTAACAGGAACACCTTTGTATGAGGCTCTGTGCTGCTTTCCTTTGTTGCATGCAACACAGTTATGATCATTGGTGAATACTTTGGCAGGAAGACCTTGAACTAGGCCCAGTTTAGAAAGCTGGTTTATGGTCTTGAAATTGACATGGGCCATCCTTCTGTGCCATTTGGTGGACTCATCCACAGATGCTTTAGCCACCAAACATGTTAAGTCACCTGCTGGTTGGACATTAGTTAAGTTGAATGTATAAAGATTGTGACTGCGAGGAACCTTCATTAGAATTGAAGTTTCTTCTGGGAGTTTGAAGTCTTTAGATAGCACAAGACATTCATCCTCTGTGAAGAGTACTTTGTTCTTAGTGTCACAGATTTGTGAGACTGAAAACAAATTGAAGTGTTGAAGTTCCTTGACATAATAAACATTCTCAAAATCCAGCTGAGGTGTTTTGATGGTCCCTTTTCCTGTAATTCGACCATCACTTCCTCCAAAGGTTACATTGCCTCCTCCTTCAATGGGTACAAAGTTATACATCATGTCCCTGTTTCCTGACATACTTCTAGAACAACCACTGTCAACAATTCCAACATCTTTATGCTTAAGGGGATGATCCTATAACAACAAAAATATACAGATAATTAGTACACTATGGAGGCTCAAGTCATTGCTGACTTGAACCTGCCTTGTGGATCATATGAGTTGTGCCATGTAGAAGTATAAGATCCACTATTGTTCTTGGGTTTCCATTGAAACTTAGGTCCCTGTTTATTCCAAGAACAACCTGCTGAGGTCTTGACAGCAGTATCCCAGTACCCTCTCCCATCAGTCATAGGGTGAACATATCTAGGCCAATAACCATTTTTAAAATATTCACTGGTTGGTTGAACATATGGTTTTCCGATTGATCTTCTCCAAGGAAAAGAATTATTATAATTAGTAGCTTGTGGAACATAAGGTGGTATATCATTAAAATTAGTCCACATTGGCCTAGTATTCCTAGAATCACCACACCTACTCATCCTTTGCTCATGATAATCACAATCCTTAATTAAATGAGATTTACTTCCACACACAAAACATTTCTTCTGATTAGAAGATTTAAACCAAAAGAAGTATTATTACAAGCAGAAGTATTCAAACCAAAACCATGAAAAGAATTGTTTTTAACAGTACTATTATGCAAAGAATTAAAAAACAAGTCTTCAGAGGCAACTGTCTTGGAAGTGGATTCCTTGGCAGCAACTCTGTCATGCTTATTGGTAGTCTTGGGTGCAGGCAGGGGTGAAGACTTGGGAAGGGCAGACTTGGGAAGGTCAGACTTGGGAAGGTCAGACTTGTCATTTGAATCACACTCTGTAGACCCTTGCTTGGAGGACTTGTCACTGTTAACACAAGAGACAAAGTCATTAGTAGGAGTATTAGGGTCTGGCATGTCTCTTAACTTTTTGCCATACAGATGGTGTGATCCATCAAAGTTATCGGGAATGGAAAGGTCAATGGGCATGTGCTCACCTCTAATTGGTCCACGTACAGCATGTAAGTCACCTTCTTTCACAAAATTAGCTAGGCCTGCTGGTGTAGATTTACGTGTGTCATCCCTAGCTTCTAAGCCTACATATTTCTTAAATCCTAAAGCCACTGTAGAATTGGAAGCTTGACTACTATAAATGAAACCAGCTAACTTATCTCCATTCATCATCCATTCTTTATGCCTAGCAATTTCCTCCTTAAGTTTCTCCTTAAGCTCTAGATTTTCTGACTCTACATCTGCTCTTAACTTCTCAGACCATTTTAATTCATTTGTAGCACATTCGAGATCTCTTTCTAAAACACCTATTTTCTCATCATAAGCTATTTGATTCTTCTGAAACCAAACCTTTTGTCTTTCTAGTTTTTTTAAAGCCTGTTTATAAGCTTCTACTTCCACATAGAATTCATTATATTTAGGTTCCAAAATATCATAAGCTTGTTTGAGTTCATTATAACGTTCACTACAACCAAACAAATAGTTTTGTACCTGAGAGATACCCATCAAGGCAACCTGATCATGCCTATCCTCTGAAGTACAGCTTGCAAGTAACCCAACATTATCAGGGCCATCATTATCATTCTCCTCATGTTGCTTCCAGTCCACATTGCTATCCAGAGTGACCAAAGCAGCTGAACCCTTTGAAGTTCCTGCCTCCTTCTGATACTGCTGATAAGAAGTATATCTTGTCTCATCACCAGCTTTCCTGTCTTTGCATTCTCTAGAAAAGTGACCCATCTGTTGGCATGTGAAGCATTTAACCTTCCTCTTGTCAAACCTTGCTGGATCTCGTCCTTTGAATCCAAACCTTCTGCCAGCTTTGCGTTCAAAGTTCTTGATATCCATGGAAAGCATGGCCAACTGCCACTTTAGCTTCATCTCTTCCATCTCAATGGGGTCCACCTGATCAAAATCCTCATAAGCCAGATCCTGCTAAGGATCATAATCAGCAAAGAAAGATCCAAGAACATCTTCCATAATTCCACTTGATCTAGGATAAGAGCTTGATGAAGGAGCAGCATAAGATGATGACGGATATGGGCTTGGACCATAGCTAGACTTTGGAGTAGAGGCTCCAACAAATGCAGTATGACTAGCAGAAGAAGATGATCGAAAAGGGCTTCTTACATCATGTTCAAGAGCTTTAAGTTTGTGGTACAGCTCATCAAAGGTAATCATGTCCAAACCACCTTTAGCTTTTAAAGCTATGCTTACATGCAGCCAGGATGGAGGTAATGACCTCAGAAACTTAGAGTTACAGTCATCATTATCCGGCTTTGCCTGTAGCTGATTCAACTGACTTAAAATCTTGTGAAACTTATCATAGCCCTTGTGAATTCCTTCCTATTCAGAGATTTGAAAGTCCTGAAATTGTTGTCTCAGCATGGACTTCTTCAGTCTCCTAGACTCCTCATTCCCACCGAACTTCGCCTTAATTGCTAACCATATATCCTTAGCATCTTGCATGAAGTGAAAATCACTCAAGTGATCATCAGGAATAGCTTGCAGAAGAATAGTTCTGACCTTGGTTTCTCTCTGAACTGCCAGCAACTCTTCAGCAGTTTTGGGAGGAACATTCATCATATTACCAGCAGCATCAGTGGTAGTTCTCTTCAAACTGTTCCCCTTCATAATTATCTGCCATAGATTCCAATCAATGTTGGAGATCCAGTTCTGCATCTTCATCGCCCAAAGATCATATTCCTCCCTTTTAAGGTAAGGAAACTTAGCATTGCTATTAGAGAGACTTAGTTGTTGCAGATGGGTGGAGTTTTGGTTGTTGGTGAGTTCAGTATCAACATCTGAACCAGGCATGATGATTTTGTTATGGTTGTATGGGTGTTTAGAAAAACTTATCCTTAGTATCGTAGAGACTCTCACGAGGCTCTGATACCACTTGTTGAAACAAACAGACCTTGATAGATCTTGAGCTCGTGGATCGTTATGTATGCCTATGTAATCACAAGCACAATAAAAGACAATCTCTACTACTTATATTTATCAGCGAAATATAAACACAAGTAATAACTAAGAACTTCTTGATCCTCTATGGATCTTTATATTAACTAAAACTGAGTTTTCCAATCGGTACATAACTCATTCTAATGTGTTCCTTTTATAGACAAGGAACCCTAAACAATATCGCTAAACCGTTTCCCAAGAAACGTATAATCATAAAACTAAATAAGATATACACAATCACTTCCTAATAAAGCTCATGTATATCCACACTAAATAAACTAAACACAGAATAAACACTTCCGCAGAAACAGACTAATAACTATTATACTTCAGTAGATTATGTCTTCAGCAGAATCCACTCTTCTTCAGCAGAAACACTTCAGCAGTAATATCAGCATAATCTAAACTTCACATAATTCCCAACATGATGATAAATTACCCGTCATTATTGCTCGAGATTTGAGTAAAGATGAAAAGACTGCTCTCATAAAGGTCTTGAAGTCACACAAGCAAGCAATTGCTTGGAAACTCTCCGACATTAAGGGTATCAACCCTGAATTTTGTACTCACAAAATCTTGATGGAGGATGACTTCAAACCAGCAGTTCAACATCAGAGAAGAGTAAATCCAAAAATCCATGATGTTATCAAACAGGAGGTTATCAAACTTCTTGATGCAGGATTGATTTACCCAATCTCAGATAGTCCTTGGGTTAGCCCAATTCATTGTGTTCCTAAAAAGGGTGGCATAACTGTTGTCACAAATGAAGATACCGAGTTAATTCCAACTCGGCTGGTTACGGGATGGCGTGTGTGTATTGACTATCGCAAGTTGAATGACGCCACCCGTAAAGACCATTTTCCTCTACCCTTCATGGACCAAATGCTTGAGAGATTAGCAGGGAATGAGTACTATTGTTTCCTTGATGGTTTCTCGGGTTACTTTCAGATCCCCATTGATCCACAGGATCAAGAGAAGACCACATTCACCTGCCCATACGGAACTTTTGCCTACAGACGTATGCCTTTTGGCTTATGTAACGCTCCTGTCACGTTCCAACGATGTATGATGGCCATATTCCACGACATGATCGGGGAAACAATGGAGGTGTTTATGGATGACTTCTCGGTCATTGGGGATTCATTTCAAACATGTCTCTCCCATTTAGATAAAATGCTAAAACGGTGTGAAGACACCAATCTTTGTCTAAATTGGGAGAAGAGCCACTTTATGGTCAAAGAAGGCATAGTCCTTGGCCATAAGATTTCAAAAAACGGGATTGAGGTCGATAGAGCAAAAGTCGCTGTTATTGCTAAACTGCCTCATCCTACTACCGTCAAAGGTATTAGGAGTTTTTTAGGTCATGCCGGTTTTTATCGCAGATTCATACAAGATTTTTCTAAAATCGCCCGGCCTATGACTCATCTTCTTGAAAAAGATGCTCCTTTTATCTTCTCACCCGAATGCATCGAAGCTTTTGAAACATTAAAGAAAAAGCTTACTGAAGCACCCATTCTCGTTGCTCCCGACTGGGATTTACCCTTTGAACTCATGTGTGATGCAAGTGATTTTGCTATCGGTGCAGTCTTAGGGCAACGTAGAAGCAAGCATTTTCAGCCTATCCACTATGCAAGTAAGACTATGACTGAAGCTCAAACCCATTACACCACCACAGAAAAAGAGCTATTAGCTGTGGTGTATGCGTTTGAGAAGTTTCGGCCGTACTTAATCTTGACCAAATGTGTAGTGTATACGGATCACTCGGCTCTTAAATATCTCTTTGCAAAACAAGATGCAAAGCCGAGATTGCTCCGTTGGGTTCTCCTCCTCCAGGAATTTGATATCATTATACGTGATAAAAAAGGAGCTGAGAACCTGGCTGCTGATCATCTGTCCCGTCTAGAAAACCCTCACCAAGATGTTTTCGAGAAAAAAGAAATAAATGAAACATTTCCTCTCGAGACACTCAATGCGGTTTCTTTTCGTGGAAACTCTTCTACCCCATGGTTTGCTGACTTCGCAAATTACCATGCGGGTAACTTCATAGTGAAAGGGATGTCGACCCAACAGAAGAACAAATTCTTCAAGGATGTTAAACATTACTTCTGGGACGACCCCTACTTATTCAAAATCTGTGCGGATCAAGTCATCCAACGGTGTGTTTATGGACAAGAAGCTATTGACATTCTCAAAGCTTGCCATGCTGGACCCACCGGGGCCATCATAGTCCAAACTACACTGCCAAAAAGCTGTTTGATTCC
>BPTQ01000009.1:22119746-22276700 GCA_019973895.1 Chrysanthemum seticuspe | reverse complement strand
CCTCTATGGATCTTTATATTAACTAAAACTGAGTTTTCCAATCGGTACATAACTCATTCTAATGTGTTCCTTTTATAGACAAGGAACCCTAAACAATATCGCTAAACCGTTTCCCAAGAAACGTATAATCATAAAACTAAATAAGATATACACAATCACTTCCTAATAAAGCTCATGTATATCCACACTAAATAAACTAAACACAGAATAAACACTTCCGCAGAAACAGACTAATAACTATTATACTTCAGTAGATTATGTCTTCAGCAGAATCCACTCTTCTTCAGCAGAAACACTTCAGCAGTAATATCAGCATAATCCAAACTTCACATAATTCCCAACAGAAGCTCATTCATCGGCTTGTCTTCTGCCATTACGACAGGAGGTGGTGGTGGTAGACGTTCCTCAGTCACGGCTGAAGGAGCAGAACGTCCTCTATGTCTACGAGGAATATTTGCAAGCTCGGAAAGTGGACTTGTAGAGCTGGAAGAACGAGTGCGCATGCACTAAGTATAAAAACCAGTTTTCAAAACAAATGCGAGGCAAAACGACAAGTGAACTTAAACCAATAATCACAAATGAAATGGCTTCTTTGAAAAAGGTACACCAAATCACAAGGACACAAAAGCAAGTTTTGAATCTTTTGTTCGGGAACTTATTAATGGTCACACCCCCAGTTGGCAGGTGTACTGCCTTGATTTGCGGTGGTTGATTTTTATGTATTTATTAAGTATCACTGAAAAGACGTAGGTATGGACTTGTGCTAAGGGTTTTAAATACTTTTGGAAAATATTTTTGGTATCGTCTCGTTTAACCAAATCGTATCTCTTTAAGAATCACCTTAAAGAAAACACAAGCTAGAAAACGTTACGATCGTTTTGTTGTTTTATATTTTTTTGGTGTTGTTAACACTTTAGGAAAAGTGTTAATGAACTTTTTAGATTTTCTGATAAGTTTACAAAAAAAAACTGTTTACAAACGATGGTATATGTGCAAGTACGGGTCTGAGAATGCTTAAAAACACGCTAAAGCCTCCCCGGCAGCGGCGCCAAAATTTGATTCGCTCCCAAACAGTCAAGTTTATCACACAAGCTAACCACTTGTGAATGGTCAACCGTAATAAAATTCAAACAACTCAGAAACAAATGCAATTAAGATCTGGATAGTATAGTGTTTCCACATGTCGTTAAGTCCCACGGAGACTCAATGGTGTTTCAACAACTTTCAGATGTCGAGTAATCACTAAGGATAGTGATCAGTAAGGATTTTGGTTTATAATTACACTACTGATTGATTGGAATGATATTTGGATACAGAATTGTAAAGCACAACAATCAGATTACACAAACGTAAATACGTACGTATATTAAAAACGTAAACGTACAAAACAAAACGTGAGTTCTGAGAAATAAAAGGCCCAAAAATATGAAAATGATATTTTTGGAATCCTAAAAATAAAAGAAAATTATTGGAAAAAGAAAATTATTTTTATAACTATTTATTTAATTATTATTAATTAAAAACTATTTTTAACTATTTAATAATAACCTAAAATATGATAAAATATGAAATAAAGCTAGAAAATTAAAATTATGACTTGGAAAAATCTAAAATATTATAAAACTTATTTTAAAATTGAAAATATATTTTTTACACTTTTTATCTATTTATTATTAATTAATTACTATTTATAATACACTTAAATACAAGAAAATATAAAATTAACCTGTAAAAATAAAATTTTAACTTAGAAAAATCTAAAATATTATAAAACTAATTTTAAAACTGAAAAGATATTTTTTTATGCTTTTTATTTATTTATTATTAATTATTTAATACTTTTTAACTATTTTAAATTCTAATAAATACTAAACAAACTAAGAAAATTATGGAACTTTTTCTAAAAATATCCTATGGTGACAGAAAGCTAAGAAAATTATAAAAACAAGATGTGCTTAATAATAAGCTGAAAAGAAAAATCAAAAAGCTAATTTCTATTAAATAAACGCTATCACTATTTTAAAATGATGTTTTTGTGGTTTTTATTTTTACAATCTACTTAACTACTGATTATAAGAAACTTTAATAAAAACAAAAAATTTCAAACTTAAAAATAAGCTATTTATGAGCTTATAAGCTCAACAGTTTACTTATGAGCTTATTTTGGTTTTTAAAGCTCAAACAAACTTGAAAACTGGAAACAAAGGTAGATTAAGATGCAAATAAGCTAGAACTATTCAAATGAAGTTAAAATATTCAAATAAGCACACTGATAAGCTAAAAACAAGCAAATAAGCACTTGAACTAAACTATCTACCAAACAGGCCTGTGGACTTTTTGTAGGGCAATTTAAGCTAAGGAAATAAGCTCAAAAGCTCAAAACAAAGACTGAGTCAACAAGCTGGGTTGGTGGGCTTTCCAAAAAGTCCAAGCTCACTTACTCTGGTTAACTAATAAGCTTTTTACAAGCTTATGAAAAAGCTTGTAATTCACTGGATACTTATGAAACACAGAATTGGGACAAAGAAAAAGCTATATGCAGCCCTAGCAAATAAGCTACAAAGTGGAATTTTAAGCTTGGGACCTTAAGATGGCTTGGTTAGCTTTCCAAAGAATTAAAATTCACAAGCTGAGGTTAACTAGTGAGCTTGTGACAAGCTTGTGAAATTGACCATAAAAGTGTGCACAGGGCACATTTTTGAAAAGGTACTCAAAATAAGCTAAGTAAAAAGCTGTTAAACAAGCTTTCTAGAAAATATAAAAAATACTAGGATAAAGATAAGCAACTAAATTTTAATATCCTAAAAGCTCAAATATTGAAAGCTAATGTGTAGTCCTATAAAAATTAATCTATTTTATTCAAAAACCACTAATACTGAAATTTTGACTTTTTTAAATTAAACACTAAAGTTGACTAAAGTGAACTTTGGATTTATCCTAAGCACTGATTATGATGTATTAAGGTATATTAAGACTAGATTGAGCAATGATAACAACTTATAAACCTGAAAACAAGATCATGGGATATGAAAATCCAACAGTTAATGATTAAGGTGTGATCAAAGATTATTTTGACTTTCTATCAAGTAAGGACTGGTTTTTATGGTATGTTTGAGTTATTAGATACTTATAGGACACAGAACAACAACAAACAACAACACAAATGGCTTCTAACCCAGATAACAAAGCAAATCCAAACAACCTTTTATGAGACTGTTCTTGTGATTTTCAAAGAGTTTCACAGATTTAGACCATGCATTTGATTACAGACCTTATATTATCATATATTAAGGCTAAATAAACATTAAACAACAACACTAACAACATAAAACTAAAAATTACACTTATGCTATATTTAACTGTTAAAATAAGATTTTTATTAAATATAAATATTAAAGAACAAGCTGACTATTTATTGTTTAATTATACTTAACTATAACTTATAAACATAGAAACACAATGATTTAAGCTAATGACTGACTACACAGTGAAATGCTAAAATGGAGAATTAAGCTTACAAGTTTGATTCCAAGTAAAAGCTGAGAACCAAAACACAAGACAAATCCTAATAGCTTTCCACAAAGCTTCTAACCCAAGGCAATCCAATATTTACTCTGCTCCAGCTTTGACCTTCACTTCCATGGACTTTTTTATTTTTCACTAATTTATTTGGTATTTTTGGTGATTTTTCTTTTTTACTTCTAAACTGATTTTAAAGGTTACTAATAGCTTTTAGAAGCTATCTAGGAGTTTAAGTGGGCTTATCAGTCCTTAATAACAACTAACAAACAATATTCAAACATTCATGAGATATTTGAAATAGGAATTTTTGCATAAACTGAGAACTTGAATTAAAACTGAAATTGATGTTCAGAAAAGCTTTATTATACACTGAATACTTGAAATACAAAGCTTAAAAGCTTAAAGCTACACTGGAATTTAAAAGTAAGCTAAAACGACACAAGAAATTAAAATTTACACTAGTTACTTTGCTACATTGCACCAATCTTCCTTTTATTGATCTTTTTTCAGCTTAGTCGACATCTCTGAGCAAATCCCACTTAATTCCAGCCATTGGATTCATCCAGATCATCAAATTTGACAATTGGCAATTTTGGCGCCAATTTTCTCTTGAGCAGGTTTTGTGCATTAATTGGATTTTGGAAGATGTGGAGGTGTTAAAGAGTGGTTAGACAGGTGTTAGGGGTGAGGTGGAAAGGGAAAAGGTGGAAAAACCAGCTCTGGTATTGGATTTCAGCTTGTGGTGAGGACGATGAACAGTAGTTGTGGTTTTTGGCGGGTTTGACCGAATTTGACCAAGTATTAATAACGGGGTTGGGCTTGGGAAGGGATTGGGCCAAGGGGTTTAGTGGATTGGATTTGGGTTGGGTAGTTTGTTTTGGGTTTATTTAATAACGAGTGTCCTTTTGTTATGTTAAACACACAAGGACCATTTGTGTAATTCGGCCAAACATGAGGGACCAAACCTGTCCATTTTCCAAAGTTATAATAAGGACCATTCCTGCCAAACTTTAATAGTACAAGGACCATTGTAACGCCCCAACCCCACAAGGGTAAAGGAATCACAAGTAATGGTGTCATATCAAAGCAAACATATAAACCAAAAGAAATCTTTAACATAAATATGGAAATAATCCAAGTCAAAAGACTTCAATACATAGGTCCCAGCGGAAAAATAACTCCAAAAGAAAAGTCTAAAACATAAGTCTAAATGGCATCATAATATCAAAGCTAAATCTCTAAGGTAAGTCCACTCAGCACTCATCCCAAAGCAATACCCAGCTCCAATGCTTAGATACCTGCCGCGGAAGAAAAGAAAAGTGCGGCTGAGCTTCAGAAGCCCAGTGAACAGATATACAAGCAAAACGAATACGAAACGAAAATCGAATACGAAACAAAGTAAAAGAAAGATAGTGAAATCATAGTCTTTTCAAAAGATAATTCAGAATATCAGAATAAGTTTTATAGCTTAACTACCTCAAAGCCCAGAACATATGCCATATCAGAAACATATCATAATCACATAAGGCAACATATTTGTAGGGGAGACCTACCAGAGTTATGAAGGACGTGCATGCACGCAGCATCAATCATCAGATAACAAATAGCATATAACAGATAATATATGGCATATAACAGATCTAGGATGCATCCATACGCCCCACAGACAAATATTCATATCAGAATTCAAATTGAGCTCATACAGATAACAGAAAGGGACGTGGCAGAACATCACTCTACTGCCCTAGAGTCATGTCAGAAAGTGCATTCGCTGACACGGACATGGAACCCCCATGACTAGTTATATTTGGCTCGGGTGTCAACTATCAGAAATCAAATAAGAATGTCATAACTGACATAGATCATATTTTATCAAACGTTTAATCATATTTTCAAAATCAAAGCCTTCATATCATATAGTTCAAAATCAGATGTTTTATGATTCAAAAATCAAAGTTCAGATAAGCAACAGCTCAAATAAACACATTAGGGTTCATAGCAAAGGTTTAGGAAATCCTAATATGAAAACGAAAAGAAAACTTCATACGAAACCTTTACTGAAAAGGTCAGAATATCCGTACCTTATTCGAAAGCAAAAGATCAAAAGTCGAAACAGGGAAGCAAAGAATTACTCCTTCTTCACAGAACCTATATACATTAATGTCGTATATATTATTAATGATTCCATAATCGTCATAATGATACTTTTATTATTTTAGGGTTTCCATATTTAAATAAGACTTAAAGGTTTTAATACTAATATAGTAAATTAGGGTTTATATATCTTTTATTAACGTTTAGGGTTTTCATTCTTTAATGTCTCATTAATATTCATTAGCTTACTTGTTACGTCTTTTAATGACTAATTACTTAACCTAACTCGTCACATAATACTCTTTCCTTTTTATGTTTCAACGTTCACGTTTATGATTTTATGTGACATATAAGTTACTCATTACTCGTATTAATTACGCATTTACTCTATTAGGGTTTAACATAACTTATTAAATTAGCATATCAAAACTAGGGTTTATGTTTAACATAACCTTTACTTAATTAATGCATCTTCAACACTCATATGTAATTCAATTCAAATTAGGGTTTCGGTTATTAGGTTTTACACTAGTATTAGCTCATCTTCTTACTTTACTTACTCAAGTTATTAAGCTATATTCATTATTCGAAAGTTACACATGGTTCGGTCCTAATAGCATGATTCGGCCCTCATTAAAAACAACACAAACATGACTCGATTCAATATCACATCTTATATTACATGTTTCTTATTAATTACAAGTTAAATAAATTAGGGTTTCTCTTGTTTTTGTTTCACCATTCTCGGCCAAAAAGAAAAACAAGGAGAACGCAACGAAACAATTATAACTTAACATATACGTATAAGGTACATTAAAGGAAAACAAATAAACGATATACCTTCACTTGGTTGAGCAAAATCGACACCAAGGGTTGTTTGTTTGAGTTTCGGCCGAGCAAGGGAGAAAAGAAAAAGAGAGAGACAAATAAACTAGGGTTCCAATTTAATGAATATGTGTTGTATTTATAGTTGTAGTATTTGAGTTAAACTAGGAAAGTAATTGGGTTGGGTTTGGGTTTTGGTCCAACCGAACACACATCACCTCGCCACCATATGGGCTTCGGCCTTGGCTCACGAACACAAAAGAACACGACCAAAAATATCACGAAACATTAACTCTTCGTCGTACCAAAATCAATTACGCAATATACTTTAGTTAGGTTTTTAAATATTCACAAGTAAATCTTTTTATCTCTTTAAGTGTTATAAATATATTTTACGTATTTTATAATTTTTAATTCCAAGGGTATTTTAGTCTTTATTCGGATTTTAAATCTTCAGGTTTTACAATTCTTCCCCTCTAAAGAAAAATTTTCGTCCTCGAAAATTGAATGAAACGAAATGAAAATGAAAACGAAAACGAAAACGAAACGAAATGAGAACATACCAAATTATTCAAAGAAATGTGGGTAACTTGCACGCATCGACTCCTCGGTTTCCCAAGTAGCCTCACGTTCCGGATGATTCTTCCAAAGAATCTTAACGAATGGAATGACTTTATTCCTCATAACTCTTTCTTGTCTTTCCAGAATAGCTTCTGGTTCTTCAGATAAAGACATATCGGATTGAATTTGATCAAACGGATAAGAAGCAACGTGTAACGGATGATAGTTGTATCCCCTTAGGAGTGATACATGAAAAACGTCATGAACATGCGATAACTGAGGCGGAAGTGCTAAACGATACGAAACTTCTCCTATACGTTCTAGAATCTCAAACGGTCCAATATATCGAGGACTAAGCTTGCCCTTGATTCCAAAACGTTTTACACCTCTAAACGGCGAAACTTTCAAAAACACACGATCTCCAACCCGAAATTCTAAATCACGACGATGCTTATCAGCATAACTTTTCTGACGAGACCTAGCTTCCTTCAATTTCTCTCTAGCCACAGCTACTTTCTCATTAGTGATCTCGATCATTTCCGGTCCTTCAATCAAACGCTCACCTACTTCATCCCAACAAATAGGTGCTCTACATTTCCTTCCATAAAGAAGTTCAAACGGTGCCGCCTTAACGCTAGCATGCCAACTGTTGTTATAAGCAAACTCTACTAAACATAAATATTCGTCCCAACTACCAGTCCATTCTAAAGCACAAGCCCTTAGCATATCTTCTAAGGTCTGTATAGTCCTCTCTGACTGACCATCTGTTTGAGGATGAAATGCCGTACTAAAATTAAGTCGAGTACCCCAAGCTTTCTGCAAACCCTTCCAGAAACGAGAAGTAAAACGCGGATCTCTATCGGACACAATAGATGTCGGAGTACCATGAAGTCTAACGATCTCTTGCTGAAAAATCTCCGCCAATTTACCAATACCATAATCCTTCCTGATTGGCAAGAAATGAGCAGATTTGGTTAGTCGATCAACAACCACCCAAATCGCATCATGCTTCTTCCTAGTAAGAGGTAACCCAGTCACAAAATCCATAGATATCTTATCGCACTTCCATGTTGGAATCTCCAATGGCTGTAACAAACCACTAGCCCTCTGATGTTCAATCTTAACTTGCTGACAAATCATACACTTCGACACAAACGTCGCCACATCTTGCTTCATACCGTTCCACCAAAAGTACTGCTTCAAATCCCTATACATCTTGGTAGAACCAGGATGAATAGTGAAAGGAGAACTATGAGCTTCAGTCATAACTTTCTCACGAAGTACCTGATCATTGGGAACACAAAGCCTATCTCCATACCATACAATACCGTCATTATCAACCTTAAACTCCGTCTGCTTACCTTCTTCAACATTTTGCGCTACGGCCCACAGCTCGCCGTCATCTTTCTGAGCTTCTTTAATTTGCAGTATAAGATTCGACTCCACCTTCATACTAGCCCAGTATCCATCAAAACCTCGTACACACATCTCAACATCCAAACTCTCTAAATCACGCAAAATCCTAGGCTCAATCTTGATACTCGCAAGAATGCCTGATTTCCGGCTAAGTGCGTCAGCAACTACGTTAGCCTTACCTGGATGGTACTGAATGTTAGTGTCATAATCCTTAAGAAGTTCTAACCATCTTCTTTGTCTCATGTTAAGTTCCTTCTGAGTGAAAATATACTTGAGACTCTTATGATCAGTGAATATATCACACGTCTCTCCATACAAGTAATGTCTCCAAATCTTCAACGCAAACACCACCGCAGCTAACTCAAGATCATGAGTTGGGTAATTCTCCTCATAAGGTTTTAGCTGCCTCGAAGCATAAGCTATTACCTTCCCATGTTGCATCAAAACACAGCCTAATCCTTTCTTAGATGCATCGCTGTAGATTTGAAATCCTCCTGAACCAGTTGGAAGAGTCAAAATAGGAGCCGTCACCAATCTCCGTTTCAATTCTTCAAAACTCTTCTCTCGTTCATCCGTCCATACAAACTTTTCACCTTTTCTCATCAGTTGGGTTAAGGGCAAAGCTAGACGAGAGAAACCTTCAACAAAACGTCTATAGTAACCAGCAAGTCCAAGAAAACTCCTGACCTCAGTCACTGTCGTAGGTCTTGGCCATTTAGTGATAGCCTCAACTTTAGACGGATCCATGGTTATACCATCAGCTGATACGATATGACCAAGGAAAGCAACTTGTCTCAACCAAAATTCGCACTTCGAAAATTTGGCGTACAACTTCTTCTTCCTCAAAATCTCCAAAACTATACGAAGATGTTCTTCATGCTCTTCTTCAGACTTAGAGTAAACCAAAATATCGTCGATGAAAACAATAACGAACTTGTCGAGAAACTCATGGAAAACACGATTCATCAAGTCCATAAACACAGCAGGCGCATTGGTCAATCCAAAAGGCATAACGAGAAATTCGTAATGACCATATCTGGTACGAAACGCGGTCTTAGGAACATCTTGCTCCTTCACACGTAACTGATGGTAGCCAGACCTCAGGTCAATCTTCGAAAATAACTTAGCTCCTTGCAGTTGATCAAACAAATCGTCTATACGCGGCAAAGGATAACGGTTACGAATAGTAATACGATTGAGTTCACGATAGTCGATACATAGACGCATGCTTCCATCCTTCTTCTTCACAAACAAAACAGGTGCACCCCATGGAGAAACACTAGGGCGAATAAATCCACTTTCTATCATCTCTTGCAGTTGTTCCTTCAACTCCTTCAGTTCTACAGGTGCCATACGATACGGAGCCTTCGAAATCGGTTCAGCACCAGGAATTAACTCAATGCTAAACTCAACTTCTCGAGCTGGGGGAAGTCCAGGGAGTTCATCCGGAAAAACGTCAGCAAATTCGCAAACAACCGAAAGATTATCAATGTTAGGACTCTCCAAAGATGTGTCCTTAACAGATGCTAGAAAACCTTGGCACCCATGAGCAATCATGATCCGTGCCTTCATAGCGGAAATGAGCTTAACAGATTTAAGGGGTTGAGAACCATGATAAACGAATTCAGGATGTTTTACGTCTCCAAAGATCACCGTTCTAGCATGGCAGTCGATTGAAGCTCTATGGTAAGCCAACCAATCCATGCCTAGAATGATATCAAAGTCGACCATATTGAGAGGATACAGATTTGCAAAACGAATACGATCATCAAAACGAAGAGGACACTCGACATATTTACGATCAATGATCACATGATTTTTCATAGGCGTAGAAATCGATAAGTGATTTGTTAGCGGTTTGGGCTTCATATTAAGTTTCTTAGCAGATGTGACAGATATAATAGAGTGTGTGGCGCCAGTATCAAATAAAACGAAGACAGCAAAATCATCAATGAAAAGAGTGCCCGTAATGGTACCTGAAGTTCGCTCCGCCTGGTTACGAGTAGTAGCATAGACACGTCCAGTAGTAGTCGGTGGCTTGATGTAGTTTCCAGGAACTGCCGGATTCTTCTTAGGGCAATCCTTAATCTTGTGAGTAGTGGAACCACAACCAAAACATCCACCAGTGGCCTTGAAACACTGCCCTGGATGAGCCTTTCCACAAGTAGTACAAATAGGTGGGGGTGGCAAAACTTCAGCTGTCCTCTGCTGATTAGAAGATCCTGAAGCACGGCCCTGATTCGTTCCTCTAGCTGGCTGATCCCTATTATAACGCTGGTTATTGTTGCCTTGGTTCTGACGATCACCTCCATTCCTACCAGCATTTCTATTATCTTGACCCCTCATCTCAGAACGTCCAGTGTCAAAATTCCTTCCCGACTGACCCCGCTGATCATAACTCCTATCCACTTGACCTCTCGAATCATAACTCCTACCAGAGTTTCCCTTATAGTCATTGCCTTGAGTCCTACCTTGAATCCGATCACCATCGCGATTACGCTTGTTAAACCTCATGAAATATCTCAATGTTACGAGCTGCATCATTACAGGCCGACACATTCTCATACTCAATATTAAGCAATCGGTCCAACACCCACTTCTTCAGTCCCCACTTGAAGTGCTTAGCTTGACGCCTACCATCTCCAGCAATCACTCCAACAAAACTCACCAATCTCATAAACCTACTCATGTACTCATTAGAGGTCTCATTATCAAACTGGTAGATCGCCTGATAATCCCTCTCATACCTTTGCTGCTCAGCATCAGGGAAGTAACGGTTATAGAAGATAGTCCGAAACTCAGTCCAAGTACAAGTCACAGCAAAAGCGTCACCTCCTCTTGCTTGTTTCAATGCTTTCCACCAACTCAAAGCATCACCTTCCAATTTGAATGAAGCCAAACGAGTCTTAAATCCATCTCCACAACCCAGTACTTCAAACAGCTTCTCAATATGAGTGATCCAGTCCTCGGCCTCAGTAGGAGTAGCAGCAGTGCTAAACGAAAGAGGCTTCAGCTTACCGAAACGCTCGAGCCAAGTATGAATGCCGACGGGTTGAGCACCTCCACCGCTTCCCGAAGGTTCACCAGTCCGATTCCGAATATTGTTGATCACCTGTTCCATCATCTCAGGTGTAGTCAAACCAGGGAAAAGAGAGTTGAGAGCATTCGCAATCGCAGCATCCATGTTAACAGCATCATCGTCTCCATCCGCGCCACCAGTAGTACGAGTTCGAACCATCTAAACGATTAGCAAAAGAACAAAGGTAAGATACGAAATGGAAGTACGAAGGAATCCTAAAGTCTACCCAAATCCTCACAGGTCAAATCCTAAGCTCTAAAGTCTCGAAACCTAGGCTCCATATGTCACAGGTCCTGACTACAAGTCGTAAACCTGGGCTCTGATGCCATAAATTGTAACGCCCCAACCCCACAAGGGTAAAGGAATCACAAGTAATGGTGTCATATCAAAGCAAACATATAAACCAAAAGAAATCTTTAACATAAATATGGAAATAATCCAAGTCAAAAGACTTCAATACATAGGTCCCAGCGGAAAAATAACTCCAAAAGAAAAGTCTAAAACATAAGTCTAAATGGCATCATAATATCAAAGCTAAATCTCTAAGGTAAGTCCACTCAGCACTAATCCCAAAGCAATACCCAGCTCCAATGCTTAGATACCTGCCGCGGAAGAAAAGAAAAGTGCGGCTGAGCTTCAGAAGCCCAGTGAACAGATATACAAGCAAAACGAATACGAAACGAAAATCGAATACGAAACAAAGTAAAAGAAAGATAGTGAAATCATAGTCTTTTCAAAAGATAATTCAGAATATCAGAATAAGTTTTATAGCTTAACTACCTCAAAGCCCAGAACATATGCCATATCAGAAACATATCATAATCACATAAGGCAACATATTTGTAGGGGAGACCTACCAGAGTTATGAAGGACGTGCATGCACGCAGCATCAATCATCAGATAACAAATAGCATATAACAGATAATATATGGCATATAACAGATCTAGGATGCATCCATACGCCCCACAGCCAAATATTCATATCATAATTCAAATTGAGCTCATACAGATAACAGAAAGGGACGTGGCAGAACATCACTCTACTGCCCTAGAGTCATGTCAGAAAGTGCATTCGCTGACACGGACATGGAACCCCCATGACTAGTTATATTTGGCTCGGGTGTCAACTATCAGAAATCAAATAAGAATGTCATAACTGACATAGATCATATTTTATCAAACGTTTAATCATATTTTCAAAATCAAAGCCTTCATATCATATAGTTCAAAATCAGATGTTTTATGATTCAAAAATCAAAGTTCAGATAAGCAACAGCTCAAATAAACACATTAGGGTTCATAGCAAAGGTTTAGGAAATCCTAATATGAAAACGAAAAGAAAACTTCATACGAAACCTTTACTGAAAAGGTCAGAATATCCGTACCTTATTCGAAAGCAAAAGATCAAAAGTCAAAACAGGGAAGCAAAGAATTACTCCTTCTTCACAGAACCTATATACATTAATGTCGTATATATTATTAATGATTCCATAATCGTCATAATGATACTTTTATTATTTTAGGGTTTCCATATTTAAATAAGACTTAAATGTTTTAATACTAATATAGTAAATTAGGGTTTATATATCTTTTATTAACGTTTAGGGTTTTCATTCTTTAATGTCTCATTAATATTCATTAGCTTACTTGTTACGTCTTTTAATGACTAATTACTTAACCTAACTCGTCACATAATACTCTTTCCTTTTTATGTTTCAACGTTCAGGTTTATGATTTTATGTGACATATAAGTTACTCATTACTCGTATTAATTACGCATTTACTCTATTAGGGTTTAACATAACTTATTAAATTAGCATATCAAAACTAGGGTTTATGTTTAACATAACCTTTACTTAATTAATGCATCTTCAACACTCATATGTAATTCAATTCAAATTAGGGTTTCGGTTATTAGGTTTTACACTAGTATTAGCTCATCTTCTTACTTTACTTACTCAAGTTATTAAGCTATATTCATTATTCGAAAGTTACACATGGTTCGGTCCTAATAGCATGATTCGGCCCTCATTAAAAACAACACAAACATGACTCGATTCAATATCACATCTTATATTACATGTTTCTTATTAATTACAAGTTAAATAAATTAGGGTTTCTCTTGTTTTTGTTTCACCATTCTCGGCCAAAAAGAAAAACAAGGAGAACGCAACGAAACAATTATAACTTAACATATACGTATAAGGTACGTTAAAGGAAAACAAATAAACGATATACCTTCACTTGGTTGAGCAAAATCGACACCAAGGGTTGTTTGTTTGAGTTTCGGCCGAGCAAGGGAGAAAAGAAAAAGAGAGAGACAAATAAACTAGGGTTCCAATTTAATGAATATGTGTTGTATTTATAGTTGTAGTATTTGAGTTAAACTAGGAAAGTAATTGGGTTGGGTTTGGGTTTTGGTCCAACCGAACACACATCACCTCGCCACCATATGGGCTTCGGCCTTGGCTCACGAACACAAAAGAACACGACCAAAAATATCACGAAACATTAACTCTTCGTCGTACCAAAATCAATTACGCAATATACTTTAGTTAGGTTTTTAAATATTCACAAGTAAATCTTTTTATCTCTTTAAGTGTTATAAATATATTTTACGTATTTTATAATTTTTAATTCCAAGGGTATTTTAGTCTTTATTCGGATTTTAAATCTTCAGGTTTTACAGTACAAGGACCATTATGCATAAAATTCCATTTTTAATAAATCCAAGGACTATATTTGACATTTTCAAAACTTGAGGGACTAAAGTTGTAATTTTGCAATTTTACATTTCAAGGGTTTGTTTTGACAACTTTTGAATCCCATGGACCTTAAATGACATATTTCTTTATTTTGATTTACCAGGGACTGTTTTTGACAACTTTTGAAACTTGGGGGACTAAAACTGCCAATTATGCAAACTTGATACGTTTTTCACCAGATTTTGATGTTTTTGCATTTAAAACACATAAAACACTTATTTGTGATATTTTCATCATTTTGATGCATTTCTGAGTGTTTTCAGATGTTTTTGGCATTCTAAACAGTATAAGAATGATGAGTATTTGCACACTAATCAATAGAGATTGACATCATCAACATGAATACAGTGAAAACCAGGAGAAACAAAAAAATAGCTAAAACACTTATATGAGCAAGAGTTAAAAAAGTAGGGTTGGATCAGTTGGGAAACCCCTTGTCTCTCAACCGAGAGATCAGGGGTTCGATCCTCACTCCCTACAAAAGGCTGGAGGTCCTTTCTACCTTTGGTAGAACTAGAAGCAGCCTCTCTACCTTAGGTAGGGGTAAGGCTGTCTACATCTTAACCTCCCCCAAACACCAGAAACGGTATTGGGTACCCATAACCCGTGGAAGACGGCATTGGAAGTTACTTTACTTATATGCGCAAGAGTTATTGATTTGTGCCTAATTCAATAACAAACATTTGGTCTTATCCCAAGTAGATATTCGTGTAACCCAGGCATAGGGTCGAATAGTTTACTTTGGAAAGTGATCACATGATTCTAAGTGATATCCGGTAACCACCTAGTGGTATTGCATTGCTACTGATTATCTTACCCTGCTGTTGGGCGAATAACCACCAACAATGTATGTTGTTGGTTGGTAAATAGATTGATTCGATACGTTGCCTTATAATATTTCCACAAGAATAAACTATATGGATGGTTTGGAAACATGTTTAGGCATTCTTTGGTTTTCAAGTTCAGTTTTAGCTACCAAAACCGGCATTAACACAAGTCGTATTCTACCAAAGTTTTAGCAAAGGGGTCACATTCCACATATCAAATGAGGACACATTTTTAGCAAATTAACTAAAAATAAAAGATACAACTGCTCGTGATTGTGTTTGTCGAGCTCATGTAAACCTCATATGTATCACATTCCACATATATATTGTTGCCATTCACATTCATTAATGTTGTTTCTACTAATTGTTTGTTGTTACGTTTTATTACTTTATGAAACTATCTATCCATGTTTGGTACATCTAACAATTGTGCTTAGGAAACTTAATAAGAAACGATGTTTGGCGAACATTTTTGAAAAGTAGTGTTTAGCAATGAGGGTTTAGCTTTTGAATTCTATTTAAACGCTTCAATTTGGTACACTACTATATTAAAAGATGTGTTTAGCTTTTACGTCATTTTTACATTTTATAATTATATTTGCAACTACTTTATATGCAATATAAATGTCACTACAAAAAAAATTGTCCTTTATTGACACAATGAAAAGTGTCATTAAATGTTAACAAAAATGTCGCAAAAAGTAAAGAAATGTCGACAAAAGTTAGAAAAAGATGTAACTTGATTTTTTGGGTGTTTTTCCTACACTTAAAAGAGTTTAAGTAAAAGTGAAGTGGGTAAAATTGTAAGGATAATTTGTTTTATTTCATGACACATAATTATCATAAAAAGTGTAATTGAATCTCAAAATTTTGATCTTTTGCTCACACTTTTAAAAAGTGTCATTAAAAAGTTAGTTTTTAATGACACTTTTTGTGTCATTAAAACCACAATCACTAAAAGTCAATTTTTTGTGGTGTATAGTCTTCCACGTCCCAAGTCTTCTTAAAAGTCTTTTGTGATTATACGTGGAAAATAGTCATTATCAATCAAATTGTCTTGGCCAAGCTAAGAAGAAATATGTGGATAATAGACCAACATTAAAGTTAGAAAATATCAACAGTTGTAAGATATCAACATTAAAGTTATAAGTCTTCTCAATGAAAAGTCTCGGTCAAGATAAGAAAAAATTTGTGAAAGCCATTCGTTTCACGAGTTGCATGTCACGACCGTTAACATGCAAAACTTGTTGGAATTAGATATCAAGACATTCAAATAAATAATCACCAAAACATCAAAGTAATATTGCGGAAGCGTATAAGGATGTATTAACGAATAATTAATTAACATAAAGAATATGCGTACCTTTGTTGATTCTAGCCGAACAAGAATCAAATCCACAAACTAGCAACGGATGAACCCTAATTTGATTTAGTTAGGATTATATGAATTACCCCTTACCGTTTTGTAATTCAATCCAAGATAATAACAAAAGTATGTTATTACTAAGTTCTTGTACACACGTACTAAACCGAATTAAAGTACCGCTAGTTTTTATCAAACAAATAACTTGTTATTGTGGAAAAGCTTTGGATCGAACCTAATGAAGGTGTCGACCGGTTTTGGAGACAAAAACACACACAAAACAATTTTAGGGTTTAGCTTATGAGCACAAGAGATGGAAAAACAAGACCCCTAGCCTTGTTTATATACCCAAGTAAACTTGGTGAACAAGTTGGTCCTTGTTTCCTTTTCTTTATGGCCGATCGGTTCTAGGTCCCTAAAGGGATTCCGGAACCTTCCCAACTTTTGCAATTTAGTCCTTTTCCATAAACATTTAACGACCGTTAGTCCATTACATTAATTACTTAACGTCCGTTAGTTATTTCGTTTAATAAATAAATATAACATTTATATTTAATTATTAACTTTAAATTCTCATACGTAAAGTGTGCAATCCCAAAGTCTCGAGTTCGATCCTAACTCACGTCTACTAATTTATATCCATAAAACTAACAGCTCCCACTTGGATATATCTTAATAGAGTGATCACATTCGGTTAGCGTCTAGCAACACTTCGATGCCTCTAGTACAACTCGAGCAAGGCTCCTGGAAAACCTTTTAATGATTTCTCATTATTATTATCCTTTTGTTTCTAATACCACGTTAAATAAAGATATGGAATTAAGTCATTCTTTATATAACTAATCTGTTTCTCGTTTGTAAGTGATTGACCAAGATTACCGAATCATCTAAACATATTTAGGGGAGATTTGGGTGCGGCCGCACAAACATCTTGTCAACCCTACGAGGGGCCCAGCAGTATTAAACTCCAAATAAATTTGAAGGAACAAATTCTATTTTGACTACAAGAATAACCCACAAACTTTGTAACATTTCTGAAAACAACCCTTATGACTACCAGTTACGTATAGCGTTAAGTTGCTCTACAGAAATGCACTACATTCATGACACTTATCTGGTATCTCAAGTATGAGGATAACTATTCATAATTTACTTATAACAATATCCACAAAGTAAATTATGTAGTTGGGATAAGTCCTATATTCAATTCATTGAATATCATCTGAAATTGGTATGCATTCTCATCAATATACTTTCAAGTATATTCTACCACATCTCTCAGATTTGTCTTAATTTAATGATACTCCCATATCATTAATCGACAACGGACATTTAAAATAACTAAGTTATTTACGGATTAAACATGCAAATATAGGACAACAATATTATAAATGAAAATAAACATAATCCAAACTTTATTTCATTGAAAATAATAAATGTTTTACAATATCCTTTATCCATAAACTAATCACAGTTATGCATGAAACTATTAGCTAAACGAAGTCCAATTCCATTTGCAAGTCCTACAAGCTTGTCTTTAGCTAAAGCCTTAGTGAACGGATCAGCTAAGTTATCATCTGTGTGAACTTTCAGTAGATTTATTTCACCTTCCTGAACTTGTTCCCAAACATAGTGATACTTCCGTAGAAAATGTCTGGTGCCCTTCATGACTCCAGGTTCATTGGCAAATATGATTGCAGCAGAATCGTCACAATACATATCAATAGGTGATTCAATTGAAGGCATAACACCAAGCCCTGAAATGAATTTCCTAATCCAAACAGCCTCCATTGCAGCTTCCGAAGCAGCTATGTATTCGGCTTCTGTCGCAGACATCGCAATCGTGCTCTGCTTCTTGCTCTTCCAGTCAACTGCTCCTCCATTGATGACAAAGACATAACCCGTCTGAGACTTCGTATCATCTTTATCACATTGCCAGGACGCATCACAGTAACCTGTAACACCAAGCTCTGTGTCTGGATTTCCACCATACACTAAAAACATATCTTTAGTATTTCTGAGATACTTCAGAATATGCTTAACAGCAATCCAGTGAAGATTACCCGGATTCTGTTGATATCGACTGGTCATGTTTTGAGCGAACGCCACATCTGGCCTTGTACATCTCACAGCATACATAATGGATCCTACAGCCGAAGCATAAGGAACGTTCTGCATGCGTGCCACCTCAGCAGGTGTTGAAGCACACATATCGCTACATAAGCCATGCTTTACTTCCATCGGCAAATATCCTTTCTTGGAATTTTGCATACTGAATCTCTTCAATATTTTATCAATGTAAGCGCTTTGACTTAAACCAATTAACCGCTTTGACCTATCTCGATAGATCTTAATTCCCAGAATGTATGCAGCTTCTCCTAAATCCTTCATGGAAAAACACTTCCCAAGATATGCCTTAACATTTTGCATGCTTGGAATGTCTTTTCCCATAATTAATATGTCATCGACATAAAGAATTAGGAAAATTACATCACTCCCACTAACTTTGTGATATACACATGGCTCATCAAGATTTTGAACAAATCCATACCTTTTGATTTCTTCATCAAATCTTTTATTCCATTGCCTTGATGCTTGCTTCAATCCATAAATGGACCTTTGAAGTTTGCATACACGGTTTGGAAATTGTGGATTCACGAACCCTTCAGGTTGCTTCATATAGATGTCTTCATCTAAGCGACCATTTAAAAAGGCGGTTTTGACATCCATTTGCCATATCTCATAGTCATAGTATGCTGCTATCGCTATGAGAATTCTAATAGCTCTAATGTCTGCTACATGAGAAAAGGTCTCCTCGTAATCAATGCCATAAGTTTGAGTAAAACCTTGCGCAACTAGACGAGCTTTATAGACGTGTACATTGCCATCCATGTCAGTCTTAATCTTATAGAGCCACTTACTCCCAACCACCGAGGCGTTTGGAGGTAAGTCAACCTCTACCCAGACTTCATTTTCTCTCATGGATTGCATTTCCCCATTCATTGCAACCTGCCATTTAGCCTTGTCAGGACTCGCCATGGCAGCTTTATAACTAGTAGGCTCTCCAAGATCTCCTAACATAGTTTCCTCAACCTCTACATTAAGACATAGACGTTCAGGTGCACGTATATTCCTTACGGATCTACGAACGGGAATCACTTCAACTTCTGGTGGAGGACCCAAACTATCAGGTTCTACCGGAAGTACGTTAGTGTTTTCAGAAGGTAATGCATCTTCTTGATCATCTTCCAGATCATAAACTCTCCCACTGAATTCTTGAGATACGAGATCTCTTTCAAGAAAATCTCCATACCTAGCAACAATTACTTTATTATTAGTTGGATAGTAAAAGTAGTAACCCATAGTTTCCTTAGGGTATCCTACGAAGATACACTTTACAGATCTTTGTTGGAGTTTATCTGCTGAGTCACGTCTAACATACGCCTCGCAACCCCAGACCTTTAAATAAGACAGGTTAGGAGCTTTACCATGCCATATTTCATATGGTGTCTTATCAACCTTCTTTGTGGGAACCATATTTAGAATACGACCAGCAGATTCTAAAGCATAATCCCAAAAGGATAAAGGTAGAGTGGTAAGATTAAACATAGATCGTATCATGTCCAACAATGTACGATTTCTTCTCTCAGATACACCATTTTGTTGTGGAGTATATGGAGAAGTGAGATTCTGGACAATTCCATTCTCAGCTAAGTAATCTTTAAACTCTTGGCTTAGATACTCGCCTCCTCTATCAGATCGAAGAGCTTTAATCTTCTTTCCCAATTGCAGTTCTACTTCAGCTTTGAAAACCTTAAATGTTTCAAACACCTCATGTTTATGCTTAAGTAAATAAACATAACCATAACGGCTGAAATCATCAGTAAAGGTTAAGAAGTAGCTAGCACCTCTCTTTGACACATGTCTAAGTGGTCCACACACATCAGTATGAATAAGACCAAGTAGATCAGAAGCCCTCTCCATATTGCTATGAAAAGGTTTCTTAGTCATCTTCCCAGATATGCATGACTCACATTTATCAAATGATTCATCATTGATATTTTGCAAAAGCCCTTCTTGTTGCAGCTTATGCATGCGAGCCTTGCCTATATGAGCAAGTCTACAACGCCAAAGATAAGAAGAATTCAAGTCTAACTTTATCTTCTTGTTAATGCTAAACATTGAATTATTATTATTGTTAGATACATTTCCAATCATATCAATTTCAAACACACCATTCACAGTAATTGCTTTAAAATAAAATACACCATTTAAAGAAACATCAATTCCATTACTTGAAATAGTATGAGTAAAACCATCATCCAACAAACTTGAAAAGGAAACAACACCTCTAATTATAGAAGGTACATAATGACAATTGTTTAATAACAGTACTAATCCCGAAGGCAATACTAAACTAAACGTTCCTATGGCTTCAACAGCTGCATGTGCGCCATTTCCCACGTGCAGATATTGTTCCCCATAGGCAAGCTTCCTCTTCACTCTAAACCCCTGCAGTGTATTACAAATGTGAATACCACAGCCCGTATCATATACCCAGGAATTATTATGATTTAGAGTAAATAATTCAATGACAAATAAATTACCTGAAGTACCGGCGCCCGAGGACCCAGCATTCATCTTATTTGTCCGCAATTCATCAAGATAGAGAGCACAGTTTCTCTTCCAATGCCCAACTGTCTTGCAATGGTGGCATGCTTGATCCTTTTTAGGATTATCCTTCCTAGGAGTAGGGTTCTTCTTGGGTTGAGGTTGATAGGCCATCACCTGTTTGCCTTTGTCAACCTTTCCCTTACCCTTCCCCTTCTTGTTGTTCGCACGCTGCGGTTTTGGCTTATTAATTCTTCCACCCTGAATAGCAAGTACCTAGGCGGTAGGAACCTTTTGAGGCAACCCTTTCTCATAATCAATGAGCAATGCGTGTAGGTCAGTAACTGTCTTCCCCACGCAGTGCATATTGAAATTTCTGACAAAACCATTAAAATCCTTGTTAAGGGATCGATTAATCAGATTCACAGCCATGTCATCCTCATAAGTTTTGCCAAGTGCTTTTAGCTGGTCCATGTAACCTTTCATCTCCAGCACATGAGCACTTACGGGTTTACCCTCTCCCTGCCTACAGCTGTGTAACGCGTCGGTCAAGTCATAAATCTCGACGGCAGCTGGTTTCTCAAACATAGTTCGAAGTTCATTGAGCATATTATATGGGAAATAATGTTTGAACTGCTTTTGAAGAGCATATTCCATTGTTTCCAACATAAGACAAGCCACATCATTATGACGCTTATACTCCAGTTTCCACTCGTCCTTTTGAGCTTGAGTAGCTTCAGGACCAGTTGGTTCAGCAGGGCAAGGTTCATAAAGATATTTCATACGATCAGCAACTCTACAGACAATTCTCAAAGAGCGGTGCCAATCATTGAAATTCTTAGAGCCAGTCAACTTTTCTCGATCAAAAAAGCTTTTGAACGCAGAATTTAGAGCAGTGTTAGTGTTATCGGTGTTTTGAGCCATTTCTACAGAAAAAAGTTCAAGTATTAGTATTTTCGATAATACACTTTTCAAGAAAATAAATATACCCAACGGTAATATAAACATATAACCATATAATTTTCTCGAAAACTAGGATCCAAATTATCATAGGTTCATCACATCAGTTGATCTGCTAGCAACGAACGCATATAATAAGGTAATCTGTCGAACATTAATTGGCAAACAATTTCCAACTCCTAGATCATTATGGGATTTATATTTTCCAACGCTATTGCAAATATAAACATGTTTCATCCCATCTTATGCCATTGAGTCCAGGTCTCACTTCCTACTCAACTTAAGTATCTAACTTAAAGAACTGCAAATATGTCCATGTAAGGTCTGACTTTACATAGAGATTTACCTCTCCATCACAATCTCGCCAAGTACTGTCATGACGTAAATTGCAACTTCAAGTGTTCCTTTTAATTAGATGGCATATTCTTAATTTTAAAAGGGTACTGGTTTTGATTTTATGTGGTCAAATCAAATATGTACAAAGATGTCACGCATTCATCTTGTAGCATAATTTTAATAAAAACATTTTATTACCAATTCATAAAGATCAAATTATCAAAGTTTTGATTGAGGTATTGGGTTCACCAATCAAGGAATTTAGTATTAATTATCATCCATTATACCGTACTTTTGCATAAGTGTAAACACTTAGTGTTTCGGATAATTACCACCGAAGTGGCGCATGGAATTAAAACTAATTCGCCCTTAAGATGAGCTTGCACATTTTATGGCTTACTAAGTAGCTCCACTCGAACTTACAGGGGGCAGAGGACCAGGTACGCGCTAAAGCACAACCTAAGACATCCATTCAGTGTGACTATGCGCACTTCTTTAAACCCCTTTTATTATTTCATTCGATTGGGAATGGGTGAGCCGTTCAGTCATTGTACCAAAGTCACCAATCAATTAAACTATATTAACAACTTAACTCTTCCAAAACAATTAAATTTCGCCATTGTTTAGTCCATATTATTTTTCTATTCAAAATTACCCTTTGCTTAAAACTGTCTAACATAATAAACAAACAAGTAACAAATAAAAAATAAACTACTAAAAAACAATGCGCACATAATAAACAATTTATACGTGTAAACAAGTAGCCACATGCAACTTATTCGATAAAATCCTATTAATAATCAATATCTAGGTTAAATTAATGTATAGATTAATTTAGGGTTTTCACTCCAGCAATAGAAAGTGAGCCACATACATCGATGAATCGATTGCGTAAACCCTTAATTAATTTATACCAAATTGCACATAATTGATTCATTAATATATTAATTGGAGTCTTCCCCAATTCAAGATTTATCATAAATAAATATGTCTCAACAATTAAACAATATATCAAAGCAACTTATCCATGACTAACATGCATGTATAATCATGGATATCATAACAATTATACAAGTAAGTCACAAGATCGCATATAAAAATTCCATGACACATAACAAATTATTCATGAATTTATCACGTAATCAATATTAATTCTAGGTTTTAATAAGGTTAGCAAACAATTTTCAAAACCCTAAAAAAAAATTTATGTATATGTCGATTTAAAAAAAATATGGTACGCCCAATTTTAAAAAAAAAAATTCGACCAAAACATAAATAAACATAAACCCTAGATTAACATAGCAAACAACATACAAGTATTTGTTTTATTACGCGTTTATGTAATTAATTACTCATTAAAAACCAATGACTCGTGATGCCACTGTTGGAATTAGATATCAAGACATTCAAATAAATAATCACAAAAACATCAAAGTAATATTGCGGAAGCGTATAAGGATGTATTAACGAATAATTAATTAACATAAAGAATATGCGTACCTTTGTTGATTCTAGCCGAACAAGAATCAAATCCACAAACTAGCAACGGATGAACCCTAATTTGATTTAGTTAGGATTATATGAATTACCCCTTACCGTTTTGTAATTCAATCCAAGATAATAACAAAAGTATGTTATTACTAAGTTCTTGTACACACGTACTAAACCGAATTAAAGTACCGCTAGTTTTTATCAAACAAATAACTTGTTATTGTGGAAAAGCTTTCGATCGAACCTAATGAAGGTGTCGACCGGTTTTGGAGACAAAAACACACACAAAACAATTTTAGGGTTTAGCTTATGAGCACAAGAGATGGAAAAACAAGACCCCTAGCCTTGTTTATATACCCAAGTAAACTTGGTGAACAAGTTGGTCCTTGTTTCCTTTTCTTTATGGCCGATCGGTTCTAGGTCCCTAAAGGGATTCCGGAACCTTCCCAACTTTTGCAATTTAGTCCTTTTCCATAAACATTTAACGACCGTTAGTCCATTACATTAATTACTTAACGTCCGTTAGTTATTTCGTTTAATAAATAAATAAATATAACATTTATATTTAATTATTAACTTTAAATTCTCATACGTAAAGTGTGCAATCCCAAAGTCTCGAGTTCGATCCTAACTCACGTCTACTAATTTATATCCATAAAACTAACAGCTCCCACTTGGATATATCTTAATAGAGTGATCACATTCGGTTAGCGTCTAGCAACACTTCGATGCCTCTAGTACAACTCGAGCAAGGCTCCTGGAAAACCTTTTAATGATTTCTCATTATTATTATCCTTTTGTTTCTAATACCACGTTAAATAAAGATATGGAATTAAGTCATTCTTTATATAACTAATCTGTTTCTCGTTTGTAAGTGATTGACCAAGATTACCGAATCATCTAAACATATTTAGGGGAGATTTGGGTGCGGCCGCACAAACATCTTGTCAACCCTACGAGGGGCCCAGCAGTATTAAACTCCAAATAAATTTGAAGGAACAAATTCTATTTTGACTACAAGAATAACCCACAAACTTTGTAACATTTCTGAAAACAACCCTTATGACTACCAGTTACGTATAGCGTTAAGTTGCTCTACAGAAATGCACTACATTCATGACACTTATCTGGTATCTCAAGTATGAGGATAACTATTCATAATTTACTTATAACAATATCCACAAAGTAAATTATGTAGTTGGGATAAGTCCTATATTCAATTCATTGAATATCATCTGAAATTGGTATGCATTCTCATCAATATACTTTCAAGTATATTCTACCACATCTCTCAGATTTGTCTTAATTTAATGATACTCCCATATCATTAATCGACAACGGACATTTAAAATAACTAAGTTATTTACGGATTAAACATGCAAATATAGGACAACAATATTATAAATGAAAATAAACATAATCCAAACTTTATTTCATTGAAAATAATAAATGTTTTACAATATCCTTTATCCAAATACTAATCACAGTTATGCATGAAACTATTAGCTAAACGAAGTCCAATTCCATTTGCAAGTCCTACAAGCTTGTCTTTAGCTAAAGCCTTAGTGAACGGATCAGCTAAGTTATCATCTGTGTGAACTTTCAGTAGATTTATTTCACCTTCCTGAACTTGTTCCCAAACATAGTGATACTTCCGTAGAAAATGTCTGGTGCCCTTCATGACTCCAGGTTCATTGGCAAATATGATTGCAGCAGAATCGTCACAATACATATCAATAGGTGATTCAATTGAAGGCATAACACCAAGCCCTGAAATGAATTTCCTAATCCAAACAGCCTCCATTGCAGCTTCCGAAGCAGCTATGTATTCGGCTTCTGTCGCAGACATCGCAATCGTGCTCTGCTTCTTGCTCTTCCAGTCAACTGCTCCTCCATTGATGACAAAGACATAACCCGTCTGAGACTTCGTATCATCTTTATCACATTGCCAGGACGCATCACAGTAACCTGTAACACCAAGCTCTGTGTCTGGATTTCCACCATACACTAAAAACATATCTTTAGTATTTCTGAGATACTTCAGAATATGCTTAACAGCAATCCAGTGAAGATTACCCGGATTCTGTTGATATCGACTGGTCATGTTTTGAGCGAACGCCACATCTGGCCTTGTACATCACACAGCATACATAATGGATCCTACAGCCGAAGCATAAGGAACGTTCTGCATGCGTGCCACCTCAGCAGGTGTTGAAGCACACATATCGCTACATAAGCCATGCTTTACTTCCATCGGCAAATATCCTTTCTTGGAATTTTGCATACTGAATCTCTTCAATATTTTATCAATGTAAGCGCTTTGACTTAAACCAATTAACCGCTTTGACCTATCTCGGTAGATCTTAATTCCCAGAATGTATGCAGCTTCTCCTAAATCCTTCATGGAAAAACACTTCCCAAGATATGCCTTAACATTTTGCATGCTTGGAATGTCTTTTCCCATAATTAATATGTCATCGACATAAAGAATTAGGAAAATTACATCACTCCCACTAACTTTGGGATATACACATGGCTCATCAAGATTTTGAACAAATCCATACCTTTTGATTTCTTCATCAAATCTTTTATTCCATTGCCTTGATGCTTGCTTCAATCCATAAATGGACCTTTGAAGTTTTCATACACGGTTTGGAAATTGTGGATTCACGAACCCCTCAGGTTGCTTCATATAGATGTCTTCATCTAAGCGACCATTTAAGAAGGCGGTTTTGACATCCATTTGCCATATCTCATAGTCATAGTATGCTAGTTAATATTTCCTTAGCAGGTAATGACCTAACTGGTAGTCTTCCTTCAGAAATTGGTGTGATGCTCCCAAAACTTGAGTTCCTTCAGTTAAGGAATAATGAACTGACCGGAGTTCTTCCACCTTCTATTTCTAATTGTTCAAAATTAAGAAATCTTGAAATGGGTTACAACAATTTTAGTGGGAAGTTGACCATTGATTTTTCGAAATTAAGAGATATTTATAGAATTTCCTTACATAGTAACAACTTACATGGACGTGGAGAAGCTGATGACATGAGGTTTACTGATTCTCTGAAAAACTGCACCAGCTTAGCAATTTTGAATCTTCAAAATTGCGGTTTTGTAGGAGTGCTTCCAATATCAATAGGTAATCTTTCTGATCAACTTAGCTCTCTACGTTTAGGATATAATCAATTATTTGGAAACCTCCCTTCAAGTATAGGTAATCTAGTTGGCTTGACTGCTTTAGATTTAGGACCTAATCGATTCAAAGGAAAAATCCCCACTACCATTGGTAAACTACACAAGCTACAGCTTCTTGATCTATCTAGCAATCAATTTTCAGGGCCTCCCCCTGATTCCATCGGGAACTTATCATTGTTGAATGAACTTCACTTAAATTTCAACAAATTAGAAGGCCATATTCCATCAAGCCTTGGGAATTGTAAAGAACTTATCATTGTAAAGAACTTAACAATTTTCATATGATTTTATAAGTTTTCTGTACGTTATTTTATCTTACCTAACAAAACGTAAGATAATGTAAGAAAACGAATGAAAACGAAAGAAAACAGACGAAAACATAAAAAAAAAACAGACGAAAACGTAAAAAAACGGTCGAAAATGTAAAAAAGGCGAAAACGTAAAAAAAAGACGAAAGCGTAAAAAACGGTCGAAAACTTAAAAAACAGACGAAAACGTTAAAAAAATGAAGAAAACGTAAGAAAAAGGATGGAAACGTAAAAAAAACAGCCGAAAACGTAAAAACAAACGTAAACGTAAAAAAAGATGTAAGCGTAAAAAACAGACGAAAACGTAAGAAAATGGAATAAAATGTAAAAAAATGACAAAAACATTAAAAAACAGACGAAAACATAGAAAATGGAGGGAAATATAAAAAACAGACGAAAATGTAAAAAAACTAGTGAAAAAGAAAAAGGAAAAAAAAAGTTACTTTAATAGCACAAAAAATACTAGTGAAAAAGAAAAAAGAAAAAAGAAGAAAAAGAAGAAAAATGAAAGAAGTACTTCAATAGCACAAAAAACAAACGGTCTTCTTGTTGCAGATGAAGAGCTTAAATGTACCTCTTCTTTTGCAGATATGGTTTGCAGATGAAGAGGTAAAAGCTCTGAAAAAACAAACGACACCTTAGTGGAAAAATACCCAAGCAACTTCTTCAACTTCCATCACTAACTCATTTTTTAGATCTTTCATACAACAGCCTCTCTGGTTCCATTCCACCAGAGATTAAAGATCTCAAGATGTTGAGCAAGCTCGATTTATCTCGTAATAATTTCTCAGGTACCATTACTAGTAGCCTTGGTGAGTGTATTAGCCTTACAATGTTAAACCTAAGTGGCAACATATTTCAAGGCATAGTACCATCTTCATTAAGTTCGTTGAGAGAATTGGAGGTACTCGACGTTTCTCAAAATAATTTATCAGGCAAAATTCCCCAATTCTTCGAAAAACGGTTTATCATAGAGTTTTTGAACCTATCTTTTAATGATTTTGAGGGTGAAGTACCGGTTGTAGGAGTGTTTGCCAATGCAAGTTTATTTTCGGTTTCGGGGAACGATAGGCTTTGTGGTGGTTTGGTTACACTTGGGTTACCCAAATGCAAGGAGATGGGTAGAAAGAAAAAAAGGTTTCCTTTCTTCATATTAGTCATTGTGATTGCACCGATGTTGCTCATCGCATTATGTTGTGTGTATCTTTTGTGTAAGAAGGAACGCAATAGTCAACCGTTTCAATCTTCAGGGAATGAAAGGTTCTTGAAAGTTTCATACAATCAGCTTCTCAAGGCAACTGATGGGTTCTCTACAACAAATTTGATTGGCGAGGGTGGGCACAACTCTGTTTATAAGGGAATCCTCGATTCTAATGATGATAAATCTGTTGCAGTTAAAGTTCTACATCTTCAAAGTCGAGGAGCACACAAAAGCTTTAAAGCAGAATGTGAAGTGTGGCGTAATATTAGACACCGTAATCTGTTGAAGATAATAACTTCATGTTCAAGTGTTGATTTTCAAGGAAACGATTTTAAAGCTTTGATTTACGAGTTTATGCCCAATGGAAGTGTACATGATTGGCTTCATTCTAGGTCAAATACATCAAAACTCAGTCTTCTTCAAAGAATAAATATTCTTAGAGATGTTGCAACAGCACTCGATTATCTTCACAATCGCTGCCAAACAACGATTGTTCATGGTGATTTGAAGCCTAGCAACATTCTACTTGATGAAGATATGGTGGCTCATGTTGGAGACTTTGGTTTAGCTCGACTACTTGGTAGAGACTTAAACCAAAACAGCTCAACCGGGGTTAAAGGAACAATTGGTTATGCACCTCCAGGTAGTATATGATTCTTGTATTCCATGATGCTTACATCTATACTTGCAGATTACAGTTTTGTAAGCTAATTGATCATTTTAGTTTGTAGAGTATGGTATCGGGAGCGAGATGACTAGTAGTGGGGACGTCTACAGTTTTGGAATATTATTACTAGAGGTGATGACGGGAAAAAAGCCGATAGACGACATGTTTAACGATGGTCTTAGCCTTCATAAATTTGCTCACATGGCATTACCAGATCACGTAATCGATGTTATTGATGATGATGCAATTGTGTTGCTAAGTACGGAAGCTAATGCAAAGAAAGTGGAAGAATGTCTGGTTACAACTATGAAGATTGGAGTATCGTGCTCGGTGGATTCCCCACCACAACGGATGAAAATAGAATTTGTTGTCAATGAGTTGCACCGTATTCGTGATGTGCTTCAAAATATATACGGTACTATGTTCTCTCCTTTTGCAGAATATGATTTTACCAATAATAAGTCATCACTAATATGGTTTTATTTTTGAACTCTTTCAGGTCTATCATCAAGCTTGTATGGTGAAGTTGAGAGTAACTGCTGCAAGGAGCAGTGCATGTCGTAGTTAAATAAATGTTAAGTTGTTAAAGATGTTTGTAAGTGTGGTTTAATTTTCTTGTTGCATATTTTTAAGAGACGTAAGAGTGTGTTTCCTTTCCTGGTGATGTATCGTATGTGTCAAACGTGTTTATGATTAAGTGTTGTTTAATCCTCCTCAATCGTATTTTTGGAGTTGAATTTTACCTAAGTTTTAATTGCCACAATATTGTGTTAATCATACTGTTTGACTTCTTAATGAAACTGCTACTGTAAATTCATACTGTTTGACTTTTAGTTAAATAAATTTGACTTTTCTTGTATCTTTTATTGAGAAAAGTTAAAGTTTTCATTTTAACATGTTTGGACCCAATACTGAAACATTCATAAGTAAAAATGGGGCGTATATAACAATCTGTACTATTGTATGTTATTTGTTGTACTGCCTGCTTCTTCTGGAACCTGTTAACGATGACACAGGATGTGTATGAGCATCATTTTTATGCTCATGCTGAATTTGGATTTGCAAGGCAATGTTTTTTTGGTTTTTTCACCTGGTTTTACTCTTTGGCATTTGTATAAGCTTTCTGGGACATACTGGTATTTTGTGTTAGACATTGTAAACCCCATACGTATAATGTATTATTCAGCAACAATATACAGAGGTTACATGAGACATAAATGAAACCCTAACGGACCCAAAACCCACAAACGGGCTTGGGCCGTCTAAAGATCGGACTGGAGTAGTAAACTAGAAAAGAAAAGAAAAACAAAATGTTAACATAATAAAAGCATAAATTTATTCGACTCGTAACAAAACCATACCAACGGTCGACTTTAGTCGACTAGTACCAACGATCGGCTAAGTTGACTGGTAAGAAAACCATACCAACGGTCGACTTTAGGGACTGGTATCAACGGTTAACTTTAGTCAACTGGTAACCTGTCAACGCTAACAGATTTTGGGTAGTTTGCTAAATATAGGATCATTTTGATATAAACATTTGAAAATGGGTACATTTTTTAATAGGTCCCATATCACACGGGTCAAATTGGTAATTTTCCGTTTTTTGGTATTTATGATTTAAGACACAGCTGCTGAAATTTAGCTATCTTATTTCAGATACAAAGCCTCCATTTCTAGACGGGAGGATTGTGTTTACAAAACAAGCATAACCCATAATGCTTTTAAAGGATTGTGAACTTCATGAAAAACAAAGTATGAATAAATCGCGTAATTGTTTTTGGGTACTTGCTAGCTCAAAGCTTGGTAATATCCTTGGTGTTGAGAAGTCTGCAGAGCAGATTGGTGCTGATACGGCAGTAGTTGGTGAAGATGGCGAAGTTGTTTTTAAAGGAAATGCAAAACTTGGCCAACACATGAAAGCGGGTGAAGCAGTAAGCGATTTTGCAAAGTCAAAATCACCATCAGCAAACGCTAATACCTCCCACTATTTTGTGTGCAAGATGATTTGTTGCAGATATGGTTTTCATTTGCCGCTATTTAATTATAAGCTCCTGCATCTCTTCTGAAATACCATCAGCCAAAACAGAAAATTGATTACAGTCTTTATCTTATTTACAACTGACCCATCCTGCCCCTTCTTCCTGTTTCGACCATTAGTACCCCTTTGATTCCCCACATTCTTACCTAGATTATTGCCACCAGTCTTTCTAATCTCAACCCCCCCCCCCCCCCCCCCCCCCCCCCTCCTCCTCCTTCAGAAGTACCACCTATTGTACCAGCATTATTCGCTCCTTTAGGCTGATAGTGCATATTATTAGCACGCCCCTTTCTTCTTCTTCTTCTTCTTATTAACTTCCATAAATCCTTCTTTTCCACTATCAACATTGTTATTCATATGGGTTTTCTTAATAATCCCTTGTGTAGCAATCTCTTCCTCACTTCTTGGCTTTTCTTCACACTTACCAAAAGTATGCCCAAAGACAGAGCAGAAAGAATCCACTCTTACTGTTTTATGGCCTTTCACTACTCCATCCCTCCCCTTATATTGCAATTTAATAGTTTCTTTAAATTCTTTTTTAGCTTCAATCTCAACCAACACTGTAGCATACATGTTTGCAGTCATAGTGTCCATAACAAGAGGCTTCCCCAACACTACTTGCAATAGCACTTATACCTTTCCACACACCAAGCCTCGTCTCCATAGGAACATCAAACAACTTAATCCATACTAGCAAAGTAGTGGGTTCAACAGCCAAACAATACCTATATATCAGGGTCCCATCTTTGAACAAATAGAGGCTTGTTATTGACTAACCAAGGCCCTTGTTCAGTTACTCTATTATGTCCGTTCTCAAGTGGTACCTTAATACATGAACCCACAAAATAACCCACTACAGTAAGGGACCATTTAGCACTCCCAATCTTTACCATTTCATCATAAAAAATAACCACTTCATTAACATAAGATATATCCTCCTTTACATGATTAGTATTATTCACATTCTTATCAGACATATTATCAAACACCTTATCATCAGCTTATTCCAGCAGAAAGTGATTTAGAGTAGATTGCACAGTTTAATCGCTAAAAATGCGGATTACTCTGTTTCTTGTTGTTGAAAATTTTTAATTGCTAAAAAGGCAGAAAGTCATTTTTACACACATATGTATCACATCCATCTACTAGCTTTATGAAACTATATATCAATGTTTTAAACATCTGATAATTGCGCTTAAGAAACTTAATAAGAAACAGTGTTTGGCAACTGTTTTTGAAAAAAAAATAGTGTTTAGCCACGACGGTTTAGAATTTGAATTTTGTTTAAACACTCCTATTTGAAACACGCTAAGTAGATGTGTTTAGATTTTACGTCAATCTACATTTTATAATTACTCTTGCAACTACGATATATGCAATATATGTGTAGTCTTCCATATCCCAAGTCTTTTTTGAAGTCTCCTGTGATTGATTATACATGGCCAAGCTGGGTAAGAATATGTGGATAATAGACCATAGGTTGCATAATGAGCGTTAAAACCCTATCCCAAGTCTTCTTAAAAGTCTTCGGTGATTATAGACCATAGGTGATGCTAGTCATGCAACTTGGATTGCATGATTAATGTTACAATGAAATTTAAATGTCGTCTTCTTCCCAATCCCAAGTCTTCTTTAAAGTCTTCTCTGAGTATACATACAAACTAGTTATTATCAATCAAATATTGTTTTGCTCAATCTGATAAGGAATTTGTGGATAACATTCTCTTCATAATTTACGTGTTGCGAACGTTAAACATTACATTTAGAAAATATCATAGTCTCTTTGAGTTGAAGCTTGTACTAGATATGTGTCTCAACAACAAAGTATAATATAAAGGAATTTATGATTTTCTTATTAGTTATTGTTTATACTAAACGTTTTGTTATTATAATCTATTCATCTTATTTGCTAATATTGGTTCGTCCTATATATAAACGATTGTAGACGCGTCTTTATCGCCAATTAATAATTGCTATAAAACTATTCTCAATGAAAAGTCTTGGTCAAGATGACAAGGAATTTGTGGAAGCCATTCATTTCACCAGTTGCATGTCACGAACGTTAAACATTAATATTTGAAAAATATCACAATTATCTCTTAAAAGTATTGATAAGGAATTTGTGGAAGCTATTCATGTCACAGCTGCATGCATGTCACGAACGCTAACATGCAAAACTATGTATAAAAAGCCAATACTTGTTCTCACTTTTTAAGTAAGTTTTCAAAAATGAAGTCACCACAAGAAATAATCCACTTATAATCTTCCTCTCGTACTTCTTTTCTCTTTTATGGCCTCGGGATAATATGTCTTACTTCCGTCACTGTCTCAACTTCGTATGGTAGTAATGAGACTGATTATCTCTCGTTGTTGTCATTTAAGTCAAATATCACCCATGATCCATACAAAGTTCTAACCTCGTGGAACCATTCCTTTCATTTCTGTGACTGGAGTGGTATTTTATGTGGAAAGCGGCACAAACGTGTGACCGCTTTACGGCTGGGTTCGCAAGGCTTAGAAGGCTCGTTGTCTCCTCATGTAGGAAACCTCAGCTTCCTCCGTGAGCTTGATCTCGGGAACAACAGCTTTCAAGGAACCATTCCTCATGAACTTGGTCGTCTATCTAGGCTACGTCGCCTTTATTTAAGTATAAACAAGTTTAGTGGAGTCATTCCAACAAACTTGTCTGGTTGTTCTAACCTTGAAGAGCTTTGGCTTGCTGAAAATGAGCTAGTTGGAAGCATACCCAAGGAGACGAGTTTACTCTCGAAACTTACTAGTCTTGCAATTTACAACAATAAGTTAACAGGAGGAATCCCACCTTTCTTGGGGAATATTACGTCAATGGAAATGTTCTCTGCTGCAGAGAACCCATTTGGTGGGAGCATTCCAGATACCTTGGGTCTTTGGAAAAGCTTAAGGGAATTTTCCTCTGGTGAGTGCAACTTACATGGAAGCATCCCTCATTCCCTTTTCAACCTCTCACTCCTAGTGAATATTTCCTTATCTGAAAATCAGCTCACTAGTAGTCTTCCTTTAGAAATTGGTAATCAGCTCCCAAATCTTGAGGGGTTTCAGTTATGGGGTAACGAACTGACCGGAGTTCTTCCACCTTCTATTTCTAATTGTTCTAAATTAAGGGTTTTTGAAATGAGTAAAAACAATTTTAGAGGGAAGTTGATTGATTTTTCAAAACTGAGAGAGATTTATAGAATTAACTTAGAGTATTTCAACTTCCATATACAAGGAGAAGCTGATGACATGAGGTTTATTGATTCTTTGAAAAACTGCACCAGATTAGTATACTTGGCTCTTAATGGTTGCAACTTTGTAGGAGTGCTTCCAATATCAATAGGTAATCTTTCTGATGAACTCAGTTATCTAGGTTTAGGAAACAATCTGTTATTCGGAAGCCTTCCATCAAGTATAGGTAATCTAGTTGGCTTAACCACATTATATTTAGGACCTAATAACCGATTCCATGGAATAATCCCATCAAGTATAGGTAAACTACACAAGCTACAAGCTCTTGATCTATCTAGCAATCAATTTTCATGGCCTATCCCTAATGCCATTGGGAACTTATCATTGTTGACTAAACTTTATTTATATTCCAACAAATTAGAAGGGCATATTCCATCAAGCCTTGGGAGATGTAAAGAACTTAATGTTTTAAGCCTTGCAGACAATAGACTCAGTGGAAAAATACCCAAACAAATTCTTCAGCTTCCATTACTAACTATTGCTCTAGATCTTTCTGAAAACAACTTGTCTGGTTCAATTCCATCAGAGATTAAAGACCTCAACATGTTGAGCAGTCTCTATTTATCTTATAACAATTTGTCAGGCACCATTACAAGTAGCCTTGGTGAGTGCAATAGCCTTACAATGTTAATCCTAGGAGGCAACCTATTCCAAGGCATAATACCATCTTCATTCAGTTCCTTGAGAGGATTGAAGGTACTTGACATTTCTCAAAATAATTTATCAGGTAAAATTCCTGAATTCTTAGACAAATGGAATATCTTAGAATTTTTGGACCTATCCTTTAATGATTTTGAGGGTGAAGTACCAGTTGTAGGATTGTTTGCCAATGCAAGTTTATTTTCGGTTATGGGGAACAATAGGCTTTGTGGTGGTTTAGTTACACTTGAGTTACCCAAATGCAAGGAAAGGGGTAGACATAAAATAAGGTTTCCTTTCTTCATATTAGTCATTGTGATTGCACCGACGTTGCTCATCGTATTATGTTGTGTTTATCTTTTGTGGAAGAAGAAACGCAAGAGCCAACCATCTCAATCTTCAGGGACTGAAAGGTTCTTGAAAGTTTCATACAATCAACTTCTCAAGGCTACTGATGGGTTCTCTACAACAAATTTAATTGGCGAGGGTGGGCATAGCTCTATTTATAAAGGAATCCTCGATTCTAATGATGATAAATTTGTTGCAATCAAAGTTCTACATCTTCAAAATCGAGGAGCCCACAAAAGTTTTATTGCAGAATGTGAAGCATGGCGGAATATTCGACACCGTAATCTGTTAAAGATTATAACTTCAAGTTCAAGTGTTGATTTTCAACGCAACGATTTCAAAGCTTTGGTTTATGAGTTTATGCCCAATGGAAGTGTACACAATTGGCTTCATTCAAGGTCAAATACATCGACACTCAGTCTTCTCCAAAGAATAAATATTCTTAGAGATGTTGCAACCGCGATTGATTATCTTCACAACCGGTGCCAAACAACGATTGTTCACGGTGACTTAAAGCCTAGCAACATTCTACTTGATGACGATATGGTGGCTCATGTTGGAGACTTTGGTTTAGCTCGACTACTTGGTGCAGACTTAAACCAATACAGCTCAACTGGGGTTAAAGGAACAATTGGTTATGCACCTCCAGGTAATATATGATTCTTGTATTCCATGATGCTTACATCTATACTTTCAGATGACAGTTTTGTAAGCTAATTAATCATTTTAATTTGTAGAGTATGGTATCGGGAGCGAGATGACTAGTAGTGGGGACGTCTACAGTTTTGGAATATTATTACTAGAGGTGATGACTGGAAAAAAGCCGACAGACGACATGTTTAACGATGGTCTTAGCCTTCATAAATTTGCTCACATGGCATTACTAAAGGACAGAAGAAAGACTTGGTACTGATTGTGATGTATTTCTTCATAACCAACTCATACAATTTATACTTGAAAGGAAAGGTACAACTAGCCTATATTTTAGAAACTTTTATGCAAACCTAACAAACCTAACAACTTAGGTATAATGGGTCACTAATACTTCCATTAACTAGAATGGATTGTGATGACATCAATCTAGAAGCTCTTCTTTGACTTAGAATTCCAACAATCACCCCCGAATCTCTAAGTCCTTCTAGAGATGTTTATTTCCTTATTCAACGTTTAAGACCTTTCCGGATAGCCGACTTTCACTTCGGTCACATCCAAAATCTTCTCTAACTCAACCCATCTTGAACATGTAACATGGCATCCCGTTAGACACGCTCATTTCCATCTCGACTTCTCCCGGATCCACGGCCTCTTCCTCGGCCACATCCATAGCCACCCGATTTGAACTTCCAACGCCATAATGTTCATACTACGTTGAGTCTCCATTGTTCCCGACTTTTCCCGGACTCACGACCTCCACCTTGGTCTCATCCAAAGTCTCCAACCACCCGACTGTTGTTTGTCACCACACAGAACACGTTTACTCATAACACTTCTGTAACACGAGAGCATTATTCCACCAATCAAGAAAACAAAGCCACCCGCTTCTACCGTTTTCTTTCACCCGCCAAACGAACTGAATCAAAGCAACCTGCTTTTCCCGACTCCTCCCGTCCGTTTATCCCGCGAATTGGTTAATCTCTCCATTTTCGGTGACCTACAACCTACCGCCGGATTTGATCACAACCAACAGCTACGGACCACCTATGTTCATCACCGGTCACCCCCGTCGTCTTGAACGGTACTCCCCGTCTCCCTCACGACAACGTAGTCCCGAAACACTTTATCACGTCCGTCTTCTGCTGTAAAACAGTCCCGAAATAGCCCCTGCTGTCCCCGCTTCTGCTTTGATGGCAGCCCCGCGAAACAGCCCCTGCTGTCCTCGCTTCTGCTGCGATGGCAGCCCCGCACCCGAAGGCTCCTCACCTTCGAAAGTCGACTCTCAAACCCGCCCTAATCGAACGAAGCTCTGATACCAATTAAAGGACAGAAGAAAGACTTGGTACTGATTGTGCTGTATTTCTTCATAACCAACTCATACAATTTATACTTGAAAGGAAAGGTACAACTAGCCTATATTTTAGAAACTTTTATGCAAACCTAACAAACCTAACAACTTAGGTATAGTGGGTCACTAATACTTCCATTAACTAGAATGGATTGTGATGACATCAATCTAGAAGCTCTTCTTTGACTTAGAATTCCAACAATTACCAGATCATGTAATCGATGTTATTGATGATGATGCAATTGTGTTGCAAAGTACGGAAGCGAATGCAAAGAAAGTGGAAGAATGTTTGGCTGCAACTATTAAGATTGGAGTATCATGCTCTGTGGATTCCCCACTGCAACGAATGAAAATAGAAATAGCTGTCAATGAGTTGCATCGTATTCTCGATGTGCTTAAAAATATATAAGGTACTCTGTTCTCTCCTTTTGCAGAATATGATTTTACATGAGTTTTTCAATAAATCATCACTAAAATGGTTTTATTTTTGAATTCTTTTAGGTGTAATACCAAGCTTGCATGGTGAAGATGTTGAAAGCAATTGCGACAAGCAGTGCATGTCGTAGTTACATAAATGTTACTTGGTCAAATATGTTTGCAAGTGTGTTTTAATTTTCTTGTTGCATAAGTACTATAAGAGATTTAAGAACGCATTTACATTCCTGATGACTTATCATATGTATCAAACATGTTTATGATTCTATATGTTTGGACCCAATATTGAAAAATTGGGGGCAAAGTTTTTGTTGGTTGCATCATCATATCCTTTCATGGCTCTATATGTTTCAAGTCATCTGACAAACATGTACTTAGAGATTATGGGTGTTTCGTTAGGCGGTAGTGTTGAAATTGTTTTTATAAACAAAGTTCAAGTAGAACTGTGTATCTGCATAATGAATTTTGTTGAAACTTGAAGTCAGATGACATTGGAAACAACACAGGTTTAAAATGTTTTTAGCTACATTTAGGTCTTGTAGTTTGTTTACTACATGGAGTCGATTTTTGACGAATTTAGAAGCAAAAGTACATTCCTGAAATTAGCCCTCTGGATTTCTGGGACGGGTTGTTGAACCATTTCTTCTTTCTACACATCTTATGTAAAAATACGGAAACAGGTACCCGGCCCAGTTCTACCTGCTCGAACTGCCCATAGGTTAGCAGCTTTAAAGAAAAGATTACCTATAGTTGTCAAGATTTGCATCTTTCAACGTTTCACGCAGAAGGATACCATCTGTCATATACTCAGCGTAAAGGTACACTTATATACCTTAAACAGTTAATAGTGTTTTGCAATTAAAAAGTTAGCATTTTAAAGTCTGACTTGGTATTATGTCCAGTGACGTCTTCAAAACAAATAGCATAATCAACCAAATCTCCACAGCTCCCTTTCCATCTCTTCAGCGACTCTTTTAGCAACGCTCACTGTTGCTACACGTCTTCATTGAGTACAACCAACCATCCCATTTTTCGTATAACCATCTTCGTGCAAATACTGCAACAATAAAATGTTACAGATCAAAATAAGATGGGCGGTACACAATGGAAATTTCAGTTGAAAAAAAGGAAATTTGACATGTGGAAATGACCAAGGAGGAAAAAAAAGTTGAAGTGTAGTAGTGAAGTGACTAATAGTCGCAAAGTTGTTGTGATTGTTGGGGAACCACGAGCTGTTCGAGAAAGAAAAACGTTCAATAATCTTGTGGGTTGCTGTTTTTGTGGTGTTTGGTTTTACCAATTGCTATTTTTGTGAGTATTTGGTTTAAGAAAAAAGGTTATACTTCAAATTAATAGTTTCTTTTAATTCTTTTTAGCCTCAATCTCAACCAACACCGTAGCATACATGTTTGCGGTCATAGTGTCCATAACAAGAGGCTTCCCAACACTACTAGCAATAGCACTTATACCTTTCCAGACACCAAGCCTCACCTCCATAGGAACATCGAACAACTTAATCCATACTGGCAAAGTAGTAGGTTCAACGGCCACAATACCTATATATCAGGATCCCATCTTTGAACAATTAAAGGCTTTTATTGACTAACCAACACCCTTGTTCAGTTACTCTATTATGTCCCTTCTCAAGTGGTACCTTAATACATAAACCGACAAAATAACCCACTACAGTAAGGGACCATTTAGCACTCCTAATCTTTACCATTTCATCATAAAAAATAACCACTTCATTACCATCATCGGTAACAACAACAGTAGATTTAAACACAAGTTTCTTTTGCACAACATTCTCTACATAAGATATATCCTCCTTTACATGATTAGTATTATTCACATTCTTGTCAGACGTATTATAAAACATTTATCATCACTTTTCTCCTTAACCACTATATCCCCCTTATTCACAACCACATCATTCCCATTCATACTACCAGCCTTCCTGTTGGAAAATTTAGTGCACTTGTGGGATTAGTTCACACCTGGTAATGGGTCAGGAGGTATGGAGTATACACCCATTAGGTCCCTGAACACCCTGACTCTTGTAGTGGTTTGTACAGGTAGTGTTTCCACTGCTAGTGCTAAGTTAGCACTGATAGGTAGTGTTTCCACTGTTAGTGCTAAGTTAGCACTGATAGGTAGTGTTTCCACTGCTATTAGTGCTAAGCTAAGTGCGGATAGGCAGTGTAACCACTGCTAGTGCTATGAAAGTACTGCTAGTACTGAAATTAACTTGTAACATGCATTGACCTATTCAAGTGGCAGTTACAACTGCATAATGACCACGTTTAATTGGTCATGTAACCACTAACGGCTATAATGAGGATAATTATGAGGCGATTAATGGGGCGATTAATTCTCATAATTCCATTTGACTAGCTAAGAGTAATCTCCTATAAATAGGATATCTGATCATGCATGAGATACACTGAAAAACAATAAACACTTATAAGCGAAAGGGTTATTGATTTGTGCCTAATTCAATAACAAACATTTGGTCTTATCCCAAGTAGATATTCGTGTAACCCAGGCATTAGGGTCGAATAGTTTACTTTGGAAAGTGATCACACGATTCCAAGTGATATCCGGTAACCACCTAGTGGTATTGCTATTGTCTTTGATTATCTAACCCTGTTCTGGGAGAATACACCCCAACAATCAAAGTAAACTTTTTTGTGATAATCAATGGATGCTGCTGCAATGAAACACATGGCTTCAAACTTTTCCAAGCTTGATAAGTTTGAAGGGGTGGACTTTAGGAGGTGGAAGAAGAAGATGCATTTCTTGCTGTCAAACATGAGTGTGGTGTATGTGCTTACCACTCCTATTCCTGATGATGGGGATGATGCTAATGTTGAGTAGATCAGGAGGAGGAGCAAATGGGAGAATGATGACTACATATGCAGAGGCTTAATTCTCAATGGTATGTCTGATTCTCAGTTTGATATTTATCAGAACATTGAATCTTCCAAAGAACTGTGGGACTCCTTGGATGCCAAATATATGGCTGAGGATGCATCAAGTAAGAAGTTCCTTGTTAGTAATTTCACAAATTACAAAATGACTGATTCAAGACCAGTTATGGAACAATACAATGAACTTCTTGGTATACTTGGAAGGTTTACACAACATAATATGCACATGGATGAGGCTATTTCAGTCTCTTGTGTCATTGACAAACTCCCTCCTTGTTGGAAAGATTTCAAACATACCTTGAAACATAAGAAAGAGGAGTTAACTCTGGTTGAGTTGGGCAGTCATCTGCGCATTGAGGAATCTCTCAAGGTGCAGGATAATGACAAGCCAAAGAGTAGCAATGCTGCTGGTGCATCTGTTGTCAATATGGTGGAGCATAACAACTCCACCAGGTACAATGACAACAAAGGTTAACGCAAATATCATGACAACACAAGGGCATATCCTAACAAGAAGGCAACACCTACTTGTTGGAAATGTGGCAAAACTGGTCACATTAAAAGGGATTGCAATGGTGTTAAAGTTGGTGGTAAAGCCAATGGATTAGGCACTAATGGTTCAGGGAGTGGTGGTTCTTCCAACTCACTGAAAGGTCAGAATATGGTTAATAAGTCTTTTCAGATTTATTATGTTACATATGTATCTGAATCTCATTATGTGCAGGATGATGATGTTGTGTGGTGGGTTGACTCTGGTGCAACAGTTCATGTGTGTAAAGATAGAAGCTGATTCAAGACTTATGAGTCACTGAATGATGGTTCTAGTCTTCACATGGGAAATGAGTCAACAGCCTTGGTGCATGGTCGTGGTTGTGTAGATCTTAGATTTAGTTCTGGAAAGATTGTAACTTTGTTTGATGTTATTCATGTTCCTGATATCAGGAAGAACTTGGTTTCAAGCAGTGTTTTGAATAATCATGGATATAAACAAGTTATTGAGTCTGATAAATTTGTTCTTTCTAAGAATGGTGTTTTTATTGGTTTTGGTTATTTATGTAATCAAATGTTCAGGCTTAACATTGCCACTGATAGTATAAATTCAGCCTTTGTGACCACCTCTGACCAGACTGACTCTACCCTTTGGCATGCTAGACTTGGCCATGTACACTATAAGAGAATGCAAGATATGTCTAAGGATGGGTTAATCCCAACACTTGACATGGACACTGAAAAGTGTAAAACTTGCATGTTGACCAATATAACTAAAAAACCCTTTCAGGGTGTTAGTCGTGAGACTAAGCTCTTGGAGCTAATACACAGTGACCTGTGTGATTTGCATGCTACTCCATCTTTGGGGAATAAGAAGTACTTTGTGACATTTATTGATGATGCTTCTAAGTTTTGCTATGTCTATCTTTTACATACTAAGGATGAAGCATTAGATAAATTCAAAGTGTTTAAAACTGAAGTTGAATTACAACTTGGGTCCCTGATCAAAAGATTAAGGACTAATAGGGGAGGTGAGTACATGGATACTTTGTATTTTCAGTCTGTTGGTATAATCCATGAAACGACTGCCCCTTATACTCCTCAGCAAAATGGCATTTTTGAAAGGAAAAACAGGGTGCTGAAGGAGATGGTTAATTCCATGTTGTTCTATTCAGGACTGAGTCAAGGGTTCTGGGGTGAAGCTATGTTAACAGCTTGCTATTTATTAAATAGAGTTCCCAACAAAAGGAACAAGGTTACCCCTTATTAACTCTGGACTAAAAGGAAACCCAACCTGAACTATCTCAGGGTTTGGGGTTGTAGGGCTATTGTAAGACTCCCTGATCCAAAGTTTAAAACTTTGGGTGAAAGAGGCATTGATTGCATCTTTTTTGGATATGCTGAGCATTCCAAGGCTTTTAGGTTCTATGTTATTGAACCTAATGAATATGTTTCAATTAACTCCATAATTGAATCAAGGGATGAAAACTTTGATGAGAATAGATTCTCATCAGTCCCTAGACCAAGTATGAGGATTCCTAATGGAACTCATAACAATGGTGAATTAGAGGTCCATGATGAAGTGCCATCAGAGGTCCCTGATGAGGTTTTGGTTCAACTACCTAAACCTATGCTAAGAAAGAGCAAAAGGGTCAGGACTCCAAAGTCATTTGGACCTGAGTTTCAACTATACTTAGTTGAAGGAACAAGGGATGAGGTCTCAGACCAATACTCCTATTGCTTCATTATTGAGGATGATTCCAAGACATTTGAAGAAGCAATGAAGTCCCAGGACATTGCTTTCTGGAAAGAATCAATCAATAATGAGATGGATTCCATCATGGGCAACAACACTTGGGTGTTGGTTGATCTACCACCTGGTTGCAAACCTTTGGGTTGCAAATGGATTTTCAAAAGGAAAATGAAGGTAGATGGAACTATTGAAAAGTTCAAGGCTAGACTAGTCATTCAGGGCTTTAAACAAAAGTCAGGGATAGACTATTTTGATACTTATGCCCCTGTGGCTCGTATCAGTACCATAAGACTATTGATTGCTTTGGCATCTATTCACAATCTGATTATTCATCAGATGGATGTGAAGACAGCTTTCTTGAATGGTGAATTGGAAGAGGAGTTTTATATGAACCAACCTCAGGGATTCATCATGCCTGGTAATGAAAACAAGGTGTGCAAACTGATTAAGTCTCTTTATGGACTGAAACAGGCACCTAAGCATGGCATCAAAAATTTGATGAAGTGGTTTTGTCTAGTGGTTATGTTCTTAACCAAGCTGACAAATGTGTATATAGCAAATTTAATGAATCTGGTAAAGGAGTCATCATTTGTCTATATGTTGATGACATGTTGATCTTTGGCTCTGACCAAAATCAGGTTGACCTGACAAAGGAATTTTTGTCATCAAGGTTCCCCATGAAGGACATGGGGGAGGCTGATGTTATCCTTGGTATAAGGATTAAACATGAAAGTAAAAGAATTTCTATCTCTCAGTCTCATTATATTGAGAAGGTGTTGAGGAAATTCAGTTACTTTGATTGTACTCCAGTGAGTACACCTATGGATACTTGTGAGAAGCTGATGCCTAATAATGGCAAAGCTGTATCTCAACTTGAGTATTCTAGGGTAATTGGCTGCTTGATGTATGCCATGACTTGTACAAGACCTGATATTGGTTTTGCAGTGGGAAAATTGAGCAGGTATACTAGTAATCCTAGTGCTCATCACTGGCAAGCAGTTCAAAGGGTACTGAAGTATTTGAAGAGAACTATGGATTATAGTCTCTCATATACTGGTTACTCATCAGTGTTGGAAGGATACACTGATGCAAGTTGGATCAGTAACACTGAAGACTATTCGTCTACCAGTGGCTGGGTATTCCTACTTGGTGGAGGTGCAATTTCTTGGGCATCCAAGAAGCAAACTTGCATCACCAGTTCAACAATGGAATCTGAATTTGTGGCCTTAGCAGCTGCTGGTAAAGAAGCTGAATAGTTGAAAAACTTGCTTCTTGAGATTCCATTGTGGCCTAAACCTATAGCACCTATTTCTATCCGTTGTGATAGTGCAGCTACATTGGCAAAGGCTTATAGCCAGATGTACAATGGGAAGTCTAGACACTTAGGTGTCAGACATAGCATGATTCGTGAGCTTATCATGAATGGGGTGGTATCTATAGAGTTTGTTAGATCTCGACAGAACTTAGCTGATCACTTGACGAAGGGATTAGGTAGAGACTTGGTTATAAAGTCTGCTAAAGGGATGTGTTTAAGTACAACTTAGTCACTGAATGCTAGGACACCGAACTCCCTCCTAAGGAAACTTGGGAGCTGAGTTCAATGTGGAAAGCTGAACATTCAGTGGACTGGAGCACATGTTTTATATACATCCCAAGGTTGTGCTCAGAACCTGCTGATAAGGAGGGTGAAGTCTTTACTTCTTAATGGTTAAATTTTCTTTGAAAAAGTGCTTGGCAGGAGCATGAATAAAGAGGAACCACCTATGTGAATGTTGAAGTTTTGCCGCTTCAGGGAGCTTTGGACTTTTGGCTCTTACAACATTCATGAATTTGGATATGGGCACATGGCTTATATAGTGTCAGGAGCTGTTAAGTGTTTGAAAACTTGTGTGTATTTTATCTTCAGGTATTCAAATGGGTTGAAGGGTTCAATTCTTATAACACCCTGATTCTCGAATATTTGAACGTGTAATTTACTAAGATGGAAATTCAATCCTCAGGATATTTTCGTTTATGCACATGTTTTGTTTGATGTTTGTTTTTTCATGCAAAGGAAGTGAACTAAATTTGGAGAGGATTGTCAGAAAATTTAGTGCACTTGTGGGATTAGTTCACACTTGGTAATGGGTCAGGAGGTATGGAGTATACACCCATTAGGTCCCCGAACACCCTGACTCTTGTAGTGGTTTGTACAGGTAGTGTTTCCACTGCTAGTGCTAAGTTAGCACTGATAGGTAGTGTTTCCACTGCTAGTGCTAAGTTAGCACTGATAAGTAGTGTTTCCACTGCTAGTGCTAAGCTAAGTGCGGATAGGCAGTGTTACCACTGCTAGTGTATGAAAGTACTGCTAGTACTGAAATTAACTTGTAACAAGCATTGACCTATTCAAGTGGCAGTTACAACTGCATAATGACCACGTTTAATTGGTCATGGAACCACTAACGGCTATAATGAGGATAATTGTGAGGCGATTAATTCTCATAATTCTATTTGACTAGCTAAGAGTAATCTCCTATAAATAGGATATCTGATCATGCATAAGATACACTGAAAAACAATAAACACTTATAAGCGAAAGGGTTATTGATTTGTGCCTAATTCAATAACAAACATTTGGTCTTATCCCAAGTAGATATTCGTGTAACCCAGGCATTAGGGTCGAATAGTTTACTTTGGAAAGTGATCACACGATTCCAAGTGATATCCGGTAACCACCTAGTGGTATTGCTATTGTCTTTGATTATCTAACCCTGTTCTGGGAGAATACACCCAACACTTTCTTCCAGCAGAAAGTGATTTAGAGTAGATTGCATAGTTTTATCGCTAAAAATGCGGATTACTATTTCTTCTTGTTGAAAAATTTTAATTTCTAAAAAGGCAGAAAGTCATTTTTACACACATATGTATCACATTCATCTACTTTATGAAACTATATATCAATGTTATCAATATTTTAAGATCTGATAATTGCACTTATAAAACTTAATAAGAAACAGTGTTTGGCAACCATTTTTGAAAAATAGTCTTTAGCAATGAGGGTTTAGCTTTGAATTTTGTTTAAACACTCCTATTTGAATCAAGCTAAGTAGATGTGTTTAGCTTTTACGTCAAACTACATTTTATAATTACTCTTGCAACTATGATATATGCAATATATGTGTAGTCTTCCCTGTGATCGATTATACATGGAAAATAGTTATTATCAATCAAATTGTCTTGGCCAAGCTGGGAAGGAATATGTGGATAATAGACCATAGGTTGCATAATGAGCGTTAAAACCCTATCCCAAGTCTTCTTAAAAGCCTTCGGTGATTATAGACCATAGGTGATGCTAGTCGTGCAACTTGGGTTGCATGATTAATGGTACAGTGAAATCTAAATGTCATCTTCCTAATCCCAGGTCTTCTTAAAAGTCTTCTCTGAGTATACATACAAACTAGTTATTATCAATCACATATTGTTTTGCTCAAGCTGATAAGGGATTTGTGGATGGCATTCTCTTCACAATTTGCATGTCGCGAACGTTAAACATTAAATTTAGAAAATATCATAGTCTCTTTGAGTTTGAAGCTTGTACTATGCTAGATATATCTCTCAACAACAAAGTATAATATAAAGGAATTTATGATTTTGTTATTAATTATTGTTTATACGAAACTTTTCGTTATTATAACTATTCTTCTTATTTCCTAATATTGGTTCGAATCGTCCTATATATAGACGTGTCTTTATCGCCAATTAATAATATATTTTGAATGAAAGTCTTCGGCCATAGGATGATAAGGAATTTGTGGAAGCCATTCATTTCACCAGTTGCATCTCACGTATGTTAACATGCAAAAAAATAACCATTTCATCATAAAAAATAACCACTTCATTACCATCATCAGTAACAACAACAGTAGATTTAAGCACAAGTTTCTTTTGCTCAACATTATCTATATTTTTCAAAGCATTAACATATATCCTCTTTTACATGATTATTATTCACGTTCTTATCAGACACATTATCAGCACTATCAGTCACATTATTCAGTTCTAAATCTGCTTAATTACAGTGGATTAATGGCGATAGAAAGAAGCAGAAAGTGATTTAGAGTAGATTGCACAGTTTAATCGCTTGTTAAAGGCGGATTAATGTTTCTTGATGTTGACATATCATGGTAGTGGATTTGGAGATAATAAGAGAGGTGATGGTTGGGAACTTGGGATGGTGGTTTAGGCTTGGATAAAGAAGATGACAGAGTTTTAAATTATGTATACTTGTGCAAGTGTGTGACAATGAGGGCTTGTTTGTTAAATTTTTATATTAAGTTATGTTTAATTAAAAAAATGACTTAATGCAGATACTTTTAGTTTTATTAGTGAATATTTTCAGTCATCTTAAGCCCGTTTGGTTTTTATATGGGTTTAGGTTTTGGATTTAAATTTGGTTTATGAATAATCATAACGAAATAAAATATATATTTAACTAAATAAATAATCATCATTTTTAATTTAATATACAATTTAGAGTTCATTACATAAGTGGTCCCTGTTGTTTGTCGGATTTCACGGATTTAGTTCTTTAACATTTTTCTTCCAATCCTCTTTTTGTGGTTTCGAACCGTTACGGGTTTGGTCTTTTTACCAATAATTTTGTTAATTAACTGTTAACTTGAAGGGTATTTTGGTCTTTTCAGGTATTATATTATTATACTTTGAGTAAACTGAAAAAATCGTCATTATGGTTTGGTCAAACTGTAGACTTCGTACTCATGGTTAAAATAATTGATATTAGTATTAATTTCTTAATTCAAAAATATTCAATATATAATTTGAATTAAGAAAACTTACAAAAAATATACAATTTTTTTGTTATATTTTTGTAAATATTTAAGATATATTTAAAAAATATTCAAAAAATATTTTTGACAAACTTTTTACATAAACTTTTTGAATATTTTTTGACGGAATTTTTTTGTAAATTTTTTGACGAAAATTTAATTCTCAATGTTTAATTTTTTTATAAATCAAATTATATTTTGAATATTTTTGAATAGTTAAAGAATATTTTTAAAATATAATTTGAATAAATTGTTTTGCAGAATACGAAGTATTAATTTTCAAAATGTAATTTTCTTAATTCAAATTATATTTTGAATATTTTTTGACAGAAATTTTTTTAGATTTTCAATATATAAGTTTTTTTAGATTTTCAAGATATAATTCCAAAATATTTAGAAATATTCATAAAATATTCAAAAATATATATCTTACAAATATTTAAGAAAATCCTTAGCATAATTCAAATTTTCTTAACTCAAATTTACAAAATTTACAAAAAGTTGAATTAAGAAAAATTAATACTAATATTAATTAAATAGTTAAAAAAGGAAAAAGAAAAACCTTTAAGTACTAAATCCGTGATATTCGACAAACCACAAGGACCATACTTTTACAGTTAATAGGGTATTTATGTTATTTCAACCATCTAAACATTCACTTGACGGTCAAACTGTCAAAGGACCAAACCCGTAATTGGTCAAAACCATAGGGAGAGGATCCGCAAAAATTAAATCTATAGATTAAATCCGTGAAATCCGACAAACCACAAGAACCATTTATGTAATTAACTATACAATTGATATGTAGTGGGGTCCAACAAATGAGAGAATAGAGTGTTATAGGTACCACAAAAAATTCAAAACCCGGCAATCCTAACTCCTTTATTTGGGACCATAAGGTTTCACTCCTAATCTTGAATCCATATTTTGTAAACAAACATCTTTTCTAATCACAAATCCCAAATCCTAAAGTGATGCTCAAGTAACAAATGCACCTTTAAGATTGAGTAGATGCAACTTTTATATCGTCTCGATTTTATTATTTTAAAAAGTCATGCAACTTTTCTTTAGAATTATATCATACAGTGTTGCAAAAACCGGCCAACTCGACCAATTAATCGACGATTACTAGGTAATCGGCCTTCTACCTTGTTGATTTTTGAAAATCAGGGGAAAAAATCGGCCTGGTAAAAAAATCTGCCTCAAATCGGTCAAAAATCGGCCTAATCGGTCAAAAATCGGACTAATCGGTCAAAAATCGGACTAATCGGCCAACTTTTAAAAAACATATTAATTCATGCATTCTACTTAATTTAGGGATCGTTTATTTCACTTATAATGCACAATGGACTTCATAATCAGGATTGAAGCCTTTTATTGAGGTTTGGGAACATAGTTGGCTTGAAATCAGTTAAAAGTTTTAGTTTAGTTTCTAGAAATACCTAAAACTTGCATGAAATGCCAATCCGATTAATCCCGCCGAGACCGATTAATCCCGCCGAGACCGATTAATCCCTACAGGGTGGTCGACCGCCCGACTACCGATTCACGATTTTTGCAACATTGATATCATATATAAATAGCAAGACACTCAATTAATATGAGCTAGTCACATTCAATTTATTAGTGACAATTTGATGATTTATTAGTTTTATCTATAAAATTGTTGGGTTTTAGGTTCCTCAGATCATGAATTATTCTAAGTGTTGGAACCACGGACAGAGTTAATGAAACCACTGACAGAAGAATGAATCCACTGCTCAAGTTAAACCGCGGCTAGCAGTAATATAGAACCACTGCTAATGTATTGTAAGCACTGCTAGTTTTGTATAGTCGGCTTAATATTTTGTATTAGATAAATATGGAAAAGATATTTATCTTGTAGGTTACGTATTGTATTATGTAAAGGACTCCTTTGCCTATAAAAGGAGGTCCTAGGTTAGATTAGATATACGTGTGTTTTACTATATCTAAGGTCAATACACTTCAAGGTTGTAAAATCCTAATACTGGTTAGAGTATTCGTATTAATAATAATATTGAGGTGTTGAATGTTTATTGTTTATTGTTCTTCTTCTTAAGATTAAGTATTAAATTCCGCGTAATATTTAATAAGTCTTTGTTAAGTCAGTTTCTATAAAGAATTGTTTGCTAAACTGGGATCAACAAGTGGTATCAGAGCTTGTGATCTAGAAACTGAAACCAAGAAGAAGTCTAGTTAAGTTCTATTCAAGTAAAGTAAGATGTCTGACGAAACTCACATGGTTACTGCATCAAAGGTGCCCATGCTCAAGCAGGGTGAGTACCAAGTTTGGAGAATGCGAATGAGGCAATACATTCGCATGATTGATTACAACATCTGGGATGTTGTAGAGCAGGGTGATAAGCTACCATCTTTGGGTCCTGATGGAAAACCTCTTGCTATCAAGAGTGAAACTGACAAGGCTCAGAGAAAATTAGAGATTAAGGCTCATAGTATTCTCAGTATGGGAATACCTAATGAGTATGCTTTGTATTTTGAACAATATGAGACAGCAAAGGAGTTGATGGATGCTATTGAAACAAGGTTTGCTAGTAATGAAGCTACCAGAAAATCTAGGAAGAATATGCTCAAGCATCAGCTTGAAAACTTCACTGCATTAAGTGGAGAAAGTCTTGATGGCACCTACAACAGACTTCAAAAGCTGATCAGTCATCTGAAGTTGGTGGACTACAAAGTTGCTCAAGAAGATATCAATTTGAAGTTCATCAGAAGTTTATCACCTGAATGGGCTGTGCATACAGTTGTGTGGAGAAATAAGGATGACTTTGAAAAGATGACTCTAGACAATCTCTACAATAACTTGAAGGTTTATGAGTCTGAGAACAACATTTCTGGTGCCTCTTCAACTAATCAAAACATTGCTTTTGTTTCTACAAATCACAATAGCTCACAGGATGTATCCACTGCTGCCTATGGAATAACCTCGGCCATTGCTAACAATACCACTGTTAGTGATAATGTTAGTGATGGTGCAATTTGTGCTTTTCTGGCTGATTTAACTACTAGTGTTACTGTTTTGAATCAAGATTTAGATCAAATTGATCCTGATGATCTTGAAGAAATAAATCTTCAATGGCAGATGGCAATTTTGACTCTCCAAGCAAGGAAGTTTTTGAGAAGAACTGGTAGGCAAGTTAAGTATGATGGTCAAAGAAGAGCTGGGTTTGACAAGAGCAAGATGGAGTGTTTCAACTGCAAGAAAAAGGGACACTTTGCTAGAGAATGTAGAGCTCCCAAGAGGATTAGTGAAGGATACAAGAAGATCACTGAAGAAACAGTTCCTACTTCTGCTTTGGTGGCTCAAGATGGACTTGGTGATTATGATTGGAGTGATCAAATTGAAGAAGGCCCCAATGCTGCATTTCTTGCCAGTGAAGCTTCTAAAGAGCCTAACTTTGCTCTCATGGCCTATGCATCTTCATCTTGTGGTTCAGATTCTGAGGTATCTAATGATTCTAAAAATTCTACTTGTTCTTATAAGTCATGTCAAGATAACTTAGAATCTCAAAAAGCTATTATTGAGAGTTTGAGAAAAGAAGTAGATAGACTTTCACTAGATAACTTAGGTTATAAAGTTGGTCTTGAGAGTGTTGAAGAGAAACTTAAGTTTTGTATCAAATGTGAGTTTGAGTATGTAGATAAAATAAACATACTAAGTGGTGAAATTGATCTTAGGGACAGAGAAATAAAAGTGCTTAAAGAGAAATTGGAAGAGGCCGAGAGTGTAAAACAAGAAGCCCTAGTAGAAAAAGAAAAACATGTTGTTAGGGTTGCTAAAACACAATATGCTTCTGATCTAGTAAATAAGCCAATTGGTCAAAAACTATTCAAGGAGGGTACTGGTCTTGGATACAACAATATGCCACCACCCTCTCTGATGAAACATGCACCACCTTCAAAAGAACTGTCATTTAGTAGTGAATTCAGTTTTAACAAACCTGTAGAAGAGATTAGTAAGACTGAAACAACTAAGATAGGTTCTGATAACTCATCTGATGCTCCTGTGGAAAACTAGAAGGGGGGGTTGAATAGTTTTGCCGATTTTAAGTTGATTTCAAAAACTTTAGATTCGATATTATGTGAAATCGTATGGATGTTGAGAACGTATAGATCTAATGATAATGCAATCAAATAAATAAAGTTATGGGATAGAAATGACACAACCGATTTATAGTGGTTCGGCTACAAGGACACCTTCCTTGCCCTACTCCACTCCCCGAGTCACCTACTCAAGAGTTCAAGCACTATATCAACAAACTCCTTCACTTGGCGGAGAAGCCTTCACAACGTTGCTTACACTTTTTTCAGTACAAAGCTAGATACCGTAGCACGGTGGACCAAACCAACACAACTATTACACAAAAAATATGTGAAATATCAAATACAAGATCTTCGCTACAGAAATCTTGCAGGGGGACAAATCAATCAAGGACCCCTTGCTTGGATGACTTGTAGAATGCTCGTGATCTCGCCTTAGAGAATGACCTATATGAGGATCACAAATAGAAAGAAAGAAGAACAACTCTCTAGATCAAGTGATCTATATGTTAGAAGAGAATGAGAGTGTATGAGAGATTTAGTAAGAAGATGGGTGAGTTAGAATGAAGAAATGGCTCTCTATTTATAGGCAAAATTCTTCACTGTTCCCCGGATCCCACGGATCCCTTCCACTTGGGATCCGTCTAGTGTAAACCTAGGGATCCGTGGAACACTCCTCTTTGCCCATGGGTATTTTGGTTATGGGTTGGTCCATGGGTTTTCTTTAGATTCAATGTATCTAAGTATACATTGTATCTAGTCTTCTTGGGTGTGGGTTAAGATCCATGGGTTATGGTCCATGGGTTATGGTTTTTACCCATCCTAATAAACTATTACAACAAATGCTTAATTACTACATTTTTGTATTTAAATGGCTATATGTAAATGCTTTACAAAAATAACATTTATCCTTAAAATTATACTTAAGACAACATTATATTTGTTATCAACAAGACACAAAGAGATCGCAAAATATTAATAAACGTTTTTACGGTTTATTTGTATTAACAATCTCCCCCTTTTTGTTGATGACAAAACACAATGTTATGATGAGTAAAACTTAAGAATAGATGTAATTTTTGAAAGCCCCTAAGTTTTACTTCTTCTCCCCCTTTTTGTCGAAACAAAAAGTTAACCCTTGGAGGAAATAAACATAATAGTGTGGAAAAATTAGTCCACATATTGCTAGCTCCCCCTTGACGGTAGCTCCCCCTTGTTTGGGGCGTCAAGTGAAGAAAAATAAAAAACCTACAAAAAGAAAGGTTAGTAACATGCTTAAATAATCTTGTGGTTGCCGAGAATCAAGATTGGGAGCCAAGGTATGTAAACAAGGCCTTGTAATAAAACAACAAATTGTAGTGGTATTTATGCCACTTACAAGCATGTAAAAATAAGAACAAGACTTGTTCTTGAAAATGACTTCAAAATAAAAATAATACTTAAAGTGAAAAATAGTAGTAGTGATTCCTTCCATGCTTGCATAAGGTTATGGATGGAGGTTTTGATGAGTAATGGTATTGATGCGATCAAGGATGAGGTTGAGTATGAAACGCATTTATTCCCTAACTTCTATTGCAATTTCCCTAGTGGATTGGCAATGTTCACAATGTAAATGATGTGGGTAATGAGTGCGGAAGTTTTCCGGGTTGTTTTGATTTGAGTTATGCGGAAGTTGTGGTGGAAAAATAGGAAAATATGGATCAATATCCGGAATGTTTGTAAATGGTGGTGGAAAAGAACCTAGATTTTCTTGTAATGTGATGGGAGCTAATGGTGGTGATGTTTCAAGATCTTGAAATATAGCATTTGGAGATGTGGGGGGTGTTGAAAAGACTAATTCTTTTTCTTTAGGTTGGTTAGATCTTGTTGGAGTCTTAAGGAGTTCCAAAAGAGTTATTTTAGGTGGTGATGAAGTTGGTGTACTTGTTGGTGATGGGGGGGGGGGTGCTATAATGGAAGCATCTTGTGGTGAGTTATTTGATGAGGATGAACCATTTGAGGTTGATTTTGTTAAACAACAAGATCGTATGTTAATCCGTGCGGATATCCTAGAGTTTGATTGTAGTATTTTGGATGGTGGTAGTACAAAGGTTTGGGTATCATGAGAATGATTGTTTGTACTAGGTGATTCATCTAATGGGTTTTTGGATGACATGGTGTGTTGTGTATGTGAGAATGAGATGGATTATGCAAGCATTTTGGGAGTTCTATATATAGAGAAAAACAAAGCATTGTAATGAATGCTTGACACAAAATGTGGATTAAAATCTAATGATTAGATATGAATTCAAGGCATGTGATCATGAGAACACAAGCATTAAAGAGCATACTCCCAAAAATGAAACAAATGTGGATTTTTCATCCAAAGTGAAAAAATAGAAGGTAAAATCAGCTTCTGTTTCACGGTTCCCACAGATCCTTCCCTTAAGGGATCCGTCCAGCATGAAGGCTGGGATCCGTGGGTCTGGTGATTCAGGCAGCACAAAAATTTTCCTTTTGGAAACATTTTTGCCTATTGTGTGCCTATATGCAACGTATATGGAGTTGCGGTTATCTCGACCCCTAAAAAGAAATAGAAAATAAACTAGAAGTATAAGAAACATCCTATTGAGATAACTCGAAAACACATATTTAGTACATGAGTACGTAATTTTGTGTTATCAATGCTCCTAATTCATTGTTGCTTAAATGAATGTACCCGAAAACACATATTAGTTATGTGTCCCCTTTAGCATTCAAAAGACATGAGATGCAATGAAAACGGGTTTTTACTTTGTATTAATAATGAAAAAGCGATTTGTCCTAGACGTGAGAAATTGCTTTTGTAAAATTGATACGGGAAGGTATCATCCTTTTAGAAAACATTGTGAAAGTAGGTTTTCTTTGAAAATGTGTAAAAAAATAAGAAAGCTATAAGTGGAAAACTCATCTTGGGTTTTGAAAATTCCCGTATTGTTTGTGAGTTGTGCGTGAAATAGAGATCCTAGACTCAGAAAGAAGAAGGCTAGTGTTTATATACCTTGTAGAGTCAAATAAGTTACGACGTGTGTTCCATTAGACCAAGACCAAGACGAAGTAGGTTGAATTGTTCCCGCTTCAACGGTTTGGTGAGGACGTCGGCTATGTTATCTTCGGATGCTACCTTCTTAATAGAAATGTTCCTCTTTTGAACATTGTCTCTTAAGAAGTGGTGACGAATCTCTATATGCTTTGTGCGAGAATGCAATACCTGATTCTTGCTTAAATCGATGGCACCTTTGTTGTCACATAGGATGGCTATGTCGCTTAGATGAATGTCGTAGTCTACTAACGCTTGTTTCATCCATAGTGCTTGTTGGCATGCTTTACCGGCGGAGACGTACTCGGCTTCGGTTGTTGATATTGCTAGTGCCGTTTGTTTCTTAGAAAACCAAGACGTTAAACAACATCCCATGAAAGTACACACCCCACTTGTACTTTTTCTATCAACGTAATCACCTGCATGGTCAGAATCTGCATATACAATTGTTTCTCCTCCCGTGCCCTTAGGATACCATAATCCTAATTGTGTTGTACCCTTAATGTATCTAAATATTCTTTTTACGGCCTCTAGGTGTGAAGTTTTGGGGTCTTCTTGAAACCTAGCACATAAGCAAACACTAAACATGATATCCGGCCTACTTGCCGTGAGGTAGAGAAGACTACCTATCATGCCACGATATTTAGTATTATCTACGGATTCGCCGTCTTCATCTTTTGTGAGTTTGGTGTCGGATGACATTGGTGTCCTAATTGGTTTCGACTCTTCTAGACCAAATTTCTTTAACATCTCCTTTATGTATTTAGATTGATTGAAGAAGATACCATCTTCTACTTGTTTAATTTGTAGACCAAGAAAGAAACTAAGTTCTCCCATCATACTCATCTCGAACTCGTCATGCATGATTTTAGAGAAATCATCACACATGTCTTGACAAGTGGATCCGAATATAATATCATCTACGTATATTTGTACTATGATTATGTGTGACTCTCTTTTCTTAGTAAAAAGTGTGTTGTCAACTAACCCCATGGTATAGTTGTGTTTAATTAAAAAGGACTTAAGTCTATCATACCAAACTTTTGGAGCTTGTTTAAGACCATAAAGGGCTTTCTTTAATTTATATACATGTTTGGGTTTTTCAAAATCGATGAAGCCCGGAGGTTGAGCTACATATACTTCTTCATTATTGAAACCATTTAGAAAAGCGCTTTTGACATCCATTTGATAAAGTTTTAGATCATTAGCACAAGAATACGCAAGAAGTATTCTTATAGACTCTAATCTAGCCACGGGAGCATAGGTCTCATCAAAGTCTATTCCTTCTTGTTGGTTATACCCTTGGGCAATGAGTCTAGCCTTGTTCCTAGACACTACTCCGTTTGCATCTAATTTGTTTTTATACACCCATTTTGTTCCTATTATGGTTTGATTACTAGGTGGAGGGACAAGTATCCAAACATCATTAGAAACGAATTGATTTAGTTCTTCTTGCATAGCCATTACCCAACTTTCATCTTTTATGGCTTCTTGCGTGTTCTTAGGTTCTATGGTTGAAACGAAACGAAACAAAACAAGCTACTTTGGTTTTGAACTTGAGACCTTAATGTTCGTTCGTTTAGCTTTCCTATGACTTTATCTACGGGGTGATCTTTGGACTCTTTAATGTTTATGATTTAATCATTTAAAGGTTCTTCTTCTTCATTTATCTTTTTCTTTATTACAATAGCTTCACTTTCTATGATCTCGTCATCGACAAGAGGTGAAGAGGGTTTGGGTGGACTTTCATCAAATTTTATGTTTAATGACTCTTCTACCTTCATTGTTTCTTTGTTTAATATGACGTAAGCTTTGCTATTTGGCGAGTAACATAGAAATATACCTTCGGTTGATTTAGGATCAAATTTTGTAAGGTAATCTTTAGTGTTAAGAATAAAATATTTGCTTCCAAAGACTCTAAAGTGATTTAACGTAGGCTTTTTGCCTCGGAGTAACTCATATGGAGTTTTTCCTAAGATTGGTCTAATTAAGACTCGATTGAGTATGTACGTTGAAGTATCAACGGCATTAAACCAAAATTTTTGAGGTATGGATTGTTCATTAAGCATGGTTCGACTCATTTCTTGAAGGGTTTTATTCTTTCTTTCTACTACCCCATTCGATTGTGGAGTGCGTGGAGCCGAGAAGTTGTGAGTAATACCATTAGCGTCACAAAAGGCTCCAAATTGCACTTCATTATCGAATTCCCAACCATGATCCGTCCTAATGGACACTATAGGACTTCCTAGTTGTCTTTGGATCTTTTTGCTGAATATTTCAAAATAATTAAAGGTTTCCGTTTTGTTCTTTAAAAATTTTGTCCATGTATACCTAGAGTAGACATCCACTATTACCAAAGTGTAGTAGTTGCCTCCATAACTTTGGATAGCGGATGGACCAAATAAATCCATATGTAGTAATTCTAGACATCTAGTTGTGGACACCATGTTTTTAGCTTTATGACTCGAATGAGCTTGTTTTCCTACATTACAAGCATCACAAAAATGATGTTCATATTTTAAGTTAGGTAGATCTCTTACTAGATCTTTAGATGATAGCGATTGAAGAAGTCGCATATTGGCGTGACCCAATCTTCGATGCCATAAGGTCGAAGTATCATCCATAGAGGTAAGACATAGTTTGTCTTTAGGTTCATTACCGATTTTAATGACATAGACTTCATGTTTCCTAATTCCTCTTCCTATGGTTATGCCATTTTTAAGTATCTTACTACCGGTTTCGGTAAAAAGTACATTGCACTTTTTATCACATATTTGTCCTATACTTAAGAGGTTAAAGTTTAGGTTTTCTGCGTGACACACATCGTTAATGGTTAGAGATTTGTTAGAAATCATACCTTTACCGATGATTCTACTTTTGCTATTTCCAAACACCACATTACCTCCATTTACGGATTCATATGTGGAGAATAGATCCCTATTGCCGGTCATGTGCCTCGTGCACTCGCTATCCTTGACCCATTCATTGGGGTCTAGGTCGACCTTTAAGCACACCTAAAACAATAATAAACTCAAAAGTTTGGTCCCCATTTGTTCATGGGTCCATTAGTGTTAAACATTCCATTCATGTTAGACATGTATGGATAAGATGAGTATGCATTCCATGGAGCAAAGTTTTGAAAAGGAAAACCGTTTTTCATATTAGGGTTCCATCCCATTTGATGGTTACTTCTTGGATAAACGTTATTAGGTCTCCTAGATGCATTATATTTTGAAAAAGATGGTGCTTTGTTTCTTGCAAAAGTAGGATTATATTTTGGAGGTGGTTGTCTAGTGGTGACATGAGTTGGTTTCTTCCTATTAAGGATAACGAACTCAGTTCTAGATGAAGAAGCTACGTTATTACCACTAGTTGTTGCAGCAGATCCACGGATCCCTATCTGTACACTAGCCGGTTCCCTTTTTAGGGGATCCGTGGGATCCGCCACAACAGTGGCTGGTTTTTCTAGTTCTTTAACAAATTTTGTTTTTTTTTCTTTCACTAGTTGATGGATCAAGTTGTTGAATACCTAGACCCTTTTGGTTGTTACCGGTTTTAACACCATCGAGTATTGTATCTAAAGTGTTTGTACTCATTCTAGCAATTTTAGAATCTAGATGATCAACTAGTGTTTGAAGTTGAACGCAAAGTTCGCATTCACCACTTGCTATTGTACCCTTTTCTAAACGTTTTAGTTTTCCTTTTAATTCTATGATTTCTTTATCTAAACGTTGATTTTGACTCTTTAAAAGCTTGTTTTTGTTAATTAGTTTTAAGCTAATATTGCATAGTTTTTCATATTCATTATGCAATGAGTCGTCATCAAGTGATGAACTACTATAGTATTCGTGACATACCTCGTCATTTGCCATGAGAAAAATTTCTTCGTCCTCATCGTCGCTCATTCCCCATGTGCCGCTTACGAACGCCTTTTGATCATCCCGTTTGGGACACTTACTAATAAAGTGGTTTGGGTCCCCACATTTAAAGCAAGTACGATCATCCTTTGTCTTCTCGTCCTCTTTGCTTTTCCGAAAGAATTTCTTATCGTCATACGGTTGTTTGACGTATCTTCCCTTTCTTCCAAAGAACTTCTTAAAGTCCCTTACCGCCATGGCATACTCCTCATCATCACTATCCGAAGAGGAGTTCTCTTCATCGCTTGAGACTTTCTTTGCTTTAAGCGCAAGAGATTTGTGTTTCTCTTTCACCTTTGAAGCTTCAGAATCTTTAGCAAGAACGAGCTCATAGACCTTTAAGTTTCCTATGAGTTCATCAAGAGTGAGGATCGTCAAATCTTTTGATTCTTCGATCACCGTCACCTTAGATCTCCACTTCGATGGAAGCTCCCTTAGATATCTCCTAACATGGTTACGGCTAGAAAAAGATTCATCAAGTGCTTGTAAAGATGTAATAATAGTATTGAAATTTGCAAATGAATGATCCATAGTTTCCTCATCCGATATTGAAAATTTTTCATATTGTTGAACAAACAAATCAATTTTATTATTTTTAACTTGTTGATTTCCTTGATGAGTTACAACTAAAGAATTCCAAATTTCTTTAGAGGTTTTAAGCAAAGAGATTCTTTCAAATTCCTTTTTCGGTAAAGCCATATATAAAACCATTTTTGCTTCACTATTTTTAGAAAGCTTTTTCTTTATTTCATCATTTAGTTTATCATGAGTTATGTTAACTAAATTTCCCTTATCATCATTTGAGGTAGCCTCAAAATCACCTTCAACAATAATGTACCAAAGATCAATATCTTTAGACTTCACATATGTTTCGAATCTATTTTTCCAATATATAAAACCATTAGTTTCAAGTAGTGGTGGTCGTTGCATAGATTGCCCTTCCTTATAATTTTCAGAACCCATGGCGATCGAAAAGTTTTTAAAATACAAATTTACTTTAAAACTTTTATAAACTTAGCTTTGATACCAATTGTGGAAAACTAGAAGGGGGGGTTGAATAGTTTTGCCGATTTTAATTTGATTTCAAAAACTTTAGATTCGATATTATGTGAAATCGTATGGATGTTGAGAACGTATAGATCTAATGATAATGCAAGCAAATAAATAAAGTTAAAGGATAGAAATGACACAACCGATTTATATTGGTTCGGCTACAAGGACACCTTCCTTGCCCTACTCGACTCCCCGAGTCACCTACTCGAGAGTTCAAGCACTATGTCAACAAACTCCTTCACTTGGCGGATAAGCCTTCACAACGTTGCTTACACTTTTTCCGGTACAAAGCTAGATACCGAGTCCGTAGCACGGTGGACCAAACCAACACAACTATTACACAAATACAAGATCTTCTCTATAGAAATCTTGCGGAGTGACAAATCAATCAAGGACCCCTTGCTTGGATGACTTGTAGAATGCTCGTGATCTCGCCTTAGAGAAGGACCTATATGAGGATCACAAATAGAAAGAAAGAAGAACAACTCTCTAGATCAAGTGATCTATATGTTAGAAGAGAATGAGAGTGTATGAGAGATTTAGTAAGAAGAGGGGTGAGTTAGAATGAAGAAATGGCTCTCTATTTATAGGCAAAATTCTTCACTGTTCCCCGGATCCCACGGATCCCTTCCACTTGGATCCGTCTAGTGTAAACCTAGGGATCCGTGGAACGCTCCTCTTTGCCCATGAGTATTTTGATTATGGGTCATGGGTTGTGGGTTGGTCCATGGGTTTTCTTTAGATTCAATGTATCTAAGTATACATTGTATCTAGTCTTCTTGGGTATGGGTTAAGATCCATGGGTTATGGTTTTTATCCATCCTAATAAACTATTACAACAAATGCTTAATTACTACATTTTTTTTATTTAAATGGCTATATGTAAATGCTTTACAAAAATAGCATGTATCCTTAAAATTATACTTAAGACAACATTATTTTTGTTATCAACAAAACACAAAGAGATCGCAAAATATTAATAAACGTTTTTACGGTTTATTTGTATTAACAGCTCCTACTATTGAAGATTGGGAATCAGACTCTGAGGAAGTTAGATCTGAATCAACACAGTCTGAGAAGATAGAAAATGTTTAGAAAGTTGATTCTACACAAGCCAACCTTATTCCTAGATTTGGAGCACCAATTTCTAGGAAAGTGGTAGACTACAAGGAGGTACCTAGGGAACAAATGAAAAGATACATACCTAGGGGAAATCAGAGAAACTTCAATGGAATAATTTCAAACAGATTAGGAGATGAGTTTCAATGTGTTAAGAAGGCTTGTTTTGAATGTGGTAGTTTTGAGCACTTACAGAGAAACTGTTATAAAAATCAACAACAAGTTTGGAATTATTGGAGGAGGGTAAATCATCAAAACTTTTCAAAGCAAACAATCCCTCATCCTAACAAAAATATGATTCCTAGGGCAGCGTTAATGAGGAATTAACAAAATCAATAATCACTGATGCACCCAAATGGGTTTCAACCACTTCTAAGCAAAATGTAAACACGGCTAAGCAAAATCAATCCACTGCTAAGCTGATACGCTTACACAGCGCGTTCGGGGTCAAAGGAACTTCCTTTTCGTCGAGCAAGTTTTTCAACACCCTGGGCAGTGAACCTAATCATTGTAGTGTAGTATTAGGGTAAGCCACAGGAATTGATATCGTTCTCTGGGGGAATAGAAATGCTAGTGAGAAGTTACTACGCTAAGGTTGGGGTTGAGGAAGATTATTTTTTATCTTTTTATTTTTTTTTAGAAAATGGAAAAGTACGAACCTCGGGGTTTGGATTTGGAGGGTTGGTATTTCTACCGATTACTCTACTATCTAATTATCTAATTAACTAATGTGAGGGTAGTCTATGTCTAGTTATTGTGTGCTCGTATGATGATTTAAAGATGTGTTTACTTAGGTTTTATTACACCTTAATTATCTCCTATTGATGGTTGAATTGTCACGTCCTTATTCTTAATCGCGTTGTGTGTCTAAGGTCGTAGGGTATGCGTTTATCCCTAACTCTTTGAAACTACCAAAGGGTCTCGTCTACAAAATCTCTAGGATTTATAAACTCTAACTCTAAGGTACTCTTTGGATGGTTTAGCCTACAACTACTCTAGGTGTTATAGTCTAAGGTTCACAAAGATTAATCAAGCATTAACTACACAACGAATGACCTATCGCATTACTAGATCATTAACAATTAAGAGAAGAGACAACCAATCAATATTCAATAATTAAGTTTCATATTCCCTAAGCAAACACACAAGTAAATTAGCCAGACATGGAGAACATGCAAGCATACACACAAGTAATTGAAGACATAATTGAATTAATGAAGTAAAACACTTATCTTAGTGTAAGATAGGGTTTAGAACCCTAAAATACTGTACAAGACAGCCTTGGTTCGGTTTAGGTTTTTACTCCAAAAGACTACACAATGAAAACTGAAAAATTTGGATTATATATATAAGATTACATTCGCGACGGCGTCACCCTTTAATTTGTGATGCCGTAGGGTCGCCGTCATAGGGTTTCTTCTTGGCCACGTTAGTCTTGCGACAGCGTCACCTTATGCTTGTGACGCCGTCCCCTTCAATCTCTGACGCCGCCTGGATCAAATCTAGGCCGTCTGAGTTGCGACGACCTACTCTTTTAAAGCCTGACACCATCACTTGTAAATAAGCAATTTGGCTACTGAGCCGTCACAAAAGTGATGCGACGGCTTCGCAATTGACACCTGACGCCGTCCCCTTCAGTTCCAGCAGCCTGAGTGTCTCGATTCTTGACTTTGGCCATTTTCTTCGTATATTCGCGCCTTTTCATCCGAATAAGTGTCATTCCAGCATTTTGCCTTCAAGATACCTAAAAAGTGAAAAGAAACGATATTAAGTAATAACGGATACAAAAGTGATCAAATAAGGGCTTAAACGACCCCTCAAAAAGGTACATTTTAAAACCTTATCAATATCCCTACACTTGGTATTTGCTTGTCCTCAAGCAAATGTGCTTTTAGCCAATTAATTTATAAGTTAGGGGTTATGAAGCATTGGTTTAGAACAATCCACAACACATATAAGCCCCGCAAAAGTCATAACAAGCACGGAAATTACATACTAGCACCTCACATGGGGTGTCTGGGTACTCACATCTCTCGGGTGTATAAATATAACAAGTTGAAAATGGAAGATAAACACTCATTAACCGGTCCTAGTACATAGATTACCATAGGCTTGAGACTAGATAAAACCTCCATCGCTTTGGCGTAAGCACCTAGGAAAGACTATCAAAGAGGTCTTTTAAAGGGTTGTAACGTTAGGCTTACGGTAGGGAAACAAAGGGTTTGGTGGGATAGGCTATTTAGTGGTGGCAAGTCAAAAATCTTTATGTTACAAGCATACGAAGAATGGCGTTCCTAAGCCAAGACTCGACACTCTAGACTCTAGATAACTGAAACAAACAAACATAAATTAAAGACAGATGTAGGATGGTAGCCCGTATGTTTTTTTTTTCAACACTATTTTTTTTTCTTTTTCTCTTTTTCTATTTTTTTTTCGATTTTTTTTTTCATACACTTTTACTCTACCTTCCTCTATGATAACATCAAAATGATAGAGATTTATAGGCACATCCCTACACTTGAGTCTTTTATTACTCTAACACTAATTTGACCCGAATTGAAAAGATCAAAACACTTGGAGTACATTATTACGCAAATAAAGGGAATTTGAATTTAACGTTCCCTTCCCGTCATTTCATAAAATTTAACTTTTCCCATGAGTCCCAATCGTCCCAAAACTGTATACAAAGGATATGACTCGACTTAGCAACTTATGCAAGCAACTAGATAATTGAACTAAGGGTTTAGTGTGATAACAATAATGCACTAAAAGTGAGTGCATACAAGGTAGGCTAAGGCGATTTAGGTGTACATTTAGGGGTGGGGTGTAAACAATGCTCTTCATTGATATTCCAGAAAACCGAAACATCACGAGAACCACGAAAAGGATAGGCTCTGAGGGGTTAACTAGGGGTATCGTGTACTAAAGATGAGTACAACGCAAAGGTGTGGGGGAATTACTCAACCGGTGTGGAAGAAGTAATTATATTATGGGTATCAAACAAGGGTTATCCTAATGCCTCTTATCATTTAGTTATTCCTAACTACATAAGTGTAGTCTTACTAGCGATCTCGGGATGCATCATAAAACAAGTTCTAGAATCTAATATACTACCGGTTCACACACTAAGCATTAAAGATGAATGCTTTAATTCCTACTAATCTAAGGGCGATCCTCACATTTTGGGTGGAATTTAAGTGGTAAAGGGTTTTTGTGCTAGTCATATAACTTCCTATCCGTGAGACGCTTTTTTTAAGACTAATGGCCCACTCCTATATGTCATGAAAAATTTTAAATTTGGTGCCAAAATTACCCTAACCGACATCTTCTCATGGTTTATTACGCAAATGCAATTGGACAAAGCAAATAATCAAGGATAAGCATAGTTTCAAAGTTCCCGTTTTATTTTCCCTCCCTACACTTAAACTGAACATTGTCCCCAATGTTCCCCGAAAATATCAAAGTTATGATAATAGAAGGTAATTAAAAACGAAAGAAACTAATACTCTCCTGATTAGCTCGGTAGGATCCGTGTGTGAAGTATTGGTTAAATCCTTTCCAAGAAGAATGCATGCGTGAAAAGCTCCTTCCAACCTTATGTATCTTCTTCTTGATAAATAAAACCTGCACACTTGAAGAAAACAAACGAAACCTTCACGTAAAATTGGCGATAATAATATATATAAGACTCTACTAAACTAGGATATAATGCTTATGGAATGGATGTTTACAGAATTTCTGGAAAATTAAGACCTGGAAAATTCCAAAATTTATAAGTAGCTCAGAAAACAAGAAGAAATTATCAGTTGTTTTTGCTCCTTCCTGACGCCGTCAGGTTACCCTGAAAAAACTGGTTTGCGATTTTCTAAAAAAATTCTAGAAAATTTACATCTTTAGAATCTGGAAAAATTTCCTGCAAAACATCCATTATGACTCGATACAAGCATTTGACTCGAACAAACACACATGTATATCTTTTAATTAATTGAAATTCTCATATTTACGTTTCTTTTGAAAACGTGTGTAATCCTCCCTACACTTATCCTTTATGTAAAATACCTTTATATGTGATTAAGACGAGGTTAAAAACAAAATAAAGCATTTTTACAAATTTAAACATGAGAAAAGGCAATCAATAAAAGATATATAACACAAACAAGCAAACAATTAAGCATGGGTTGCCTCCTACGAAGCGCTTTTCTTTATTTATGAGTCTTGTAGCTAGACTCGTAGTCGTGCTCCTACGTGAATTCATTACCGTCACCTTCTTCCTCATGACGGTCTCTAGTGGGTGGTTCCATGTTGTAAAAGTGCCCTATGATACACCTCTCAAAGAGTTCGTCCTCTCCCTACTCATTTCTATATTCCGGTCCTAAGTTCAAGCAATCCTTATAGAAACCGAAAATCTTGGCCATAACATAATCTACTCCTTTCTCTTTATCCTCCTTATTCCTATAATAGACCGATAGTTTAAGTTCCTTTTCATCATTAGAGAGTGATGAAAACTTCTCAATCTTAAACGGCATTTGGTAAGCTATATCATCGGTCTCATCCTTGAATCGCACTATTCCTAACGAGGGATCATAGGTCATCCCGGTGCTTTCTATGAAAGGTTTCCCTAGAATAACGTGGGACAAGCTAGGATCTATGGCCGTACTAATATCATCCACTATTATGAAATCCATAGGAAACGTGAAACTACCTACATAAACGGGCAATCCCTTAACTCTACATAGAAAATTGCAACTAACCCGAGGGTTATCGGGATCTTGCCTAGTCGGGATAGGCTTCTTCATTACCCAATTGTAGTAGGTGCTAGTCATTATGTTGATTGGGGACTTGCGGTCAATGTAGGCCTTTGCCATGAAAAGGTGTCCTATGCAACATGGTATGTTAAGATTCCAAGGGTTCCCAAACTTGATCCTAGGGATTTTCCTAACATACATGTGACGGAGGTCACACACTAAGTGAGGGTGGCGAGATAGTTCTTTTTCCGTAGGAAACATATTGAAATATTAATTCTCTACTTCATTTACATCCTCGGTTGTTTCATCCGTCGGTGTTTCCTTAGCCTCAAGTATCACCTCATGGTTTGCTTCGTCATTTTTTCTATTTGGTTTCACTAAGGCGATGGTATTGACGAATTGAACGTGCTTAGCTAACTTACTTGGGTCCTTAATCTCTACACCAGAAGTTTCGGGAGTTGAGATAGCATTAACCTTTCTATCACTATTGGTCATGGCTTTCAAAAGGTTATCTATCTTCCTATCCATTTCGGCTTGTTGTTGGTTAAAGCGGTGCAAGAGCTTAGCTATTTAGGCTTCTTGGGATGCGACTAGGTTTTGCAACATCCCTTCAATGTTTTGTTGGTTAGGGCCGTGAGATGGGGGCCATGAGAAATCATTGGAAGTGAATTCTTTGGTTTGCCCCCAATAGAAGTCAGGCTTTCCCTTCCATGCTTCTCGGGTGTCATTAAAAGTCCTAGGTCTGGGTGTTGTAGGGAATCTTCATCCCGTTCCATTAATACGCGAGGATGCGTAGTCAACGGAAGCTTGTTCGGTGAATCGGGTGCAAGTGCACGTGTTATGAGGATCACTATACGGCTCACACGAGGAAGAAACTTTGTTCACATGGCGTGAAGACTTAGGATTTTCGTAGGAGCTCATTAGAAATTTTACTTGATCTTCAAGCTCGAGCATCCTATGGTCGGAAGATTGTGAGTCAATGGGAGGCAAGGAGATTGCCTTAACGGTTTTGGACAGCTCACGGGGGTCATTCCAACTTTCATTGTCATAGAGAGCAAGGTCCTCTATTATACCCCATGATTCTTCCGCGGTGAGATCACTAAGTTTTCCACCGGCCGCTTGGTCAATGGATCGCTTGGTGGGGAAGTTGACATGATCATAGAAGAGTTGGACTTGGAGCCAAAGATCAATGCCTTGATGAAGGACTTTATGAAGTAAGTCCTTGAATCGAGTCCATGCTTCGTAGAGAGATTCACCTTGACGTTGTTGGAAAATTAAGATATCATTCCTAAGCTTAGTGGTTCTCCCCGGTGGGAAAAATCGAGCAAGGAAGCGAGAGGTGAGATCATCCCAACTTGAGATGGAGCCGGCGGGAAGTCGCTCAAGCCAATTACTAGCTTGGTCCCATAGAGAGAATTGGAAAAGACGCAGACACGTGGTCTCCCGAGTAGTAGCATCAAGGTCGATGGAATCGACAATTTTAAGGAAATCCTTAAGATGCTGATTAGGATCTTCGGAACGAAGTCCATGGAAAGCACATCCATTTTGCACCAACCGGATGGTGTCGGATCGCAGGGCCGTAGTTTGGGCATGGTCGGGAAGCTCAATGGTGTTCCTATAACCTTGGTGGCTAGGTCTGGAGTATTCACCAAGAGTACGGTCTCTTGGCGGGACAATGATTTGAGGGGGGTTATCACCTTCCATGATGAAAAGTGATGGGTTACGAACAAAGGTCACGAAGAAGGGGGATAGACTACGAGGAAGCTAAAAATGGGAAAAAAGTTTTCTTGATAGGAATCAAGTAAAGAAACCTAAACGAGGTGGACTACTAACTAGCTATTCTATTCCCCGGCATCGGCGCCAAAAACTTGATACGCTTACACAGCGCATTCGGGGTCAAAGGAACTTCCTTTTCGTCGAGCAAGTTTTTCAACACCCTAGGCAGTGAACCTAATCGTTGTAGTGTAGTATTAGGGTAAGCCACGGGAATTGATATCGTTCTCTAGGGGAATAGGAATGCTAGTGAGAAGTTACTATGCTAAGGTTGGGGTTGAGGAAGATTATTTTTTTATCTTTTTTATGTTTTTTTAGATAATGGAAAAGTACGAATCTCGGGGTTTGGATTTGGAGGGTTGGTATTTCTACCGATTACTCTACTATCTAATTATCTAATTAACTAAGGTGAGGGTAGTCTATGTCTAATTATTGTGTGCTCGTATGATGATTTAAAGATGTGTTTACTTAGGTTTTATTACTCCTTAATTATCTCCTATTGATGGTTGAATTGTCACGTCCTTATTCTTAATCGCGTTGTGTGTCTAAGGTCGTAAGGTATGCGTTTATCCCTAACTCTTTGAAACTACCAAAGGGTCTCGTCTACAAACTCTCTAGGATTTATAAACTCTAACTCTAAGGTACTCTTTGGATGGTTTAGCCTACAACTACTCTAGGTGTTATAGTCTAAGGTTCACAAAGATTAATCAAGCATTAACTACACAACGAATGACCTATCGCATTACTAGATCATTAACAATTAAGATAAGAGACAACCAATCAATATTCAATAATTAAGTTTCATATTCCCTAAGCAAACACACAAGTAAATTAGCCAGACATGGAGAACATGCAAGCATACACACAAGTAATTGAAGACATAATTGAATTAATGAAGTAAAACACTTATCTTGGTGTAAGATAGGGTTTAGAACCCTAAAATACTGTACAAGACAGCCTTGGTTTGGTTTAGGTTTTTACTCCAAAAGACTACACAATGAAAACTGAAAAATTCGGATTCTATATATAAGATTACATTCGCGACGGCGTCACCCTTTAATTCGTGACGCCGTCGGGTCGCCGTCATAGGGTTTTTTATTGGCCACATTAGTCTTGCGACGGCGTCACCTTATGCTTGTGACGCCGTCCCCTTCAATCTCTGACGCTGCCTGGATCAAATCTAGGTCGTCTGAGTTGCGACGATCTACTCTTTTAAAGCCTGACACCGTCACTTGTAAATAAGCAATTTGGCTACTGAGCCGTCACAAAAGTGATGCGACGGCGTCGCGATTAACACTTGACGCCGTCCCCTTCAGTTCCAGCAGCCTGAGTGTCTCGATTCTTGACTTTGGCCATTTTCTTCGTATATTCGCGCCTTTTCGTCCGAATAAGTGTCATTCCAGCATTTTGCCTTCAAGATACCTAAAAAGTGAAATGGAACGATATTAAGTAATAACGGATACAAAAGTGATCAAATAAGGGCTTAAACGACCCCTCAAAAAGGTACATTTTAAAACCTTATCATAAGCAAAATATCACCTCTGATACAAAAGAAGTTTTAAAAATTCCAAAGGTGATAACTGATACAGTGGTTGGAAACCATTTTTATGCTGTTAAGGCCTCAGCTAGCTGGCAATGGAAGCCTAAGACCAAGGTTTTACATCATGTCAGCTGTGCATCAATGGACCTAAAGAAATTTGATTATGTTGATGCACAGGACAGACCCAAGTCAGTATTGGCTTGGGTCCACAAAAGGAACTAATTTGTTTAAATTCATATGCAGGGCAATCAACAAGATGAACTAAAAGACAAAGGAATTTTTGATAGTGGTTGCTCTGGGCACATGACTTGGGATGGGAGCAACCTGGAGGATTTTGAAGGTTTTGATGGAGGATATGTGGCATTTGGCAATGATCCAAAGGGAGGAAAGATACTTGTAAGAGGCACAATCAGAACAGGGAAATTAGACTTTGAAAAGGTCTATCTGGTACAGGGATTAAAGTATAATTTATTCAGTGTTTCTCAAATGTGTGATAAGAAAAACTGGGTACTTTTTGGGGAAACTGAGTGTGTGGTGTTGTCATCTGATTTTAAAATGCCTAATGAGAAATTTGTGCAGTTAAGGATACCTAGGAAAGAGAACATATATTGTATTGATCTTAAAGATGTAATTCCCAATAGGTCCTTAACCTGTTTATTTGCTAAGGCATCAGTTGATGAGTCAAAATTGTGGCATAGAAGGCTAGGTCACCTTAATTACAAAACAATCAATAAACTGGTAAAAGGCAACTTTGTGAGAGGGTTACCTTCTAAGGTTTTTGAGTGTAAGGGTGTGGCTTGTCAAAAAGGAAAACAACATAGAGCCTCTTGTAAGACCAAAACTGTTAACACCATCACACAACCACTGTTTATGCTTCATATGGACTTATTTGGACCTACCTTTGTTAAAAGTTTGAACCATAAACAGTACTGCCTAGTTATCACTGATGATTATAGTAGATTTTCTTGGGTATACTTTTTGGCTGCTAAGAGTGAGACTAGTGAGATCCTCAAGAGTTTCATTACTAAGATAGAAAATCTAGTAAACCATAAGGTCAAGGTAATCAGATGTGATAATGGAACTGAATTTAAGAATAATGTGATGAATCAGTTATGTGTAGCTAAGGGTATAGAAAGACAGTTTAGTGTTGCTAGAACACCACAACAGAATGGTGTAGCTGAAAGGAAAAATAGGACACTAATTGAGGCTGCTAGGACAATGTTGTCAGAATCTAAGCTACCAACTACCTTTTGGGCTGAAGCAGTAGGCACTGCATGTTATGTGCAAAAGTGAAGCCTCATAACAAGACCCCCTATGAGCTGTTACATGATAGGAAGCCAATGATTGCATTCCTAAAACCTTTTGGGTGTCCTGTTACTATCTTGAATACCATAGACTACCTAGGCAAGTTTCAAGAAAAAGCTGATGATGGATACTTTCTAGGCTATTCTTGTAATACCAAAGCCTTTAGAATATACAATAGGAGGACTAGGATTGTTGAAGAAAACTTACATGTTAAGTTTAGTGAAGAGACTCCTAGTGTTGAGACCAAAGGACCAGACTGGGTGTTTAACATTAATATGCTAACCAAATCTATGAATTATGAGCCTATCATTGCAGGAACTTCCACTAATGTTAATGCAGGTACACAAAAAGATTCTAATGCAGAAACAATTTCTAAGGAAGCTGATTCTCCAAAGGAGTTCTATTTGGTTGAAAAGTGGAAAGCTGGTTCTGTCTCACCCATCATTGATAAGCAAGGTCCCTCTGATGATGATGCCTTGAATTCTGGAAGCAAAGTTGATCATCATCAAGATAAGGATGAGTTGTTGAAAGATAACTCAGTGTTGGTAGAAGAAATTGAAAGGAAGAAAAGGCATTCTGAAAGCACTGCTAAGCCAAATGAAAGCACGGCTAGGTATAATGAAAGCACTGCTAAGCCAAATTCTACCACTGCCAGTACAAGTGAAACCCCGGCTGCAAGTACTGATGATAGTACTTACTTTGGACCAACTGCCAAACCATTATTTGGTGAAGAGGAGTATCCACATGATCCTGACATGCCTGCTTTGGAAGAGATTGATACTCCTACTGATGATGAAGACATGGATGATTTCTTCAATGCTGATTTAACTAATTTGGAAACTGTCATTCATGATAGTCCAATCACTACCACAAGGATTCATAAGATTCATCCCAAGGATCAAATACTTGGAAATTTGAATACACTAGTTCAAACAAGAACCATGGTTCAGAACACTAAAACCTTTCCTGAACAAGGTTTCTTTGCAAGATCACTTCACAAAAGAAATAGTCATAAAGATCTGCAAAATTGCCTGTTTTCTTGTTTTCTATCTCAAAAGGAGCCCAAGAGAGTGGAAGAAGCTTTTTTTGAAGAAGGATGGGTTGAATTAATGCTAGAGGAGCTTCTACAGTTTAAGCTTCAAGAGGTTTGGACATTGGTTGACCTTCCTAATGGAAAGAGGGCAATTGGGACTAAATGGGTGTTCAGAAATAAGATGGATGAAAGAGGAATAGTGGTAAGGAAAAAATCAAGGCTGGTTGCTCAAGGATACACACAAACCGAAGGCTTGGATTATGATGAAGTATTTGCTCCAGTTGCAAGAATTGAGGCTATTAGATTAATTTTAGCATATGCTTCATTCAAGAATTGTGTGGTGTATCAGATGGATGTTAAGAGTGCCTTTCTGTATGGCACAATTGATGAGGAGGTTTATGTTTGTCAACCTCCTGGTTTTGAAGATCCTGATCATCCTGACAAGGTTTACAGGGTGAAGAAGGCTATGTATGGGTTGCATCAAGCTCCTAGGGCATGGTATGAGTGCATGTCTACTTATTTGATGGACAATGGCTTCAAAAGAGGGTTGATTGATAAGACTTTGTTCATTAGGAAGCACAAGGATGATATTTTACTGGTTCAGGTCTATGTAGATGACATCATCTTTGGCTCAACAAATAAGGAGCTATGCAAGGATTTTGAGAAAATTATGCATGATAAGTTTCAGATGATCTCTATGGGAGAACTCACTTTCTTTTTGGGGCTACAGGTTCAACAAAGGACTGATGGTATTTTCATTAGTCAAGACAAGTATGTAGCAGGTATTTTGAAGAAGTGTGGGTTTCAGGATGTGAAGAGTGCTAGTACACCTATGGAGACTCAGAAACCACTGCTACCAGATGATGGAAGTCCCAAAGTTGATTTGAAGTTATATAGATCCATGATTGGATCTTTGATGTATCTCACTGCATCTAGGCCAGATATAATGTTCTCAGTATGTGTGTGTGCAAGATTCCAAGTCACACCCAATACATCACACATGCATGCTGTTAAGAGAATCTTTAGATACCTTAAAGGTCATCCTAAATTGGGCCTTTGGTATTCTAAGGATTCACCTTTTGATTTGGTGGCCTATACAGATATTGATTATGCTGGTGCTAGTTTGGATAGGAAGTCTACAACTGGAGGATGTCAGTTTTTGGGAAGCAGACTAATTTCATAGTAGTGTAAAAAGCAAACAATAGTGGCAAATTCTACAACTCAAGCTGAATATGTGGCTGCTGCTAGTTGATGTGGTCAAGTTCTTTGGATTCAGAATCAATTGCTGGATTTTGGGTACAATTTTATGCATACTAAGATTTACATTGCTAATAACAGTACAACTTGCATCATTAAAAATCCTGTTTTACATTCTAGAACTAAACATATTGAGATAAGGCATCATTTTATTAGAGATTGTAATGAGAAAAGGCTAATTCAAATGGTAAAAATCCATACTGATTTCAATGTTGCTGATCTTCTCACTAAAGCTTTTGATGTGGGGAGGTTTCAGTACCTTGTAGTTAGTATTGGAATGATTAATCTCTAAATCTCAACTTGTTTTGTAGAAGTTTGTATAAGTATTGTACCGTTATTAGTTGAACTTAGTATTGCTATTTTCGTTCTAACCACTGTTAGTTATGCTCAAACCACTGTTTGTTTCTTTGTGTTCCCACTTACCATTTTGCAAAGATATTGAAGTTAATCACTGTTTGAATGATGTAAGAGACTTAAAAGCAAAAGACATGGTTCTCTTATTCAGCTTATATAAACTGCATTTAGCAATGTAGTGGTTACAACCATGGTTACAAACTAAAGGGAGAATACATCACAACATGTGATGGATCTAGACACACACCTTGTGTCAATGATATTTTGTATAATATTATTAAGCACGCGGAATTTACTTAGTAATACTTAGAAGACGGATTGTATGATGTATTGTAAGTAAACACAGATTAAACACAAAACTTAAGCTCCAATATTATTAATGAATAATACGAGTGATCTTTGCTTATCACTAGGGTTACACCTTGAAGCCTTTGTGAGTAATACGTAGGTAATTAGACAAGTACCTAAGACAATGACCTAGGACCTCCTTTTATTGTACAAGGAGTCCTTTACAAGATAAGTATAAAGCTAACAATATAGAATATACACAAGATCTATTCTATACTTATCTAGACGCGTTCTCCTAACCATTATCTAATAGCAGTGGTAATAATGTACCAGCAGTGGTAATACGTTTCCACTGCTAGTGTAATCCAAGCAGTGTCTTCCACAACTATCAGTGGTAACAGATTATTCCCAACGACATGCTAACAACAACCAACACAGACAACAAGCTTCACAACTAACCCCTCACCCACCTAAGGCTTCCTTGGAAAGGCCCACTCAGGCATCACTTTAGGTGCCCCACGCCTATTAATCACCCTCCACACCTTTGGGCAAGCAAGCCCAAACACCTTTTCTCTGACAGGTGGAGAGGATGATGAAGGACCCTCTGGTGGTGCTGCTGCTAACAATGCTCTTGCAGGTGGTGCTTGGAGCTCTTCAGTTGGGAGTACAACAGCAAGGGGAGGGACAACCAAGACTCTTGAAGAAGTGTCATCATCTGTGCTCTCATATGGTGAAATGTAGCTTGAAATGAAGTCAGAGCTATCTTCCTTGATGATGGCATCTTATGGGAGTGGTTGAAGTGTTGATGGAATAGCAGATGAAGGAGTAGTGCTCATGGACACATGGTTTCTCTTTCTTGATGAAACCTCTGCAAACACCTCTCTCTTTGTTTTACCTGGATTATTAAGCACATAATGCCAAGCATCATCATCCCAAATGCTATCTGAAAAAGAGCTGTCTGATGAGATGTTGATTGGGTTGGAATTGCTCATAGTGATTTTTGGTAAAGTTGCTTTTGAGAGTTTTTAGAAAGAGAGAAGTGTTGGTATGTTGGATGTATGTGAGTCTAATGTTAATAAATAGAGGTTAAGATGGAATCAGGAAGTTAATGAGGGGAAGGTGTAAGTGGTTGAGGAGTAAATGAAGTCTTTTGACTTTGGGAAACGATTTAATTACAGAAGTTGACCATATTGACTTAGAATTTAGCACTGTTGGCTAACCACTGCTAAGTATATGGAACCACTTATTGTTTTATCTAACCATTGCTAACCTTAACCGTCTTTTCAGTGTTTGGTTTATGTTTGTGATATGCAGGTATAAAGGATTGTTGCATACATTGGAGCTTTTGGAGCTTTTGCTGAATGGTATTAAAAAAAATGTTTGATTGCTGTAATCCTTCATATTTTGGTGTGATATCACTATTATTGGCAAAGATTTGGTTGCTGTAAATCTAGGTCAAAACAATTGGAGTTGATATTGTATCCACTGCTAGAGTCTTTCAAACCACTGCTAGTGGTTTTCAATCCACTGCTAGCATATTTCTGTTTTTGGATACTTGAGGGGCTGTTTGGTAACTTTGGTGCAAACGCATTAATATCCCCAAATCACTGCCAGATCATTTAATTGATCTTCAAATCACTTCCAATTGGCGCTTTTCATAAACCCAAACCACTTCCATCTGTTCAATTCACAATTCCCACATCATTCACATCACCAATCATTATGCCGAATCAATACTCCAAAACCCATAACCTAGTTGCTAATTTGATCAAAAACAATTGATCCGAAGGTTTTCATGAAATGATTGATTTCCTTATTCACAGTCCTATTCACTTTGCATTAACTGCAGCACCCACCATTCTTAAAGCCTATGTACGTCAATTCTGGGGAAATGCTAAGCTTGAGGAGGTAGATGGGGTGGAAGTTTTTAGTACTGTTGTGGATGAGAATGCGATTTTAGGTGATGAGGAGATTATTCGAGGGGTTTTGAAGTTAGATGATGTTGATGGTGTAATTAACCTTTCTGATGCTGAGATCTTTGAAGGTTTAGAGAGGCTAGGATATACTCAAAGGGGAGACAAGGTAAAAAAATTTAAAGGAATATTTTCTCAACAATGGAAGTTTTTTATTCATACCTTGTTGATGTGTATAAGTAATAAGACCACTGGATTTGATGACTTTCCCTCCAAAATTGCTACTGCAATCATATGTCTATATGAGGGGAGGAAGTTTAATTGGTCTAGGATGATTTATGAAGGGTTTGTGCAGAATATTAGGAAGAAGGGTAAATATTATTTATATCCAAGGTTTGTGCAGCTTATTGTGGAAAGTCAAATAGATGAATCTGTTGAGCATACTAGGGAGTACGAAGTGCATTATATGCTTCCTAAGGTCTTTGCACATATGAGACATCAGAACCCTAATTTTCAAATAAGAGATGTTCCCTTATTCCCACATATGATTAATTTGCCTGCTATTCATGAGTTTGCTGAAGGTCTTGAATCCCAATCCATAGAACCTGAACCCACTGCTAGTACACTTGAACCCACTGTTAGTGAATCTCAACCCACTGCTAGTGCAACTGAACTCACTGCTAGTCAACCTCAAATCACTGTTAAACCCATTTTGTAGACTAGGAGGAGGAAGGGCACCAAGCTACCTCAGGCTGGTGTTAGTGGTGTTGTTCATGAGGCTGTCACTAGTTGTGGAGGTGACATGATTGGAAGGGCTTCCACTACTGATTCATGCTTAGTAGCTGGTCAAGACAGTGAAAACATCATTAAGACCCAACCTTTGGCAACTTCTAATGTGGAGAGTTCCTTGGAACTCAACACAGGTGGAGGAATCCCTAGCCACCTGGCTCACTTAGGGGGCATAGATGATCAGGCAAGGTCTGATGCTATGTTTACTTTATCCAAGGATTCACCTCTCAGAGCAGTTAACACAGCTCGAAGTGATGAGGATAGTTTGGAACATGAAAATGAATTGATGGATCCTAACTGGTACATGATGACTTTTCCAATGAACCACCTCTCGGACCAGTTAACACAGGTCGAAGTGGGGAGGATATTCTTGAACACTTAAATGAATTGACGGCTAAATGTACCAAAATGGAGGACACAATCTCAAGTCTTCAAGAGTTGGCTGTGTTTCAGGGTAAAGAGATTAGGAGGTTGAAGCACATAATGTTTGTGATGGAGAAAGTGAGGAGACCTGGGGTTGCTGTTTTCAGAAAAGTGAGGAAGTTGACAAAGAAGGTGGACTCCTCTCCAGCTGTGAATGTGGAGAATGTACCCAAACAGGGGAGGAGTGAAGGCATGAATTCAGGGGAGGCTGTAGATGTGCATATGGATGAGGATGTGGATAGTGGAGATCAAGCAGAACAATTTGTGGTATCTGATAAAGATGGGAATGAAGCTGTTCTTGAAAGTTTGAAGACTGTGGTAGAAGATGAGGTGATGCAGGACACAACCACTGACAGTGTGTCTGCAACCACGGCTAATGTTCTTGAAACCACTGTTGTATTTTCAGATAAGGTAACCATAACCACTCCCACTTTAAACTTACCCACTGCTATCATAACCACTTCTATAATTGTCACAACCACCTCTATATCACCACCTAAATCAAAAGAAGTTGAGAAGGAAGTTGCAAGTACATTGATCAATCTAAGCAAAACCTCAACTAACCGTACACCCATCATTGCACCTGCTCCATTATCTATTAAATCTACTGCAACCAAACCCTTAGGTAAAAGTTTAATTATTGGTGAGCCTTTGAAGAAGAAGGTGGCTCAACCAGACATTGGAAAGGGTAAAGGTATTGCAGCACCAGTTTTTAAGTTTAAAAGTAGAGAAGAACATATTGCTTATGATGAGGAGTATACAAGAGGTCTGCAAGCTGAAGAAGAAGCAGCTACAGAGAAAGAAAAACAAGAAGAAGAGGAGGCTACTCAGAAATGGTTAGCTGAATGGAATGAAACACAAAACTATCTTCAAGCTTCTAATAACATACAGAATGAGTATACTACTCACGAATGGGCCTTTTTATCTGTTGATGAAAGAGCTAGAATCTTGGGTGAATGGGCAGGGAGGATCAGTAAGGAGAAGAAGCAAGTTCAAAGGAAGAAACCTCCTACAAAAGGTGAGATGAGAAATGTAATGATGAAGATTATCAAGAATTCAGGCATACATATTCCTGAAAATCTCAGTAAATGTTCATTTGAGAGAATTCATGAGCTTTATCTGATGTCTATGAGGATTAATAATGATGATTTTATTCCAATGAATTCTGAAAGAGAAGAAGAGTGGATTAAAAGTAGTCAAAAGAGAAAATCTGAGATTCAGGAGACATCTGGTTCTAAAAGAATGAAAGAAGTGAATGAAGATGGCAATTAAATTATTTCTTATACATTTGAGCTTAATGGAAGTGAAGGATGTTGGAAAATTCAAAGAGTCAGTAATGAAGTTTATGAGTTTGAGAAATTTTCACAAATGCTTCAATATCTGGATAGAGATGATTTGATGAATCTTTAGAAGCTTTACAAGAATAAATTTGGTGATGTACGTCGAGATGACTATCATGAGAGAATGATTTATCATCACTTGAAGATTTTGTTTGAACCTACTCATGATGAACCTGAATGGAAAGGACTCTATAATGGTCATGTTACAAGATGGTTTTTATATCAATCTTGTGGAGTTCATGTGTTAATTGTTTCTGGAGAAGTTATTCATATGCTTGTAGAAGGTGATTATCCTCAACTGAATAATTATCCAGGAGTTATTACTCAGATGGTGACGCCTGGTGGTTTAAAGATGCTGAAGCCCTATGATGATCAAGCATACAGTTTGTTGCTAAAGTATGAGCAAATTCTTAAAACTAGTAAGTGTTTGGATACATCCTCCAATTCAGATGTTTTGAACTTAATGGAAACTTTAGAATTCTATTTGAATGTATCAAGTTTAGGGGATGATTGTTGGGTTTTAGGTTCCTCAGATCATGAATTATTCTAAGTTTTGGAACCACGGACAGAGTTAATGAAACCACTGACAGAAGAATGAATCCACTGCTGAAGTTAAACCGCGACTAGTAGTAATATAGAACCACTGCTAATGTATTGTAAGCACTGCTAGTTTTGTATAGTCGGTTTAATATTTTGTATTAGAAAAATATGGAAAAGATATTTATCGTGTAGGTTACGTATTGTATTATGTAAATGACTCATTTGCCTATAAAAGGAGGTCCTACGTTAGACTAGATATACATGTGTTTTGCTATATCTAATGTCAATACACTTCAAGGTTGTAAAACCCTAATACTGGTCAGAGTATTCGTATTAATAATAATATTGAGGTTTTGAATGTTTATTGTTCTTCTTCTTATGATTAAGTATTAAATTCCGCGTAATATTAAATAAGTCTTTGTAAAGTCAGTTTCTATAAAGAATCGTTTGCTCAACCTGGATCAACAAAAACTATAAGTGGTCCTAATCGTAAAAATTTAATTTTTTTCCAACTTGGAGTCACATTGGATTTTGCTAATTTGAATTGAAAGAATTAGGTAAAAACGCAATGTTCATTTATTACACGAACATGAATGTTCAAACTTCAACCGTCAAGCAACAAACAAAATTTACGATAAATATGTTTGATAAACTTGTCATTCTTCATGATCCATAACACATGCCTATTTTAAAAAATAAAAATTTTAAAGTAAACTGCAATGATCATCCATGCGGTTCATTAAATTTGGCATTAATCATCACTCAATGATATAATATTGGCAAATATCTTCCCTAGCTAGAGTCGGATCTAGCATGTATACACAGTATGCATGTGCATAACCTCTGAAAATTTTTAGTAGTGTAAAAAACATAAGTTTTTTCAAACAAGTTAGTACAAAATACACTACAAATATGTGAGTGCACACCCTTCAAAAATACTGAAAAATCATTGGTGCATAGCCATGGACTCCAGAGAAAAGAAAAACTGAAGAAGAATAAAAGCTTGACTTGTTCTGAGTAGTGGGCTTAACGAAGAAAAATGTCAAATGAGTTTATGTAAACTATTATAGCAGCCCGTTTCCAGTCTTCAAGCCCATCCCGTTCAAAACTTAGCTCTTCTTCTCTGCAACTTCACACACTAAAAACACACACTAGTACCATTACGAACTAATATGATAGCACTCATTCGAAAATGTATTTGTTTGTGTTTTATGTGCTTATTTCATTGTTAATCGGAGTGCTTATATGAGTTAATTGGTTTTACGAATCAATTGATTATACGTTATATGATTTCTCTGAATGTAACGTTGTTTTTGCATACTTATAAATGCCTATGCTCAAGTATATAACGTGATTGGTTCTGTTCAACTAATGGAAGTAATATTACGGTTAGTCTAATTTTTGTTTGATTAATCATTTTTCCAATGTTATCATCATCGACTTATTGCAGCACTCATAGGATCAGTTTAATGCTAGTAATGTCAAGATCAATATTATGAGTTTTGTTTATTAATTAGTAGAGTATCTAAAAATATGCGATAGTAACACCTGAGAAATTTTCCATCAGGAATACAATCATAAGTCTAAGAGACTGTGAAGGTTGGTCGATGGCAAAAAATGTAGCCAACCGTTGGAGCAGGGAGCAGAAGGGGTACTAATTGGGTGCTAGGGTGAGTAGTTGATTATTGTCAGTAATAAACCCATTAGGGGAGAAATATAATTGAATTATGAAATAATGAAAATTATCTCAAGGTCACGTACTCTGGTTTAGAAACTGATAAGTGAAATAAACTTGTAGACATGGAATGCATTCGGCAATGCTAAGAGAGGCTGCTGGTCTTGACGATGTAGAGAATTAAACGTCAAAATTTTAGCATAAAAGATAATTTTGACCCTAGTTTATGCTAAACGAGTGAATATTGGAGTTCTATATTAATTAGTGATACTTGCTATATTTCTCTCTTGAATCATGAACTAGTATCCTATTGATATTGGAAAGTATCCTCTTGCTTGTATCATATGTTGTAACAGGCTTATCAGCTAATTATAGGAACATGAAAAAGGTAAGATGTTAACGTTATTTGACATTATTTCAATGTGGTTCACAACACCATGTCAGCAGCACACTAATCTAACGAAACCACTTGCAGGCAACCAAACCATTGTTCAAAACAGATGGCATATCATGAACTGTTGATACCTTCGGTTCTGGAAAGGTAAGACCCTTTGTTGTAACCGTGTTTAAACATGTAATAGATTATTTGTGAAAATGTTAAAGACTTTGAATTCGTCAAGTTGGGTTGTTGGATCTTAGGGAGAAACATTAGTTGTTATCCCCTTGTTTCCATATCTTGGACATCTCTGTGGACCTAATCTCGTCCATTGCTCGGTGTATATGTAACAAACGAAAGCTTAAGGGCTAAACTAGTTAGTTTGTTAGTTAATAACCGAATAGCCATTAAATTTAGTTACATGCGGTTATACCTGTTAGTGAAAGGTCATAATGGTTCGGTTAGTGCCTATATAAACAAATGTATGTATACGTTTTACAGTGTGCCTTTGTTACAATGTAACCGATATTATGTTGTAATAAAATTGAATCAATATCTTGTTAATCTTGTTCATATTCGATCCTGGAAATTCGCTATAAACATGTGCAACAGTGGTATCAGAGCCAAGGTTCTGAAACCTGGAGGAAGCCAATTCAAAGGCAAGGGCAGATTGGGCTTACTAGGAAGTACTTGCAGAGAGAAACTCCACAGAGATTGTTACCATAGAAGAATCAAAAGAGAAAATTATCCCCTGAAGGCAAGGAGATGTTAAAGCAAGAAAGAAATTGAAGCCTTCAATGCTTCAAAACTGTCTGCAAAGGTCAGAGATCATGGAGAAGGAAGCACAAGTACTCCAAAGGAGAAAAGGGCACGCTGCTACATATGCAAAAAGTGTGGCCATGCATTTTGGAAATGCCCAAACAAGAAAATTAAAGTCATGATTAAAGATCAAAAGAAAATGGTGAAACCCTCATTCAAGAAGGTTGAAGAAAATATGAAGTACCCTGAGAAAGTGCATGTAATCACTGATTACATGGTAGAAGGAACAAATTATGGAAATTGGGACAACATATGGTATGTAAGCAGTGCTTACAAATAACACATGTGTCCAACAAGGTCATTGTTCAAAAGGATGATGAATAGGTTTCGAATGGAAATGACTGAAGAAAGTTAGAAGAAGTTTATTTTTTCTTATGGGGTTGGTGAAGCGACTGTGGAAACAGAAGATGGAAACTTGGTGATACCTTGTGTACTTTACACACCAGAAACGACTCTAAATGTTCTTAGCAATGACCAATTGGAGGATCAAGGGTAACAATAAATGTAGTTTACACTACATGTTTGATGACAGAAAGTGTGGAACAGAAGTAACACAAGAAGATGATACAAAGGAAGATGGATCAGGAAATATAATCTCAAGACAAAACAAGTTCCTTGATGATTATTTTGGATCAATAGATCCAAAGGAAGATTGCCTACTGGTCAAAGGAATTGAAGATCTCAAGTGGGATAGAGATGATGTACAAGACTATCTAGATGAGGAATACATATGTTTGAATGGGAATTTATATGCCATGAAAGTGAATTCATTCCCTAGGTTTATATCCTACTTGAATTTAAGCAAGGAAGACTATTTGATATACAAGACCTGGGAGATACTCAGCAAGAAGTTTTGGGACATGATAAAATGGTTCTATCTGGTTTACTTGATCAAGATGTGTTGGAGGAAATGCCACCAGTCATTGGAGTGGTAAAAGTTGATCTGATAGGTTTGTATAAAATGGTAGATAGCCGAGGAGGTTATCTAAATGTCAGCTTTGGTGATAAATGGAAGAAGGTTGCCCTATTACTTGGACTGACAAAGAAGATGAGGAAGCAGTGAAGAATTGTTACAAGCAATTCATAGGAATGGTGCAGGTTTAGTATGAGACAACAGAGAGATCCTTATATGGAAATAAGCCTGAAGATGAAGTGGTTGGGAATGGCATTGGTTATGCCAAGGAAAAATGTCCACAAGGCTATGAAGGGACAAATGTTGAAGTAGGAAAAGCACTTAAAGAAACTGAGAACATGAAAGGCAAAACTACTCATTTTGGAGTTAGCTTGGAAGGAAACATGGGAGAAACTGCAGATAATGAATAAAGTGGAAGCACATCAAGCAGTAATGACTTTATTGTCATTACTTAAGGAACAGAAGAACAAACTGAAGAAGATGTCCGCATACAGTCATGAGGGAGGAGATATAGTCCAATTAATGTCTGTGTATGCAAAGTACTTATGTATGTATAGTATAGTCATTATGCGTCGAATAATAAGGCTCCATTAGATCAAGGTTTGGGCCAAAAGGCAACCAAACCAAACAACCTTTTATGTGTGAGTTTCGAATACAATTATGGTAGTTATATAGCAGTTAGGGTAGTTATGATAGTTGGTGTCCAAACGACACAATGGTTCATTGTAACTGTCATGTCGTTTCACTTAGTATATATAGGATTGTATAGGTGTTGTAAACAATATCCATAATTCATATCAATCAAAGTTCGTTGTTTACTATACTGTTATTCCAAAAACAGTCTCATTCACATTACAAACATGGTAAATTACAAACATGTTATGAGTAGAAATTGGATTCATTATCAACCCATGAACCAATACCAACAGTGGTATCAGAGCGAAGGTTGGCAAGATTACAAGAAGTTTGATTCAATTTTGATCAGAAAGATCAAAAGACACCAAGGGATTGTTGTAAAACACTATGACCGGAAGAAAAACACTACGCCAACCGGAAGATCTACGGGGGTGGAATACGGTAACAGGAAAAAGAACTTACTTGAGATTATAATCGGAATAACGCTGGTGACGGTGGTGCGCAACCGGAATCGATGGACAACTAGCGGAAGTTGCAAATCGCAACCAACTTCAATCCCACTCTTGAAAAGGAGGAATAAACCGATTGAAGGAAATAAACCGACTTCAATCCCACTCTTGAAGAAGAAGAGAAACGCGATCGATTGAAGGAACATTATAACCAAATCAATACCAGCGAACCCAGTTCTTTGATTTGGGGAAGAACACTTTGTGGGAGCAGTTTTCACGAACGACACAAAGAAAAACCCTTCTGGCTCTTAATCTTGAATAACTTTTGTGGGAAGCGGCTGTTGGAAGACCGACACAGAAGGAAAGAAAAAGGGAGAACAATTCTGATTGTTTTGTTGATAGTAGCATGAGATCAATCAAAAAAGGGGAAAGAACAACTTTTGTGGGTAGCGGCATTCAAAAACCGACACAAAAGGAACCCATACGGTTTGGGCCTAACAACCGGACTATTTTTCTTTGGGTCGACAAGGAGATAATTTCTGGCCTTTTATATAGTAATAACCGGATCTAATTGGACCAACAAGGATACTTTTGTTGGGGGCGACTCGTATTACAGGACAATCATGGAAGAAAGGAAGACTGCCACTGAGTGCAGGAATGTAGGAACATCTACTGTGGAAGACATTGATCTTGACGAAGACAATGGAAAATACATGATGACTGGAAAGGAAGAATGCGAGGAAGAGAATGCGGAGAAGAGCATGAAGACTAAAAGAACAAGACCTAAAGTTTGTCACTATGCGACAAATGCTTGGAGTTCAAGATCTAGGACGAAGCAACGATCGAGATTAAGGAGGGGAATGTGGACCTAATCTCGTCCATTGTTTGGTGTATATGTAACAAACGAAAGCCTAAGGGCTAAACTAGTTAGTTTGTTAGTTAATAACCGAATAACGGTTAAAGTTAGTTAAAGTTAGTTACAGGCGGTTATACATTAGTGAAAGGTCACAATGGTTCGGTTAGTGCCTATCTATACTACTTTATACTAGATTTGGGACTTGCTAAAAGAAGTAGTCTTAAAAATGTAAGACCAAAAACATTTCCTTATTAAGAAATAATAAGCCATTAGTCAATAACAATAAATGAAATAACAAATGGTCAATACATTAAAAGCCATGTAATAAAGAAAGGCTTTATGACCAAAAATTAAACATTGAACATTTATATAAATGCTAGAATTTAAAAACAAAACTGCTATCTATTTACTATAACATTATTAATTTAAACGTTTTGCAAAAAAAATCTTAACTCCGAACCTAATATTAGAACACTACACACGTATGTTTGCACCATATAAAAGCCGAACCTTTACACATCTAAAAAACACACAAAAACCCACAAAAATACGTTCTTTACAACCTAAAACATAATTCTCACCGGAAAATATATTGACACGGGTATCCGCCGCCGCAATGCACGGGTACCCGGCTAGTATAAACAAATGTATGTATACGTTTTACAGTGTGTCTTTGTTACAATGTAACCGATATTATGTTGTAATAAAATTGAATCAATATCTTGTTAATCTTGTTCATATTGTTAATCTTGTTCATATTCAATCCTGGAAATTCGCTATAAACTTCTGCAACAATCTCAATGCTCCTTTAGACCCAATATCATACCTTTAAGGGTGTGTTTGGTCTGTAGACGTGAATCACTATAGGTTTGGGTTTGATAACATAGTGAATGGGAATGGGTATGACTTTTTAAACTCACCAAGCTAGATGGGTTTGGGCAAAGCCTTGTTTTGTAGGTTTCATTCCCAGTTTTAAAAACCATGTCTATAAAACAAACGTCATTTATTAATTTTATTCTCATTCCTTATTCTTAAACCCATATTCCAAACACACCCTAAAATTTTCACATGGGTCGGTTAATGATTTTAAACAGACGGGTAGGTTTGCCTTTGTTGTTGGGTCAAAAGGAGTTCGGGTCATTCTTATATATATTGACACATGATACAAAATGATTTTCAAGTAATATAGATCATTGATATATCTTTTAGGAAATAATTGTGTTTCAGTGATTTTATTTATTTATTAATATATTTATTTTTGCATACTTGGTATTCTTTTCAGGCAACATCGCTCAGATATCCATTTATATCACTGCAAACTAGTTTTCTCTTTGATATATGTAAACTTTGGAATGAGGATCCTGGAATTTAAGCTCGTGTCGGCATAGAGGTTTTTGAAAAAAGTGGTAGCAATTACATAAAGACACCTAATATATCTAGAACAAACCTAACTAATAACATATGGTATGTCATATTCTGCCTAAACTATGAATCATGGTACTGTGGCCATGGAAAGCCGACATCGTCTTACGCCAAATATATGTCTGCTGCTCTTGTTTGTACATGCTTCTCTTGTTATTTCTCTATGTAGTGTTATTGTGAAGTTTACATTTAAAACTGAATATATGTCTGCTGTTATGTAATGTTGATATATAAAACTGAATAACCCTTCTTTTTCTTATAATTTCACAAAGAATAAGCATTACAAATAAGCAGAACAGATTTTTAATGAGGTTCCACGTACTGTTGGCGCGAAGTCAGTTGCAAGGGTAATTAACATGGTAAGTGTGATGAGATTTTAATATGTTACATTTAAGGCAATTGTGGAAATATTAGTCTAGTTTAAACAGTATGTTTTCTTTTGGTTATAACTCTTAACTATAATTAGAAACATGGAGAGGAAGTGTCGGCGATTGGAGGGTTCAAGATAGCCCACTATTCAAATAAAAACAAAGCAATGATCAATGATAAGGCTGATGAAATTTGGTATTTTCTACTACTGCATCTTTGGCACAAAATTCTTTATATTGATTTCTCAATGCCTAGGTGGTTAAAATGATATGCTCTTTTGTCGAAATGGTACTGTAATACTAGTAATGGTAGCGTCTTTTAGATATGTAGAGGTTATTAGTTTATGATTAAAGACGTCCATAGAGAAATAAAAGGTATGGTCAATAGTCGGTATTCAATCGAATGGAATTTGTAGAGACCGATAAGTTAACTACAAGTTCGGTTAATATTTATGAAAGTATGGTCGGTAGTCTGGTTTCCCTTTTAAAACGTTCAACAAGGACCATAATTTTCTTTTATTTCTTAGATGTCTCATGAGGATCACAAGTCACAATAGTGACCTTTTGTGAGTGAATCTGTCACGAAATCCCGATAACAGCTGCAAGCCTGACAATTTATGCTTTGTTGCCATTATATTGACATGTTAAGCTAATACTATTGGGGATAGTTTGTTGGACATATAAAGTCAAGTATATTGGTTCTGTTGCGATATATGTGTGTTTGGTTTTATTGCTTCTGATTGGTTGCTGCTTCTATATTGGTTGTTTTGTCGCATGATATTGAGGTAGGCAGTAAAAATTTATCTTGAATTTGTCCTTTGTATGGTTTGGTTTTTGTTTTGGTTTTATATTGGTTTTTGTCCTTTGTATTCATAGTATTTTTATGTGCTTTGAATTTACTATTTTTAGGGGACTGGAGGTTGAAGATTATGAAGATTACGTTGAGGCTTGAGATGATGTGTAGCTGAAGTTTGGATGCTTGATACACTGGTAGAAGTAGATTCGCCACATAGGGATCTACAATTGTTGTCAAACCACTTTTTCTTTCTTTTATTTTGTACCATTATTGTTGAAAACATATGCAGAAACATATGCAATAAAGATTTTACTGTCACATGTATGTATAAGATCATCTACTTATTATATATGTTGCCATCACATTCGTTCATTGATTTTGTTTCGGCTAATTGTTTGTTGTTACTTGTTACTACTTTATGAAACTATATATCCATGTTTCGGACATCTGATAATTGCACTTGGGAAACTTAATAAGAAACAGTGTTTGGCGACCGTTTTCGAACAATATATAGTGTTTCGCCACGAGGGTTATGCTTTTGAAATTTTGCTTAAACACTCGTATTTGAAACACGCTAAGTAGATGTGTTTAGCTTTTATGTCAATCTACATTTTATAATTACTCTTGCAACCACGATATATGCAATATATGTGTAATCTTCCATATCCCAAGTCTTTTTAGAAGTCTCCTGTGATCGATATACATGGAAAATAGTTATTATCAATCAAATTGTCTTCGCTAAGGTGGGAAGGAATATGTGGATAATAGACCATAGGTTGCATAATTAGCATTAAAACCCTATCCCAAGTCTTCTTAAAAGTCTTCGGTGATTATGGACCATAGATGATGCAAGTCGTGCAACTTGGGTTGCATGATTAATGTCACAATGAAATTTAAATGTCGTCTTCCTAATCCCATGTCTTCTTTAAAGACATCTATGAGTCAATCAAATATTGTTTTGCTCAAGCTCATAAGGAATATGTGGATGGCATTCTCTTCACAATTTGCGTGTCGCGAATGTTAAACATTAAAATTAGAAAATATCTTAGTATCTTTGAGTTTGAAGCTTGTACTAGATATGTGTCTCAACAACAAAGTATAATATAAAGAAATTTATACGTTTTCATACACTTTTATCCGCTTTTATCTGTTTTTAGATATTTTCATCCTTTTTATACGTTTTTGTCCGTTTTATACGTTTTTGTATGTTTTCTTACTTTTTCATATGTTTTTATCCATTTTTATACATTTTCGTCAGTTTTATGCGTTTTCATCATTTTCATATGTTTTCATCTATTTTTCTTACATTTTCATACATTTTTATCCGTTGTTATATGTTTTCATATTTTTTATATGTTTTTATCCATTTTTATTCGTTTTTGTTCATTTTTATGCATTTTCTTACGTTATCATATGTTTTTATATGCTTTCGTCCATTTTTATAAGTTCTCTCACATTTTCATTTGTATTTATCAGTTTTTATAATTGCAAATACATACAAAAATGTAATGAAACATACTAAATTGAACAAAAATGAATTAAAACAAATAAAAAGTATGAAAATAAATGAAAACATATAAACGGACAAAAACGTATAAAAACACATGAAAACGTACGAAAATGTATAAAAATGAACGAAAACATATAAAAACGTAAAAACGGACGAAAACATATACAAACAGATGAAAACGTATAAAACGGACGAAAACGGGAAAAACGTATGGAAACGTATGAAAAACGAACGAAAACGTAGAAAAACAGATGAAAACGTATAAAAATGGATGATATGGTATAAAAATGGATGAAGACATATGAAAACGTAAGAAAAGTATAACAACGTATGCAACGGGTAAAAACGTATGAAAACGTAAGAAAAACGTTTATAATGAACGAAAACGTATAAAGACGGATGAAGTCATAAGAAAACATATAAAAACGTTAAAAAACAGACGAAAACGTATAAAAACGGATGAAAACGGATAAATTCTTATGAAAACGTAAGAAAAATGAACGAAAACGCGTGAAAACGCATGAAAACGTATACAAACGGACGAAAACGTATAAGACTGATAAAAAAGCGTATGAAAACATATAAAAATGGATGAAACGTAGAAAAATGAATGAAACGTATAAAAACAGATGAAAACATATAAAAACATCTAAAAACGGAGACAAGCGTAAGAAAAAGCAAACGAAAACGTATAAAAACGGATTAAAACATGACGAAAATGTATAAAAACTATAAAGTCGGACGAAAATGTATAAAAACGGACAAATTTAAAAAAAATAAAAATATTTTGAATATCTTTGAATATTCTTGAATTAAAAAAATGAATACTAATATTAATAGTTAAATAAATAATAAAATAAAATTAGAGACTAAATTCGTGAAACCCCACAAATCACAAGGAGCATAGTATTAAACATAAGAGGGTATTTATGTCATTTCAGCTATCTAAACATTCCTTGACAGTCAAACTTGCATAAATAGTGGTTAAATGACCAAACCCGTAACAAGTTAAGTCAAAACCATAGAGAGAAGATCCGCAAAAAAAAGTCTAGGGACAAAATCGTTAAACTCGGCAAACCACAAGGACCATTTATGTGATTAACTCTATCATATATGCTGTTGTCATTCACATTCGTTCGTTGATTATGTTTCTACTAATTGTTTGTTGTCACTTGTTACTACTTTTTGAAACTATATATCCATCTTTCTGACATTTGATAATCGCGCTTAGGAAACTCAATAAGAAACGGTGTTTGGCGAACGTTTTTGAAAAATAGTGTTTAGCAACGAGGTTTTAGTTTTTGAAATTTGTTTAAACGCTCCTATTTGAAACACGTTAATAAAAAATGTGTTTAGTTTTCATGTCATTCTTCAATTTATAACTATACTTGCACTTATGGTATATGCGGTATAAGTGTAGTCTTCCATATCCTAAGTCTTCTTAAAAGTCTCATGTGATTATACATGGAAAATAGTTATTATCAGTCAAATTGTCTTGGTCATGATGAGAAGGAATGTGTGGATGATAGACCATAGGTGATGCTAGTCGTGCTATTTGGGTTGCATGATTAATGTTATATGTCTTCCCTTGCTATCCCAAGTTTTCGTAAAAGTCTTCTGTGATATCAATCAAATTTTAGTCTTGCTCAAGCTGATAAGGAAATTGTGGATGACATTCTCCTCACAATTTACGTGTCACTTACGTTAGACATTAAAATTAGAAAATACCAGCATCTTGAGTTCGAAGTTTGTACTAGTTGTCTGTCTCAACATTAATATAATCAAGGAATTTAAGATAATCTCAGTTATATATTGATCGCTTGAAATTATGTATATTGTTGGTTGGTAAAGAGATTGATTCGATACGTTGCCTAATATTAATGTTGTCACAAGAATAAACTATGATCATAATATGGATGAAAGCTTGGTTGTTCTGGCTCGAATCAAAATGAAAGACATTCTTGCATGGATGGATGGTTTGGAAACACGTTTCGGGTGTATGGAGGTATGAGTTTGTGAGTGTCATGGGTCTTATTAGGCGCTCTTTGGTTTTCAAGTTCAATTTTAGCTACGCTTCTAGGTGATGTTATGATCTTTGTTTCTTGGTCGTTATTGCGTTTGAGTGTCGTTTTAGGTTGTTGCGTAGAAATTCATCCTTCCTTTTTGGCTTTTCTTTATCTTTTATTTAGATTTCAATATATAAATAGAAAAGTTTGTTGTCATTCATGTCACAAGATTTGTTGCAGATCAAGTTGTCTTCACAAGTAGCACATGTAATATATAGTTTAACAAATGAATAGTATTAAGACATGCAACTCTAACATATTAGACTAATCAACTACGGATTTTGATAATTTAAAGTATGAAATCGATATTAAATGTCGTTGTAGAACATCCCGGCGCGCAACATGGGTACTCGGCTAATCGGCTAGTATAACTAGTAATTAAATATATCAGCTTAAAATTTAATACATAATTTAAGTTAAAGCAAATAAGGATTTACTAAAAATAAATTTTATTTTATTTTATTAGTTTCCAAACTTTGTATAAGCAGCCGAAACCAATATTAACACAAATACCACCATTAGTCGTATTCTACCAAAGTTTTAGCTAAGGAGTCTTATTCCACATATCAAATGAGGACACATTTTAGCAAATTAACTAAAAATGAAAGATGCAATTGCTCGTGATGGTGTTTGTCGAGCTCATGTAAACCCCAAACATACACGTGCAACACACATATGTATCGCACATCTACTTATTAATTGTTTGTTGTTACATGTTACTACTTTATGAAACTATGTATCCAAGTTTCAGACATCTAATAATTGAGCTTAGGAGACTTAATAAGAAACGGTATTTGGCGACGTTTTTGAAAAATAGTGTTTAGCTTTTATGTCATTTTACGTTTCATAATTTATACTTGCAACTACTTTATATGCAAGATAAGTGTAGTCTTCCATATCCCAAGTCTTCTTTAAAGTCTCCTCTAATTAAGTATACGTAGAACATAGTTAGATGTGAGGGTGAAAGTTTTTCTTGTTTCTTGATTGACAGAATATTGATAGTGAGATGTGAGGGTGAAAGTTGCTTATCAACAAAATGGAATTTGTGATTTTTGAGATTAGGGAGAGCCTGGGTTTGTTTACCAGAAGAAGAAGGAGAAGAAAGTTTTAGATCTAGGGGAAGTAAGGATTAGGATAGGTAGGGTTTTTATTATTAGTATTATTATTATTAAGTGTATTATGTGTACCTCGTGTCCCGCTGTATCACAACATAATACGGTATTTAATTTCGTCAATGTTCGTGAAAGATAATTTTGGTAACGTTTTTATAAACGTTAGGTAGAATAAAATTTATTAACTCGTATTAATAATTCGACTCAAGTAGTATACACTGCCATGTCGGTACGCGTGTGGACTCGTTTTATTGAGATAGCCTCTTGTTGTCATATTTTGATTATCAGTAAAGATCAGTAAATAAATAACTAATATTATTTGACAAAAATAAATAATTTAGCTATGAGTATTGACCTGAAAATTACGGGTTGCGATATGGTTGATTTAACCGGATACGTCGAAGTCCCCATGGAAGGCCAGGCGGAGCTATTCAGTGGAGATGCAAGACCACGTCCTGGCAAAAAAGACAAATCCAAGACCATGATGAGCACCGGAGGGAAGTAACTCGTCAAACGAATTTAGGGAGTTTATGACAAACGAGCTTCGTCTCAAACGGAAAGCCACCCAATCGGTATACGAGGTCACTATAGAGAAAGACCGTACGGTAATGCATTTGGAATAGATGAAATTTCTCACTATTAGCATAAATGATTTGTCGAAGGACGATGCGTATTGGATCAGCATGGAAAAACAAAAAAATCAAAGACAAATAATTTGCGCCGCGATTAGTTGTTTTTTTATTTCCGTATTGTATTTTTATTTCGTAATTTTTTTTCTTTGTATTGTAATTTTTATTATAAGTTTATTAATGAAATATTAGTTTGCTTAAATAAATGGAAAATAAAAAAAGGTGGGCCCTAAAAGGGTGGTGTTATGATTAGGGGTTATTTTGGTGTGTTGGTGTTAAAATGTTAAAGCTAAGGTGGCAATGACGTGACTGCACTTTTTTGGTGTTATGGTATTACGACACCTTGTGCTCTTAGGTTCATTAAAAGAATGTTTGTTGTGTTCATATCAATGTATGTTTATTGATACAAAATGTTTATAATTTTTTATGTCTATTAATCTATGTTCGTCTGTTGATCGTTTTTTTTTTTAATCTTTATCAATCTTAGTTCCCCATTAGTTCATCAATCATGGTTTGAATGTTCATAAAAAATGTTCATCAATCGTCGTTTGAATGTTCATCAATAAAAGTTTATCATATCTTGATACTCATCATATTTGGATGTTAATCATACCCGATGGATCGTGGGTTGGAAGTAAAAGAGAAGGAAAAGGAAGAGAGAATGAAGAGACACGTGTCAAGAGGGGAGACATTTTCTAGACTTTTTAGGGGGAGCAAACTTTTTGTTTGATCCTTATCTTGCTAGTGATGGTGTTGGTTGAGCTCATGTAAACCCCATACGCACAACATATGTATGTATTGTATCATCTACTTATTATATATGTTGTTGCTCATCAGGAAGTGATATGTCCGATTTCCCCCTTATTCAGCATTCTCTCTACTTGTTACTACTTTGTGAAACTATATATCCATGTTTCTGACATCTAATAATTGCGCCTAGGAATTAAACTTAATAAGAAACGGTGTTTGGCTAACGGTTTTGAAAAACAATGTTTCAGAATGAGCATTTAGTTTTTGAATTTTGTTTAAACGCTTCTATTTTATACACTATGAAATTAAAAGATGTGCTTATCTTTTACGTCATTTTACATTTTATAATTATACTTGCAACTACTTATATGCAAGATAAGTGTAGTCTTCCATATCCCAAGTCTTCTTAAAAGTCTACTCTCAGTATACGTAGAACATAGTTATTATCAGTCAAATTGTGTTGGCCAAGCTGATTAGGAATGTGTGGATGATAGACCATAGACCATATGTGATGCTAGTCGTGCAACTTGGGTTGCATGATTAATGTTACAATAAAATCTAAATGTCGTCTTCCTAATCCCAAGTCTTCTTTATAGTCTTCTCTGAGTATATACGTACAGAATTGTTACCATCAATCTAAAATATTGTTTCGCTCAAGCTGATAACGAATTCGTGGATAGCAAATTTCTCTTCACAATTTACTTGTCGCGAACGCCAAACGTTAAACATTAAAATTAGAAAATATCATAATCTTTTTGATTTCGAAGCTTGTGTACTAGGTATCGGTCCCAATAACTATATATCAAAATATATAGTTAAGGAATTTATGATGAGTTAGTTATCGCTTATACTAAAATTTTCGTTATTATAATAATACCATCAATTTTTATTAGTTAATAGTGGTTCGTCTTATATATACTGTAAATGACTGTAGACGTATATTCTTCATCAATAATTGCTATAAAAACTTTGACAAATTATACACCTAGTAATTCATTTACATATATACTGTACGTAAATGATTGTAGACGTATATCTTCCACTTTGTCCGGTTTCAACAACACCTCTATTTCCCCAGTAAGCGTCACGGACAAGGTTTCTAATGCAGGTTGTTTACCAATCACTTAATTTGTTCATCCCATGTTGGGCTACTAATAAGTCGGTTTTCATTTCATCCAAAACACGGTCACGCTTGTGGATAATTATCTTCATCTTGCACATATGGCACCACGACTATCTTCTTCTTGTAAACATGTTGCCATATTTTTCTTAGTTCCTCTATTCGAACTGACTTGATAAGAAAATCACAAGCCCCAAGTTGGAGGCTTCTCATAACTCTGCTTGTTTCTCCGAAAACAGACATCACTACATACAAAATATATGTTGGCGTCTGGCTCCCAGTAGCAGGGTAAAGATAATCAACAACTGTTCAGCAGAAACAAACAAAGAGTCAGCAGTAACATATACCACTTGGTGGTTACCGGATATCACTTGGAATCGTGTAATCACTTTCCAAAGTAAACTATTCGACCCTAATGCCTGGGTATCACGAATATCTACTTGGGATAAGACCAAATGCAGTTAGAGAATTAGGCACAATTCTTTAACCCTTTCGCTAATAAGTGTTTATTGTTTTTGTCACCTTTTCTATGCATCAATCAGATCTCCTATTTATAGGAAAATACTCTTGGCTAGTCAATGGAATTATGAGTATTAATCGGCCCATTAATAGCCTCATAATTATCCCCATAATAGCCGTTAGTGGTTACATGACCAAATAAACGTGGTCATAATGCAGTTGAAACTGCCACTTGAATAGGTCAAAGCCGTTACAAGCTGTACTATCGTCAGTACTTTCATAGTGCTATCAGTGGTTACACTGCTTCAGTGGAAACGCCACTTCTTCAGTGTAAACACAACTTCAGTGAAACACCACTTCAGTGGAAACACTGATCCAGTGGAAGTACTGCTTCAGTGGATATACTGCTTCAGTGGAAACCACAACAGTACTTTCACCAGCAGTACTTTCTACTAGCACTACCAATACAAACCACTATTAGAGTCAGGGTGTTCATGGACCTTATGGGTGTACACTCCGTACCTCCTAACCCACTACAAGGTCTGAACTAATCCCACAAGTGCACTAAATTTTCCAACAATCCTCCCCAAATTTAGTTCACTTCCTTTGCATGAAAAACAAACATCAAGCAAAACATGTGCATAAAGGAAAATGTCCTGAGGATTGAATTTCCATCTTAGTAATTACACGTTCAAATATTCGAGAATCAGGGTGTTCTAAGAATTGAACCCTTCAACCCATTTGAATACCTGAAGATAACTACACACAAGCTTTCAAACACTTATCAGCTCCTGACACTATACAAGCCATGTGTCCATATCCAAATTCATAAATGTTGTAAAAGCTAAAGTCCAAAGCTTCCTAAAGCGGCAAAACTTCAACATTTACATAGGTGGTTCCTCTTTAGTCATGCTCCTGCCAAGCACTTTTTCAAAGAAAATAACCATTAAGAAGTAAAGACTTCATCCTCCTTTCAGCAGGTTCTGAGCACAACCTTGGGATGTAAAATAAACCATGTGCTCCAGTCCACTGAATGTTTAGCTTTCCACATTGAACTCAGCTCCCAAGTTTCCTTAGGAGGGAGTTGGGTGTCCTAGCATTCAGTGACTAAGTTGGACTTAAACCCATCCCTTTAGCAGACTTTATAACCAAGTCTCTAGCTAATCCCTTCGTCAAGTGATCAGCTAAGTTCTGTTAAGATCTAACAAACTCTATAGATACCACCCCATTCATGATAAGCTCACGAATCATGCTATGCCTGACACCCAAGTGTCTAGACTTACCATTGTACATTTGGCTATAAGCCTTAGCCAATGTAGTTGCACTATCACATCGGATATAAATAGGTGCTATAGGTTTAGGCCATAATGGAATCTCAAGAAGCAAGTTTTTCAACCATTCAGCCTCTTTACCAGCAGCTGCTAAAGCCACAAATTCAGATTCCATTGTTGAACTGGTGATGCAAGTTTGCTTCTTGGATGCCCAAGAAATTGCACCTCCACCAAGTAGGAATACCCAGCCACTGGTAGACGAATTGTCTTCAGTGTTACTGATCCAACTTGCATCAGTGTATCCTTCCAACACTGATGGGTAACCAGTATATGAGAGACTATAATCCATAGTTCTCTTCAAATACTTCAGTACCCTTTGAACTGCTTGCCAGTGATGAGCACTAGGATTGCTAGTATACCTGCTCAATTTTCCCACTGCAAAACCAATATCAGGCCTTGTACAAGTCATGGCATACATCAGGCAGCCAATTACCCTAGAATACTCAAGTTGAGATACAGCTTTGACATTATTAGGCATCAGCTTCTCACAAGTATCCATAGGTGTACTCACAGGAGTACAATCAAAGTAATTGAATTTCCTCAACACCTTCTCAATATAATGAGACTGAGAGATAGAAATTCTATTACTTTCATGTTTAATCCTTATACCAAGGATAACATCAGCCTCCCCCATGTCTTTCATGGAGAATCTTGATGACAAAAATTCCTTTGTCAAGTTAACCTGATTTTGGTCAGTGCCAAAGATCAACATGTCATCAACATATAGACAAATGATGACTCCTTTACCAGATTCATCAAATTTGCTATATACACATTTGTCAGCTTGGTTAAGAACACAACCACTAGACAAAACCACTTCATCAAATTTTTGATGCCATTGCTTAGGTGCCTGCTTAAGTCCATAAAGAGACTTAATCAGTTTACACACCTTGTTTTCATTGCCAGGCAAGATGAAGCCCTGAGGTTGGTTCATATAAACCTCCTCTTCCAATTCACCATTCAAGAAAGCTGTCTTCACATCCATCTGATGAATAACCAGATTGTGAATAGATGCCAAAGCAATCAGCAGTCTTATGGTACTGATACGAGCCACAGGGGAATAAGTAACAAAATAGTTTATCCCTGACTTTTGTTTAAAGCCCTGAATGACTAGTCTAGCCTTGAACTTTTCAATAGTTCCATCTACCTTCATTTTCCTTCTGAAAATCCATTTGCAACCCAAAGGTTTGCAACCAGGTGGTAGATCGACCAACACCCAAGTGTTGTTGCCCATGATGGAATCCATCTCATCATTGATTGCTTCTTTCTAGAAAGCAATATCCTGGGACTTCATTGCTTCTTCAAATGTCTTGGGATCATCCTCAACAATGAAGCAATAGGAGTATTGGTCTGAGACCTCATCCCTTGTTCCTTCAACTAGATACAGCTGAAACTCAAGCCCAAATGACTTTGGAGTCCTAACCCTTTTGCTCTTCCTGAGCACAGGTTCAGGTTGTTGAACCACAACCTCATCAGGGACCACTGATGGTTCATCATCAGGGACCTCTGATACACCAGTGTCATGAGTTCCATTAGGAATCCTCATACTTGGTATAGGGACTGATGAGAATCTATTCTCATCAAAGTTTGCATCCCTTGATTCAATTATGGAGTTAACTGAAACATATTCATTAGGTTCTATAACATAGAATCTAAAAGCCTTGGAATGCTCAGCATATCCAACAAAGATGCAATCAATGCCTCTTTCACCAAAAGTTTTCAACTTTGGATCAGGGAGTCTTACAACAGCCCTACAACCCCAAACCTTGAGATAGTTCAAGTTGGGTTTCCTTTTAGTCCAGAGTTCATAAGGGGTAACCTTGTTCCTTTTGTTGGGAACCCTATTTAATAAATAGCAAGATGTTAACATAGCTTCACCCCAGAACCCTTGACTCAGTCCTGAATAGGACAACATGGAATTAACCATCTCCTTCAGCACCCTGTTCTTTCTTTCAGAAATACCATTTTGCTGAGGAGTATAAGGGGCAGTCGTTTCATGGATAATTCCAACAGACTGAAAGTACTGAGTATCCATGTACTCACCTCCCCTATCAGTCCTTAATCTTTTGATAAAAGACCCAAGTTGTAATTCAACTTCATTTTTAAACACTTTGAATTTTTCTAGTGCTTCATCCTTTGTATGTAATAAATAAACATAACAAAACCTAGAAGCATCATCAATAAATGTCACAAAGTACTTCTTATTCCCCAAAGAGGGAGTGGCATGCAAATGACACAGGTCACTGTGTATCAGCTCTAGGAGCTCAGTCTCACGACTAACACCCTGAAAGGGTTTCTTGGTTATCTTGGTTAACATGCAAGTTTTACACTTTTCAGTGTCCATGTCAAAAGCAGGGATTAAACCATCCCTAGACATATCTTGCATTCTTTTATAATGTACATGACCAAGTCTTGCATGCCAAAGGATAGAGTTAGTCTGATCAAAAGTAGACACAAAAGCTGAAATAACACTGTCAGTGGTAACAGACATACTATCAGAGGAAACATTAAGCCTGAATATTTGATTACATAAATAACCAAAACCAATAAAAACACCATTCTTAGAAAGAACAAATTTATCAGATTCAATAACTTGTTTATATCCATGATTATTCAAAACACTACTTGAAACCAAGTTCTTCCTGATATCAGGAACATAAATAACATTAAACAAAGTTACAATCTTTCCAGAACTAAACCTAAGATCTACACAACCATGACCATGCACCAAGGCTGTTGACTCATTTCCCATGTGAAGAATAGAACCATCATTCAGTGACTCATAAGTCTTGAACCAGCTTCTATCTTTACACACATGAACTGTTGCACCAGAGTCAACCCACCACGCAACATCATCATCCTACACATAATGAGATACAGATACATATGTAACATAATAAATCTGAAAAGACTTATTAACCATATTCTGACCTTTCAGTGAGTTGGAAGAACCACCACTCCCTGAACCATTAGTGCCTGATCCATTGGCTTTACCACCAACTTTAACACCCTTGCAGTCCCTTTTAATGTGAACAGTTTTTCCACATTTCCAACAAGTAGGTGTAGCCTTCTTGTTAGGATCTGCCCTAGTGTTATCATGATACTTGCGTTTGCCTTTGTTGTCATTGTACCTGGTGGAGTTGTTATGCTCCACCATATTGACAACAGATGCACCAGCAGCATTGCTGCTCTTTGGCTTGTCATTATCCTGCACCTTGAGAGATTCCTCAATGTGCAGATGACTGCCCAACTCAACAAGAGTTAACTCCTCCTTCATATGTTTCAAGGTATGCTTGAAATCTTTCCAAGAAGGAGGGAGTTTGTCAATGACACAAGAGAATTTAATAGCCTCATCCATGTTCATATTGTGTTGTGTAAACCTTCCAAGTATTCCAAGAAGTTCATTGTATTGTTCCATAACTGGTCTTGAATCAGTCATTTTGTAATTTGTGAAATTACTAACAAGAAACTTCTTACTTGATGCATCCTCAGCCATATATTTGGCATCCAAGGAATCCCACAGTTCTTTGGAAGATTCAATGTTCTGATAAATATCAAAGAGAGCATCAGACATACCATTGAGAATAAGACCTATGCATATTTAGTCATCATTTTCCCATTTGCTCCTCCTTCTGATCTGCTCCACAGTAGCATCATCCCCATCATCAGGGATAGGTGTTGTCAGTACATACACCACACTCATGCTTGACAGCAAGAAGTGCATCTTCTTCTGCCACCCCCTCAAACTTATCAAGCTTGGCAAAGTTTGAAGCCATGTGTTTCATTGCAGCAGTTGCCATTGATTATCACAAAATAGTTTACTTTGATTGTTGGCGTCTGGCTCCCAGTAGCAGGGTAAAGATAATCAACAACTGTTCAACAGAAACAAACAAAGAGTCAGCAGTAACAGATACCACTTGGTGGTTACCGGATATCACTTGGAATCGTGTAATCACTTTCCAAAGTAAACTATTCGACCCTAATGCCTGGGTATCACGAATATCTACTTGGGATAAGATCAAATGCAGTTAGAGAATTAGGCACAATTCTTTAACCCTTTCGCTAATAAGTGTTTATTGTTTTTGTCACCTTTTCTATGCATCAATCAGATCTCCTATTTATAGGAAAATACTCTTGGCTAGTCAATGGAATTATGAGTATTAATCGGCCCATTAATAGCCTCATAATTATCCCCATAATAGCCGTTAGTGGTTACATGACCAAATAAACGTGGTCATAATGCAGTTGAAACTGCCACTTGAATAGGTCAAAGCCGTTACAAGCTATACTATCGTCAGTACTTTCATAATGCTATCAATGGTTACACTGCTTCACTGGAAACGCCACTTCTTCAGTGTAAACACAACTTCAGTGAAACACCACTTCAGTGGAAACACCACTTCAGTGGAAACACTGATCCAATGGAAGTACTGCTTCAGTGGATATACTGCTTCAGTGGAAACCACAACAGTACTTTCACCAGCAATACTTTCTACTAGCACTACCAATACAAACCACTATTAGAGTCAGGGTGTTCATGGACCTTATGGGTGTACACTTTGTACCTCCTAACCTACTACAAGGTGTGAACTAATCCCACAAGTGCACTAAATTTTCCAACAATATATACCTAGTAATTCATTTACATGTAAGTACCACATAATGTTTATTAGAAACACTAAAAGTTACATATGACAGGAAGATCCATCTCAAGTCCAACACGCGCGAGAAGCTTGAAACCATCCATGTCCGGCATGTTAACATCACTAGTTACTATGTCAAACCCGTCTTATCTTTCACGAAGCGTATTCAGAACCTCTATAGCTAGTCCGCATGTAGTAACTGATATTAACAAAAAAATTCAATCATGAAATACAATGTCAACCATGAACTAGGATTCTAAGAACATCTTATAATTACAACACACCTTTCAATTTCAAGTTTTAGTATATTTTTTTCGAGTAACAGCTAACAATCAGTTAACTTTTATTTACACAACTACTATCTCACATATGTCTTTACCGAGATTTGAATTTACAACCTCTAGCTTGATGAACAACTCACATAAATGGAGGGAACTATGACAAAAATTGACCATGTACATTTATAAATAAAAATTCACACCTCTTGACAGCCGTCTTGCAAATGCCCCAAATCAAAATACTAGTAGTATTAAGATCTTGTGGTTTTAATGGTTTTCAAATGTCTTATCTTGTGTATGCTATAAACAAAAGAAATATAGTCATGGGTCAACTGGAGCGTTTGGGTCAACTGGAGTGTTTGGTTGTGAAGAAAACAAGTTTAAATGTGTTGTTTGAGGATGTATATTGTGATTTTTTTAATTTATTTTTTATTTTTTATTTTTGTGAGTTGTTGTCTTTAGTAGGTCAACCAACTTGTTAGAGCACATGGTATCATAACACCGGGCATGGCTGGGCGTTATGCACACGTGGCATGGCGTTGGGCGGCGTTATGATCCCGTCTTCCACCATTTGGCAACGGCGAGGCCAAAGCTATTTCAGCAACGTAAAAAACCCTAAACCCTAAAAAAACCCTCACGGCTATAAACGGCCATTTTTCATTAAAAAAAATCTACACTACAATATAAATACCCCTTTTCCCATATATTTTTACACACATCCCGAACTCAAACACAACTTTTATATACTTCCTATCTCAAAAAAAAAAAAAAAAAAAAAAAAAAAAAAAAAAAAAAAAAAATCGGGATTTCCCAACGATAGTTTTTTGAACCTCGTCGGTTCGGTGTGACGAACCCCAACGCATCTTCTTCGTCAAAACCCTCTGACATCCTATCTGGTTTTCCTAAGCCCCTCGGCATGACTCCTGAGCAACTTTTTCAACAATAACAACCCTTTCTAATGTTGCAACAACAACATCAACAACAAATACTAATCGCCAATTTTCAAAATCTACAATAAAACCCACCACAATACGATCAACAATCACAACCATAAACCCAATCCTCCCAATCATAATCACAACCGGCTACGGACTCCCAACCCAAAAGACAAATTAAACGCAACCAAAAAAATCCCAAGACTTCGAATCCTTTTCCGAAAAAAATTCCGACGTGACAGGGGTGTCCTTACGTTGGCAACCAAGCGAGAAAATGTTACTTGCCTCGTGTTACGTTGCCATTTTCGAGGATCCCAATTTCGGAAATTCAAAAAAGAGAGACGTTTTGGTATAAGTTTTTTGCGCGAGTTGAATAGGCAAAATTTCCAACAACGCAACAAGGACATGTTGACATGCAAGTGGCATACGTTGAATAGGAATTGCCGAAAGTTCAACGCGGTTTTCAAATGTGCTGAACGTTTGGAAAAAGTGGGGAAACGATTTGGATGTTATGAAATGGGCTAGAACGATTTATCATGATGAGCATAAAGGAACCCCGTTTAGTCAAGAAGACACATGAGAAATCTTGAAAACCCATGCAAAATGGGATGCCCCTAAACTGGTTGAGCCGGTTGATTTAACCGGAGGCGTCGAAGTCCCCAGGGAAGGCCACGCAGAGCTATTCGGTGAAGATGCAAGACCACGTCCTGCCCACAAACAACGTCCCGACAAAAAAGACAAATCCAAGACCACGATGAGCACCAGAGGGAAGTAACTCGTCAAGCGAATTTGGGGAGTTTATGACAAACGAGCTTCGTCTCAAACGGAAAGCCACCCAATCGGTATACGAGGTCACTATAGAGAAAGACCATACGGTAATACGTTTGGAAGAGATGAAATTTCTCGCTATTAGCGTAAAGGATTTGTCGAAGGACGATGCGTATTGGATCAACATGGAAAAAAAATCAAAGGCAAATAATTTGCGCCGCGATTAGCTGTTTTTTTTTTCCGTATTGTATTTTTATTTCGTAAATATTTTTTCTTTTTTCGTATTGTATTTTTATTATAAGTTTGTTAAAGAAATATTAGTTTGTTTAAATAAATGGAAAAAAAAAAGGTGTCCGGGTCCCAAATGGTTGGTGTTATGATACGGGCCTATTTTGGTGTGTTGGTGTTAAAATGTTAAAGCTGATAGGTGGCGATGACGTGACTGCACTTTTTTGGTGTTATGGTATTACGACACCTTGTGCTCTCAGGTTCATTAAAAGAATGTTTGTTGTTTCCGTATCAAAGAGAGGGAAAAGGAAGAGAGAATGAATAGTCACGTTTCAAGAGGGGAGACCTTTTCTAGACTTTTTAGGGGGAGCAAACTTTTTATTTGATCCCTTATCTTGCTAGCGATGGTGTTGGTTGAGCTCATGTAAACCCCATACGCGCAACACATGTATGTATCGCATCATCTACTTATTATATATGTTGTTGCTCATCAGGCGGTGATGTTTAGAAGTCATTTCCAACTGTTTGATTTCCACCTTATTCAGCATTCTCTCTACTTGTTAGTACTTTGTGAAACTATATATCCATGTTTCTGACATCTAATAATTGCACTTAGGAAACTTAATAAGAAACGGTGTTTGGCAAACGTTTTTGAAAAACAGTGTTTAGCAACGAGGGTTTAGCTTTTGAATTTTGTTTAAAAGCTCCTATTTGAAACACACCAGTAAAAAATATGTTTAGCTTTTACGTCAATCTACATTTTATAATTACTCTTGCAACTACGATATATAATATATGTGTAGTCTTCCATATCCCAAGTCTTTTTATAAGTCTCCTGTGATTGAGTTACATAGAAAAATAGTTATTATCAATCAAATTGTCTTGGCCAAGCTGGGAAGGAATATGTTGATAATAGACCATAGGTTGCATGATTACCGTTAAAACCCTATCCCAAGTCTTCTTAAAAGTCTTCGGTGATTATAGACCATAGGTGATGCTAGTCGTGCAACTTGGGTTGCATGATTAACGTCACAATGAAATTTAAATGTCATCTTCCCAAATCCCAAGTCTTCTTTAAAGTCTTCTCTGAGAATACATACAAACTAGTTTTTTTTTTTTTTTTTTTTTTTTTTTTATATATTTTTAAACCGTGATTTCCGATCTTTTTGGCCGACTAATCCACGGGGTTTGAACCCACCGCCACACAGATTCAAACCAGGTAAAGCCCTCCCTTTTCAGGAGGTTGGCGTGACCACTTAAAGTTGTTTGCACCTAGCAGGAATCGAACTTGAGACCTCATACAAACTAGTTGTTATCAACCAAATATTGTTTTGCTCAAGCTGATAAGGGATTTGTGGATGGCATTCTCTTCACAATTTGCGTGTCGCGAACGTTAAACATAAAATTTAGAAAATATCAGAGTCTCTTCGAGTTTGAAGCTTGTACTAGATATGTGTCTCAACAACAAAGTATAATATAAAGGAATTTATGATTTTCTTATTAGTCATTGTTTATACTAAACTTTTCGTTATTCTAACTATTCATCTTATTTGCTAATATTGGTTCGTCCTATTATTTTTTTGAACATCAAAATATATATAAACGATTGTAGACATATTTGTTTCGCCAATAATTGCTATAAAAACTCTGACTAGTTAGTATATTCTCAATGAAAAGTCTCAGTCAAGATGATAAGGAATTTGTGGAAGCTATTCATTCCACCAGTTGCATGTCACGAACGTTAACATGCAAAACTAAATATAAAAAACCAATACTTGTTCTTATAATTTTAAGTAATTTCTCAAAAATGAAGTCACCACAGCCAATAAATTACTTATCATCTTCCCCTCTTATTTCTTTTCTCTTTTACGGTCTCGCGATAACATGTCTTACTTCCACCACCATCTCTGTTTCTTATGGCGGTAATGAGACTGATTATCTCGCGCTGTTGTCATTTAAGTCAAAGATCACCCATGATCCATACAAAGTTCTAACCTCGTGGAACTATTCCTTTCATTTCTGTGACTGGAGTGGTATATCATGCGGAAAGCGGCACAGACGAGTGACTTTTTTACGACTGGATTCGCAAGGCTTAGAAGGCTCGTTGTCTCCTCATGTAGGAAATCTCAGCTTCCTCCATGGGCTTGGTCTTTGGAACAACAGTTTTCAAGGAACCATTCCTCATGAACTTGGTCGTTTATCTAGGCTACGTTTTCTTTTTCTTTATGATAACAAATTCAGTGGAGTCATTCCAGCAAACTTGTCTGGTTGTTCTAACCTCGAATTTCTTGTGCTCGCTCAAAATAGGCTAGCTGGAAACATACCCAAGGAAATGAGTTTACTCTCAAAACTCGTTGGTCTTGGAATTGAGAATAATAAGTTAACAGGTGGAATCCCACCTTTCTTGGGGAATATCACATCAATGGAAATATTCTCTGCTCGTGGGAACCCGCTTGGTGGGAGCATTCCAGATACCTTGGGTCATTGGAAAAGCTTGACGAACTTTGCCTGTGGTGAGTGCAACTTATATGGAAGCATCCCTCCTTCCAGTTTCAACCTCTCACTCCTAGTTAACTTTACCTTACCTGAAAATTACCTCACTGGTAGTCTTCCTTCAGAAATTGGTAATCAGCTCCCGAATCTTGGGTTGCTTCACTTATGGGGTAACCATCTGATCGGAATTCTTCCACCTTCTCTTTCTAATTGTTCTAAATTAAGAGATCTTGCAATGGGTAACAACAGTTTTAGTGGGAAGTTGACAATCAATTTTTCAAAACTACGAGATATTAATAGAATTGCCTTACAGTTCATCAACTTCCATAGACGCGGAGAGGCTGATGACATGAGGTTTATTGATTCTTTTAAAAACTGCACCAGATTAGTAAGTTTGCAACTTTATGGTTGCAACCTTAGAGGAGTGCTTCCGATATCAATAGGTAATATTTCTGATCAACTCAGCTTTCTAACTTTAGGATACAATCTATTATCAGGAAACCTCCCTTCAAGTATAGGTAGTCTAGTTGGCTTGACCTATTTAGATCTAGGACATAATCGATTCAAGGGAAAAATCCCCACTACCATTGGTAAACTTCAAAAACTACAAGCTCTTGGTCTATTTAGCAATCAATTTTCAGGGCCTATTCCTGATGCCATCGGGAACTTATCATTGTTAATTGACCTTGATTTAGATTCCAACAAATTAGAAGGCCATATTCCATCAAGCCTTGGGCAGTGTAAAGAACTTAATGGGTTAAACCTAGCAAACAATCGACTAAGTGGCAAAATACCCAATCAACTTCTTCAACTTCCATCACTAACTAAGTTTCTAAATCTTTCTCAAAACCGCCTGTCTGGTTCAATTCCATTAGAGATAGAAGATCTCAAGATGTTGAGCGAGCTTGATTTATCTCATAATAATTTATCAGGTACCATTACTAGTAGCCTTGGTGAGTGCATTAGCCTTACAACGTTAAACTTACAAGGCAACCAATTTCAAGGCAAAATACCATCTTCATTAAGTTCCTTGGGCGGATTGGGGGTACTCGACATTTCTAAAAATAATTTATCTGGGAAAATTCCACAATTTTTAGACAAATGGAAATCCTTAGAATATTTGAACCTATCCTTCAATGATTTTGAGGGTGAAGTACCGTGTGTAGGAGTGTTTGCCAATGCAAGTGCATTTTCGGTTTTGGGGAACAATAGGCTTTGTGGTGGTTTGGTTACACTTAAGTTACCCAAATGCAAGGAGACGGGTGGTAAGAAAAAAAGGTTTCCTTTCTTCATTTTAGTCATCGTGATTGCAGTCACGTTTCTTCGTATTATGTTGTGTGTATCTTTTGTGCAAGAAGAAACGCAACAATCAACCATCTCAATCAGCAGGGAGTGAACAGTTCATGAAAGTTTCATACCATCAACTTCTCAAGGCTACCGATGGGTTCTCTACAACAAATTTGATTGGAGATGGTGGCTTCAGTTCTGTTTATAAAGGGATCCTCGATCCCGATGATGACAAATTTGTTGCAATCAAAGTTCTGCATCTTCAAAATAATGGAGCTCACAAAAGTTTTATAGCAGAATGTGAAGCATGGCGGAATATTCGGCACCGTAATTTGTTGAAGATAGTAACTTCATGTTCGAGTACCGATTTCCAAGGCAATGACTTTAAAGCGCTGGTTTACGAGTTTATGCCCAATGGAAGTGTACACGATTGGCTTCATTCAAGTGCATATACATCGAAACTGAACCTTCTTCAAAGAATAAATATTCTTAGAGATGTTGCCACTGCACTTGATTATCTTCACAATCGCTGCCAAACAACGATTGTTCACGGTGACTTGAAGCCAGGTAACATTCTACTTGATGATGATATGGTGGCTCATGTTGGAGACTTTGGTTTAGCTCGACTACTTGGTACAGAATTAAACCAAAACAGCTCAACCGGGGTTAAAGGAACAATTGGTTATGCACCTCCAGGTAAAATTCATTTTTTATTCCATGATGCTTATATTTATTTACAGGTTAAAGTTTGTAAATTAATTAATTGTTATTCATTTGTAGAGTATGGTATCGGGAGCGAGATGACAAGGTGTGGGGACGTCTACAGTTTTGGAATATTATTACTAGAGGTGATGACTGGGAAAAAGCCGATAGACGACATGTTTATTGAAGGTCTTAGCCTTCATAACTTTGCTTACATGGCATTACCAGATCAAGTAATCGATGTTATTGATAATGATGCAATTATTTTGCAAAGTACCGAAGCGAATGCAAAGAAAGTGGAAGAATGTTTGGCTGCAACTATCAAGATTGGAGTATCATGCTCTGTGGATTCCCCACCCCAACGACTAAAAATTGAAATTGTTGTCAATGAGTTGCAGCATATTCTCGATGTGCTTCAAAATATATAACGTACTCTGTTCTCCAATTTTGTAAAATCTGATTTTACATGAGTTTGCTAAAAAACATCACTAAAATGGTTTTACTTTTCAACTCTTTCAGGTCTATCATCAAGCTTTTATGGTGAAGTTGTAGGAAACTGCAACAAGGAGCGGTGCATGTCGTAGTTAAATAAATGTTAAGTTGTTAAAGATGTTCGTAATTGTGGTTTAATTTTCTTGTTGCATAAGTGTACGAGACATAAGAGTACGTTTACATTCCTGGAGACGTATCATATATATCAAGCATGTTTGTAAGTGTGGTTTAATTTCCATGAATCCAATTTGTGGTATTGAATTCTACTTGGTGTTCGATTCCTTAATGAACAACCTAATGTTATTCGTGTTCTTTGACTTTTAATTTCATAAATTTGACTTTTTCTTGAATATCTGAATGAGAAAGCTCGAGGTTTCCCCCTCTTCTGGTTTCGAGCAGTGTATGGTTCAATAATATAGAAAGTTAACCTCATGTTTTGGTATACTGTATTATTATTGCAAGTATATTGTATTAAAAAATTGTGTCAATAATGGCCAAAGTGGATTTCTGATAAATAAATCAGTTCGAATATTTTGATATATTTTGATATACAGTTGGTCCAACACACGTACATTCACATTAGACACTTGAAACTTGAGAGTTGAGAGTGTTGCCAAAGTTACTACTTAATGGAAGTTTAATTAACAAAAAAGGTGTAGTTATGGATTGTCCTAAAAATATCGATAAAACTGAACATGAAACTGTACACCCACTCTTGTGAAACAAACCAAAGAACAGCAAAAACTAAAATGGGTCAAATGGGTAGAATCAAAAAATATCTTTAACTGAACGTGTCATTATTTTGTTCCATTCCATCTCGATTTATCTTATAATAATTTATCAGATACCATTACTAGTAGACTTGTTGAGTGCATTAGCCTTACAATGTTAAACCTACAAGGCAACCACTACAGTTTCTGAGATAATTTCAGCCATGAATGAATTTGTCGCTCTTCTTTTCCGAAATGAGCATAATATTGATTCAAATAAGGAAGATCCATTGACATTACAAATGAGTTGATACATTGAGCTTGCCTACTGTATGACTACCCTTGCAAACAACACATCTAAAAAGATACACGCCAACCTTATTAACAACACATCTAATAACATCGTCACTGCCTTTGAATAACTCGAGAAAAACAGATGGGGTTTGATGAAGTTGATGTCGTCTCCAATCTGCCTTTAGAATTGAGAATCAGGCCATATGACGAATACATAATAAATATTGACTTTATCCATCCAAGTAGAAGCTCCAAATAACACTAATACCTAGCAATACACCACATTGATCACCTGCACAAACTAAAACAAACACACTTTATCATTCTTTCCAGCTTCAAACATATGGATGGCAGTAAATGTTAAGCCCATTCCAGTAATTTGTTGCTCTTTCAAAGGGAAGAAAATATTTATGTTGGTAAGAAACTAACTGTCGAATATAGAGGTCTCAATTTCAAGCATTTTACTTATAAATGGATCAATTTACGTTACGTTATATTTAATGGGTTCAACAGGCTGACAACATTCATTAATCATTATTTTTAAACAAGTCCGATCCAGTCCAGACTAAAATTTACCAGTTTGACTTGTTTCCCAACCTGACTAGCTGCTCGTTATGAAACATCTCTAGTTTAGATCATGTGTTACCTGTAAGGCTCCCAAGCCTGCATTTCCAAGGGTCCACATCTACGGTGTGACTGATAAAGCATTAGCCAATGCTTTTCTGCAATACAAAGAAATGGGAATTCCAACGGTTTAGGACTGAAGTGTGATATATATGTCAAAAATAACCATTTACAGTAGCAAAATTGGGGATCTTGCAACAAAAGTCAAACATATCAATAATGTTTTAAACACGTAATTTCCTTGTGGAGTTGAAGTAATAACTTATGGAATGGGCAATGTTTTGAAACCCGGGTCGACCCGGCCGGGTTAACCGGTTGGACCGGTTCGGGACAAAAAAACGGGTAAAAAAAACCCGGGTTTTAAAAAACGGGTCAACCGTTTAGACCCGGCGGGTTTTAAGTGACCCGGGTCAACCCGGGTTTTGAAACCCGGCCGGGTTTAGTATTTATCATTTTTTTTTTTTTTTTTTTTTTTTTTTTTTTTACCCTCAAAAAATAAACTTGTAAATCTCGTAGGATGCATGTCTTTAGAAGTATGAAACTTGTAATCTCGTAGGATTTATGCCTTTTGAAGTATGAAACATGTAATCCCGTAGCATTTATGGTTGTTTAGAAAATTATGCAGGTTTATATCCTTGTCCACCTTTGATTTGTTGTTTAGAGCATGAAAAATGGTTCTTTGCTTTTTTTTCACTGCAAAACTAGTGTTTGGACATTATGTTTGGACAATTAAAAATAGATGTTTGGACATATGCATAAAACCGGGTCTAACCGGGTTGACCCGGCGGTTGAACCGGTTGACCCGGTGAACCGGTGTCTTGGCCGGGTCGATCACAAACCCGGGTTTCAAAACATTGGGAATGGGCTCAGTGCTATCACGACTGTCAAGGCTAAAATGGTTGAAGTAATACTAACTTCTGGAATGGGCTCAGTTATATCACCAATGCCAAGGCTTATCATTTGTTCATCAGGGTATTTTAGCTTATGTGCAGCCATTCTTCTACGAATGTGTAATTCCACCAACACATATCATGTATCTAAGTTTCTATATCCATGTCTTTATTCAGAAGAAACATGTGATAGTGATACCGATGTAAACCTGAATCTATAGTTACAAAAAAAACATGTATAAGCTGAACCAAATAAGATCATATGCTCAAAATAAGCTTTAAACACGACCCGGTAAGTTGAACGTTTCACCTAAGTAACCTCCAATTACACTAAAAGTTAAACTAAATCATGTCAACCTCTAAAACCTCTATCTAATCTACCATTTTCATATAATCAAATCATACAAAAAGAGGAAGTTTGACGGCAGGGCTCTATTTTGTGGCCGAATTAGACCCCGGTTTTCTCATTTCATAACCGGGCTTTATGCCTTTGTTTTTGACGGACACCTTTATAGAGACCTTTTTTCCTATTAACAGGGCTCTATTAAGAGGGCTTTGTTTCAGATTTTGTAGTAGTGTGAGAAAAGAGTGTTTATGAGTCAAAGAATTTCAGTACCAACTACCAAGGCACATAGCCATCTGACCAATCTTCAAACCCAAACACTCCTTTAAAGATAACTGCTATTCAAACTTAATTTGGCACAAAGAATTTCAGAGAAACTAATCCTTACAGCTTTTAAAACCAAACTTAACAAAGATAACGCCTTTATATATGTGCTTCTTATCTCGAGGCAGAACAAGGCTACATACATTATATTGGCTTCAATCATGCCCAAAGGATACTAAGATGATATAATGTATCAGGATAACCTTATGCTTAACTTATGCGTTTATTCATTATCGAAAAAACCCATGTTCCCCCAAATAACTAATAAGCACTTTGGCATAAGCTTGCCCAGCCTATTGCCATATTCCCATGACAGGTATCCATCTCACAAACTCACGCTGCTCTACACATGATAATTAGGAAAAATACAAATACATCCCAATGTATAAAGCACTTTGACATGAGCTTACCCAAACATCTTCAATAAGCTTTGTACATTTTTTTATACCCAAAAACCCATCTTCTTCCCTCAAACAGTTTTGAAGTTAAATAAGAGGGTTAGGGTTTTTAATTTTTATAAAATTTGGGGATTTTCTTTAAATTAAGGGAATTTAGGTGTTTGGTGGTGACTGCTGAAGATGGTTGTTAATAACCAGATATTTCCAAATCTAACCCGTTAATCACTCGAGGCAGATTATTCTGGCAAACAATTTCATGACATGTCCAGTCTGCAAGCCTTTTATCCATAACCATCCAAATTAATGATCATTTCATTTCCAAATCTGTCAAAGAAAATTGCAGATAGAACGTATTAGAAAGTGTTTGTATATACAACAAAACTAAATCATATTAAAAAGTGCCATGTTAATTCCATACTTTTGACTACTACTACAGTGAGTGAGCTTCAAACAAAAAACCTAATAAGCCCATTCTTAAAGTTTTTTGCTAAGCTATTTTGAATACAACATAAACTTGGCAATCTTGACCCAACCCGAACCAGTTGACCCACGACCCGTTTGACCTGTGTTTCCATTTGACCCGTTTCGACCCATGACCTATTTAACCTATAACTAAACCATCACGGTAACAACTAAATCAACGTTTTGCCTATTAAACTAAACATGTTAAAAGAGGTCACAAATTCTGAAGCAGATGTAGTTCATATTGTCTGCATATAACTTTAAATTACTTTTAGTTTTATTTAAGTGAACAGCTACAGCTGATTCAGCATTCTATTTATTTAGATTAATGACTATGTGTAATGTGGACCACAAAAAATACATATTAATAAACATAACTAGATCACATCCTGATGTAGTTCAGCACTCGGCATATTTAAACTAACAACCTGACAGGCGACAACACATATGGTTTAATGCAAGCAGCGCCTGCTTCACATTGCCATAGGTATAAGATTCAACAAGGTATCAACCATATCTAAGTTAGGACAATAGTTCCATTTTGTTTTGTGTACCAAAAATACAACTAGATAATCGAATGGTGTGTTGATTGCAATTAATAGTTTGGCTGATAAGAGAGGGGGAGTCACAACTCACAATATGCATATATTATAGCAGCAGTAGCACATTTCATATGTATTACTTTTTGGGTTATATATTTCATACTTGAAGTTTCTTTGCCAGTTCCTCATGCCTGTTATAGCCAGAAGCTCTACCAGATACCTCATTTGTAGGAATCGAAAACCAGATTGTCATGCACCTGAGCGTTCAGGTCCTATTAGTTGGTTCATAGCAAAAGTTATGACAAAGTAATTCGGGCTGCATAAATGATATAATATTATCTTCATTAACAATCATAAACAATTAAATAGTATTTATTTGTTGGTACACATTGCCATGATGCAAAAAAATTACAAGCCTTACTTCGGATACAAATAAGATACAACAGATAGACAGTCGCTCTGCATAAATAGACTAAGCAAGAAGTAGAGTTGACTACTTGACTTTGTCCATTTAATCCTTATAAGGGGATAGGTAAGCATAACTAACTGTAAATTTGTTTTAGTTGTAGGACATTGATGCAAGTTTTCAGTCAATAAATATAGTTTTAAGATACATACAACATGAAAGGACACACATGATGCACGGAAATGACACTATTCACATATTACATGTCTGCGCCACATCATTAAGTAAAGAGAAAAAGTTTCAAGCATATGCTACCATTGTCAGTCCAAGTATCAGTATCCTTCACTTTCAATACCCACTCCAAACTCATAAAAAATATATGACAAGTAAAACTAAACTATTGTAGTACAGGCGGTCCATATTGGTAAGCTGGATCGGTTCACACATAATATCTACTCTAGTATCTTACTTAATAATTGATATATATACACTTAATGTTATCTAACAGAGTAGTACATAAAGTTCTGATGCTTGCTTTGTTTATATAATAAAGCATATAAGCCCCTTTCATTCTGTCTATTATTCTTTTTTTCATTTTTCAGTCGGGGTTGATGCAAGAATAAAAAGATGATTAGCTCACAAATTGGAAAAATCCGAGGTAAATAAACAGTTATCCAGATGAACTATATATCCTTTCTACACGCTAAAATGAATGAAAATAGTAAAAAGTATGTAATGATTTGGTATGTATTGTGGTACTTTGCCTAATTTCATTATCCAATATCACATGAAAACAATAACATTCTTATCTCCACTAAGCTAGACTTACCTATATGCAAACTTAACACTAATTCATTTTGTGCTTATATTGTCAATATCGAACAATATTTATATTCTTATCTCCATTAAGCTAGACTTAACTATATGTAAACTAATGTAACACTGTTGCTAAATTTGCAGTTGCATTGGTAGATATGTATAGACATGTTAACGGTTACTCGAAGAACAGCACACAAAATGCCCTTTTGCTCCGGAATACATAAGGGCAATTTAAAGAACATCTGTTAATTCAAACAGTAAGTGATAAACTAGCCGGTAGATGCGAAAACGTAACAGCAAAACTTCCCATTTCTGCAATTGACAGGCAAAACTAAACCTAAAACTATTTTATCCAATGACAAAATGTTTTCGGAGTTGATTATCATAGTAACGACTAAAACTTATTATTTCATTCTAAACGACACGCCAAACAATTTTTGCATGTCAAAATCTAATGATAAATATTACGCAAGTAACATTCTGTAATGGACATTTCATCAAACACCTTTCGTGCACAACCTAAACCCGAGCTTGAAACCATAGCCGCGCATAGCACACCTAATTCACCTCTATCACACTCTAATATCACAAATCTCCATAACTAACAGGTAATTGAAGCAAACACAAAAATCAATGAATTGAGTTGAAAAGTATACCTGAGAGCATCACAAAATCAGCTCACAGAACCGAATCTATTTGAATCGTTATGGTTTGCTATCTCTCTCACAAAGTACATCCCAATCGTTATTGTCAGCAACCAAAAATCGAACAGTTTGAAGTTAAATTGGAGGGTTAGGGTTTTTAATTTTATAAAATTTGGGGATTTTGTTTAAATTGAGGGAATTGGTTACTGTTTTCTTGGTGGTTGTTAGGGCATAAGTATGATAAACCTCTAAAAAAATTATACAATTATTTTATCTATCATATTATAAACTTTTTCATATTATAAACCTATTTCTAGTTTCTACTATAGATAAACCTATTCATAAAGCTTTTCATATCATAAAACACAACTAACATTTTCAAAAATTAAAATAAAATAAAAAATTAGAAAATAGTTTAGACCTCTCCAAGATTTTAGACTTTTTCATTCCACCTAGAATTGGTTTCTCATTATGGTTCACAAATTTTTAAACCTCTTCAAAATGTTTTAGACCTATTTAAAAACTATCATAGTGGATGCTCTTAGAGCATTCGTATAATAACCTTGAGTTATGAGTTAACCTTGTGTCACGTCAGCGTCACGTCAGCTTTAACATTTTAACCTTAACACTCAAAAAATACCCTTTATCATAACCCAATCATAACACCATTTTTTGGAACCCACTTTATAATCCTTTTTTCTTTTTATTTAAACAAACTAAAATTTTTATTAATTAAATTAATATACAAATTATAGATTATTAACCTCTTAAAATAAGCCTACCCAGTGTTATAAGGTCAGCAACCAAAAACCCACCATCATACAGTTTTGAAGTTAAATTAGAGCGTTAGGGTTTTTAGTTTTTTTAAAATTTGGGGATTTTGTTTAAATTGAGTTAATTTATTAAAGGGTATTGATTTGCACACTTTAATTTTTGTTTGGAACACTCATATAAAGAACTGGTTAAAGCAGTGTACATTCATAGTACAACAGATTAATGCACATGATTAATCAGAAAGTGAATAATGAGGAAAGAGGTTGAAAGGTTAGGTGTATTTTGTTAGTATCAAAGTACCCTCTTAATTAACGGTCAACATAGTCAAACTAATGGTGCCTGTTAAAATTGGACCAAACTTGGAACGAATGTTTAACTTTTTGATTGAATTCAACACTTTAAAAAATAAGACCAAAAGTGAAATACTCAACAAACCACAATGATAAAAAAAAATGTACTTAACTCTTAACTGAATTAAAACCTTGTGAATTGATTGGTATAGTTGATGTTTTTAATTATAGATAGTATTCAATTTAGGATGCTTTTATTAATTTTATATAAATTGAAGGGTTAAAAGTGGAAAATTGTGATAAAATAAAGGATAATGAACATTACAACCTACAATAACAATACTTAATCACGTCAAAGCTAGTTATGGGGATGTGAGATGTAAACAAGTACCCCTCTAAATATTGTGAAAATGTTTTTAATGTGATTTATGAAGGGAGTTTTTTTTATTTTAAAATGAAAGTTGAAGGGGTAAGAGTGTAAATTTAAATAAGATGAAGGATCAAAAAAGTAACGTTGTTTTCTTATACTGTTTAAAGTGTGTTTTTTATGTGATTTGAAGAGGTGGTAATTCTCGACACCTACTAGACCCATACTAATTACGAATGTGTTCACCAGATATCTGACTTGAAACGATAAATGATACGAATCTGACACGCAGTGGCTGGACCTAGATCAAAAACCAAGGTGGTTCCTTGATTGCTCAAGGTAAAAAGAATTTAACCGGTCAACCTATCAACTTGTCTATATGCTAGTCGGGTCGGGTCAAATACTCACATTTATCACAACTACAGTAGTGAAGCGAAAAGCTACAATAAATATGGGCCAAGAAATATTTCCACACCTAGCACAAAACAAATACAGAATCCAAATTTCTTTCTCAACGCCACAACATCAATGATTTGAATAATGATTTGAATAACGGGTCAAAAAGAGTTCTAGCCTAAAAGATCATGAAAACTTAATTTGATACACTAAAAAGATCACGATGTAAATTATAGAAATCAATTACACTATATAAAAACTACAGATCTTGGAGATATAAGTACTTTATGATGTACAAACTATAAAAATAGTTTGATTGCATATAGTTTTCAATTGCTAGAGACATTTTTATGTAAAAAGCAAATGATTTTTGTAACACTTGCAAAAGAATACACTCTTGTTTCTTTTTTGAAGTTTAAAATATATAAAAGATACTTGGTACAGTAAAAAGTGAAAAGCCTTATACTTAACAACACAAAGGAACCAATATATTATATTAAATTATCTACTTTTTCTAACACATACAGTGACACAGACATACTCCCAAAGTCCCAATAACTTTTCTTCTTCATCTTCTCTGTAAATTCCGGCAACAACGGCATATAAAATTTCGACTGGTTCTCTTTATTTCTTCCATTTTTCTTTCTTATTTATATCTAAGTACAATTTTTATTGACCTTTTTTATCTTTTTGATCTCCAAGGTGGTTCCTACAAAATTTTCAAGGTAGGTCCCGATTTTTCTTCCTACATCGCTTCTTAACGATTTCCCTTCCTAAGGTGGTTCCCAGGAACCACCTTGTTCAGGCATAGGTCCGCCTCTGCCGACACGAAGTTAAACATGTTTTGGGTTGAGGATAAATAAGTTTGAGTCAAAACCAAGTCAACCCGTCAAACCTTTTTATAAACGAGTCGTATTTGGGTTGATCAAAGATTAAACTAACACCCCGTGAACCCGTTTAAGTATGTAAGCCTTAACAAATAAAATACACAACTTGGTTTTTATGTGAAATTTGGATTTAAATGTATTTCTTGGGAGGTGATTTGTACATCAAATTTTTTTGCCATCCACCACTAAATTACATCAGTGATGCAGATAGCACAACACTACTATGCATGATTTAGTGGTGGATGGAAAAAAAGTAATGTAGAAATCACCTCCATTTTTATAACTAGGGATTAGACTTTCGCACGTCATGGCGGAGCATTTGGAGTTCCGTAATTTTATAGTGCTTCTTGGACACCTTAATCCGACACAAATCCGCTTTCTTATGAAAATTCAGTTATATACGCATAAATTTATTTATATATTTAGATAAACTAAGGTTTGGTACTTGTTATCCAAATGTTACATAATTGAACAATTCACATCATTTACAATCCTGGGAGTAACAACTTGAGTAACATTGCCACCATATAAAATACAAATATCAATATTCCAAGTTTTTCTACTTCGGTGGTGCCAGACCACATCTTAATGCGTTTTCTAGGATGTCATATTTCGTGTGGAGACTATGTTCATCGTACCAAACTTGAAGATACAACTCATGTCCCAGGTATCCCTATGGCCAGATTGTAGACCTCAGATTCCACATGCCCTTTACACTTCATGATTTAGGATGCTATTTTCTTTTATCCCACTCGGTGTTCCTTTTCTATTTGCTTCCAATATGGTATCTACTATCCAATGACTACATAAACGTAACTAGACTCGAGATACACATGTGCCTGCCACATTATTCCTGAGAAAAGAGAGTTTACGAGTCAAAGAATTTCAGTACCAAGGTACATAGCCATCTGACCAATCTTCAAACCCAAACACTCCTTTAAAGATAACAACGATTCAGGAAAAAGATATTTCCAAATCTATCTAGTGAATCACTCAAGGCAGATTATTCTAGCAGACAATTTCATGATGTTTCCCAGTCTGCAAGCTTTTTATCCATAACCATCCAAATTAATGATCATTTCATTGACTACCAAACAAGAAACTATCCTTATGATTTCTACTAGCCAAAGACATCAGAAGACAATACAGTTTTCAATCCAAACACACTGTATCAGAAGATAGAAAAGCTTGTAAAGCAAAGGTTTTCAAAACCATGATACATTGCCATGCATCTGTTTAAACCTTTATTCGAAACACTAGTTAGACATATAACAACTTTTCTGATCAACAAGGGAGGTATGGTTAACCGGACTGTTAGTTAGGGAAAAATTCACATCATTTGAGTTGTAGATATCATTCTAGTCTAGAGACATAATTAATGCTTAAAGTTGTAGATGTAACATCTAAATCCAAAATTAATGCATGTTATTTTAAAAAACGAGAATTAACATCATCTGAGCACACAAAACGGGTATTAAACTAGGATAGTTTCACTGTCACTTATTTTCAAATACTAGCAAGCTACAAACATCCAAAGCAATCTCAAATTAATATCCTAACAACTGCCAATAAAATCTCACAAATTTAAATCCAATCCAAGTCCTATCTTATCTTAACTACATATAAAGAGAAAATGGTCAAAGTTGAAATGTTGAATGTTGAAAAGTCAAGCAATGTGAAATGTTGAAAATTAATCTATATTAGTCAGGTCTTTAATTCTCACAAACCTTGATACTCTATTAATGGTTGGAATTATTGTTTAATCGGAAAGTATTGCATCATTCAAATGCACCTACCTTCTTTGTACACGGCTGGATTTAATGTGTATTTGGAAAGTATTGAATCATCATATCAAATGCAACTACCTTCTCTGTACACGGTTGGATTTAATGTGTATTTGAAAAGTATTGAATCATTTAATTGCAATAGCTACCTTCTTTGTACATGGCTGGAATTATGAAAATTCAATTTGTACAAGGCGGGAAAGTTATGAAAAATCAAGTTGAAACTTATGAAATAACCTAACCCCTTTATATATTACACACACACTCATTAATTTTACAAAAACAAAATACACACACAAGTAACACATCTCAACTCTCTCTCCCACCTCTTTGCAGGCCAACAAATAAACACGCGCGCCGCCAGCCTCTTTGATGCCGCCGATCCCTTTGCTTATGTGACGATGGTGATGGGTGTGTGACGATTGTGAGCTAAGGTGGGTGGTGTTGGCTATTTTTGGTGTGGCTGATGTTTTTTTTGTGTGCGACTTTGAATTTGTTTTGGCTATTGAAGGCTAACAATGTTTGAATCCGTTTTATATGTTTGCTTTTGCCATACAACACCATCATTTTACTTTTATGTAAGATCTACATGTTTGTGGCTCAATAACTCAATTTGGTTCGATCTAAAGGTTTGTTGCTCGAAGCCTTTTATGTGTTCAATATTTTAGAGTTTCTTAGCTATGGTCTGTTTGATTGATGATGATATTTTGATTCACTGTATATTTAAAGGTTTTTGGAGTGCTTTTTGGCCATTCATGTTGTTCGGGCTAATGGTTGCGAATATGATTAGATGTAGGCAGTATATCTAAAGTTTTATGTTTTTTATAAATTGTCCTTTTGTTAGGTCTAAAAAATCATGGTTGTCTAATTTGTATTTTGGTAAATGTAAAAAGGTCTCTATTGTTTTCTTTTGAACATAGATCAGAGGCAAAGTTTTGTTGGTTTTAAGACCAAGATCGGTGTTGGTTTTGATCTTTTTGTTGGTTGCTAAAAACCGGATCTCGCTAAATTGGTTTTTTATTTGTGTTTCTTCTTGGTAGTTACAATATCTTTGACATATGATTAAAGTCAAAATCTGTTAGCCTTTGGTTCTTTTTAATTTTTGATATTTTTTCCAAGGATGATGATGACCTTTTGAGGTAAATGATGAAAACTAAAGCCTACATATCAAGAACCGAGTACATTTGATCTTGTAGTTTATGATACATTTAAAAGCTATAGCTTTTTTAAGGTTGTGTTTAGATTAGGGGTGGCAATCGAGTCATGTTCGTGTTACCCTATTCGGGTTCGCGTGTTGGCGGGTTAGTATAGCGTTTACCCAAAAACGACCCATTTATTAATCGTGTCAAGAAACTCAACCCTAACCCAGACCTGCATAACACGTGTAACCCATTTGTGACCCATTTAACCCATTTAAGTAAATATGTCAAGCAGCGAATAAATTTGGTGGTTTGTTGATTTAACTAGTTTAAATGCAAAAAATGATATAAGGATCTAAAATAGGATAAGAATAACATACAAATAATATGCGACAGTTTTCTGAATTACAAGCGTCAATTTTCATGATAACGAAGGTATAAAATTATAATTCACTCATACTAAGTAAATAAAAAAATACATTTAATCCACATCCAATATAAAAACCATGTTATATATTTTATTTTTAAGATCTTATATAGTTAAACGGGGTCACGTGTTGACCTGTTTAATACTTACTCAACCCAAACACGACCCATTTATTTAACGGATTGACCCATTTTTGACCCAAACCTATTTATCCTCAACCCAAACTTGTTTAACTTCGTGTCGGCTTCGTGTTGTTTATCGTGTCGTGTCGAAAATTGCCACCCCTAGTTTAGATATGAGATTTGTTGTGTTGGTGATTTGTAGTTATGTTTGGCTTGGCAAAAAAAATTTGTTAGGTAGTGTATGAGGTCTTCTATATATTGCAACATATTTTTTTCACTCATGGTTTGACTAATAAAAAATTTAAGGTCAATGATGATATACATTTTTTTTATTTCACTTTTGTTGAATTTTTGTTTACTTTTAAAGGATGTTACCGAGGCCTATTTTTTTCAAATTGGTTTTATTTCCTTGAAAATTGAGTTATAGATGATGCGTAAAAATGGGGCCAATGCTTGTGAAATTGTTTTAGAAAACATTTGACAACAAATGGAAGATTCAGATTGTTTTAGAATTGGGTTTTTGTAGAGGAAAATATGAAGTTTCTTACAACTTTGTGATAAAAGCAATGTTTTGAAATGTTACCCCCTATCTCGGAATACCAATAGGTCCCACCATGGTTGAATTTGGTCTAAGGACATAGTGTTGTTGACTAGTCAACCCGATAGTCAAACTAATAGTTAACGAATTTTATGTGTTTTGTCATAGAAAGAAGGGGACCTATGTTGCCAAGTGATAAACTTGTTATAATGCATTACTGCATTAGTGGCCAAATTAGAAAGAATAGGACTTGAGGAACCATTTGTGTCAAATGGCCAAAGTTACCACCTACTTATTACTAGATACTTCCACTAGTATCAAAAGATTTCCAAAAACATGTTGGTGTTTGTATGTGTCGAACATAGAAGAAAAAGAAGAAGACCATCATGCCTTGATGGTCAAATGGAAAGAGGATTCTTGATCTAATATTAGCAATGAGCCCTAATGTTCATCCTTAATCAAGATGTCTTGTATGAAAGATGATGTGATGGTGGAGATAATGAAGACGATGGTATTTGTTTGTAGCTTAGCTTGGGAAGCTAATGTAAGTAACTCCATTAATGTGTGTTTAAGATGGTTGTTTTCACATCATGTGATATGAATATGTATGTTATAGTTGATAGCCTTGGATTGATGAGTATGGGTGTAACACCCTAACCCGACAAGGGTCCGAATGTCACAGTATGGAGTCATATCAGAATATACTAATAAAAATACAGTGGAAGTCTTGTATTAAAATCATAAAAAGTCACAAAACATATGACTCCCAAAAGGTCCAAAATATAACAACCAATTAAAAGCCCAAAACACTAAATCAAAAGATAGTCTAAAATGCATAAGTCCAAATAATGAGGGTTCACTAAGGTAGGTCTTCTAAGCTCCTATTCTCACACTCTTTAATTTCCTCATAATCCCTACTTCCAGCTAAATACCTGCCGCATGGAAAAGAAAACGCGGCTAACATATCTAAACAATAACGGACAATAAGACCATCAAATTAAATACGAATCAAATATGTCGAATTAAAGAAATGGAAAAGAGATTGTAGAGAGAATGTCAGATGAACAGAATACGAAACACATATGAATCAAATACCGAATTAGAGTGCATAACAAATATCAATCAACCTAGGATCAGAGTGCATTGCCCAATTGCCTAAGCATGACACATGAATAGGCCAAAATAATCACATCACAAATCATATACCGTCAATTCATAAGTTGTACATGGAGTAGCTAGCTCACAATGTACCAGAGTATGATGGGGTATAGAAACATACACCGACCAATCACCAGATACAGATACAGATTCCCTAAGATGCATCTATACGCTCCCTGCAAAATAATGTAGTACATATGCTAGCTCAAGGCTAACATACATACTCAGATAATCATAATGGCCAAAGCATATACAAAATGGGAACGCGAGGGAGTAATCACACCGCCCCAGATAGTGTCATGCCACCGGTGCCTCATTGACATGGCCATGGTACCTTCATGGCTAAGGTTACATATACAGAAGCTGGGCAATATAAGAGCAATCATAATCATATCAAATACTGAACTGAAGCATTTCATATTAAATACTGAAGTGAATCATATCAAACGGATAATCAATGAAATGAGATAGCAAATCAATTATCACGAAGAACATCAAAACGGATATCAATCAGATAACAGAATGAAAATCAATAGTAATAATGGGTAACGATACCAATGGATGTTCTTACTGAAAAAGGACGGAATATCTGCACTTTCGAAATAGTTAAGATGAAACATGCAATTTGACAAAAGTTCAGGGATGATTTATGCAATTTACTCTTTTTATATCTATCTCTTTATATACTATAGAGTAAATGGCAAAAATCATCCCTAAAGTTTGGCCAAATTGCACGTTTCGTCCCAAACGTTTGGAAAGTGCAAGGGTCGTCCCTGTGGGAAACTTTTGGGGCAAAGATCGTCCCTGGCCTAGATCAAATGACTAAAATACCCTTGTCTCTATATTACTTTTCAGTTTCTTGCGCAAATGGTCCCTGTGTTTCGCCAGATTCTGCAAATTTAGTCCTTTTTTTATAATTTAACTATTAGTATTAGTATTATTTTTTATACGTTTTCGTCCGTTTTTTTTAAGTTTTTGTCCTTTTTTCTTACGTTTTTTTTTCCGTTTTTCTCATGTTTTTTCCGTTTTCATACTTTTTTTTTCCGTTTTTCTTACGTTTTTGTCCGTTTTGTCCTATTTTATACGTTTTTGTCTGGTTTTCTCACGTTTTAGTCTGTTTTTCTCACGTTTTTTCCGTTTTCGTATGTTTTTGTCCGTTTTTCTTACGTTTTTCCGTTTTCATACGTTTTTGTCCGTTTTTCTTACGTTTTTCTGTTTTCATACGTTTTTGTCCGTTTTTATACGTTTTGTCCCTTTTTTTATACGTTTTCGTCCGTTTTTCTTATGTTTTTTTCATTTTCATACGTTTTCATCCATTTTCGTTCGTTTTCTTTAGTTTTTGTTTGTTTTTATCCATTTTGTCCGTTTTCTCACGTTTTTTTCCGTTTTCATATGTTTTTGTCCGTTTTTCTTACGTTTTTGTTCATTTTCTTACGCTTTCATCCGTTTAATACGTTTACACCTTTCTTTTTTTTTTTTTTTTTTTTTTTTTTTTTTTTTTTTTTTACATTTTTGTCTGTTTTTCTTACGTTTAAACGTATGAAAATGGAAAAAACGTAAGAAAATGAACAAAAGCGTAAGAAAAGCGATCGAAAATGTATGAAAATGGATGAAAACGTAAGAAAACGGGCGAAAACGTATAAAAACGTATAGAAAACGAACGAAATCGTATAAAAGAAGACAAAAACGTATGAAAACAGAAAAAATGTAAGAAAAGTGGACAAAAACGTATGAAAATGGATAAAACGTAAGAAAAACGGACAAAAACGGAAAAAAACGTGAGAAAAATAGACAAAAACGTGAGAAAAACAGACAAAAACGTAAAAAAAACTGACAAAACGGACAAAACGTGAGAAAAACATACAAAAAACGGAAAAAGAACGAACGAAACATATGAAAACGGAAGAACGTGAGAAAAACGGACAAAAACGTACGAAACAGACAAAAACGTTAGAAATCAGACAAAAACGTAAAAAAAGGGACAAAACAGAAAAAAAAAATAAAAATATAAGAATAACGTATGAAAACGGAAAAAACATGAGAAAACGGACAAAAACGTGAGAAAAAAGGACAAAAACTTAAAAAAAAAAGAGGACGAAAACGTATAAAAAATAATACTAATACTAAAAGTTAAATTTAAAAAAAAAAAAAAAAGAAAAAGGAAAAAAATGACTAAATTTGCAGAATCTGGCGAAACACAGGGACCATTTGCGCAAGAAACTGAAAAGTAATATAGAGACAAGGGTATTTTAGTCATTTGATCTAGGCCAGGGGCGATTTTTGCCCCAAAAGTTTCCCACAGGGACGATCCTTGCACTTTCCAAACGTTTGGGACGAAACATGCAATTTGGCCAAACTTTAAGGATGATTTTTTGCAATTTACTCTATACTATATAACAAGGGGTTGATTTGCACACTAATTTTTTTTTTGTTCTTTCACCACTTATATAAAATAATAATAAAGGAAAGTGCAAATCATCTGGTATAAACAATTGAGAAACACTATTATCAACAACTTACGTCACCATCAACAACTTTCCCGTCTTTAAAAGTCAACTCACCAACAACTTACGTCACCATCACCATCAACAACTTTCCCGTCCGTTTTTTTCCTTTTTTCTTACGTTTTTGTCCGTTTTTCTCATGTTTTTTTTGTTTTCATACTTTTTGTCCGTTTTTCTCACGTTTTTGTCCGTTTTGTCCTATTTTATACGTTTTTGTCTGGTTTTCTCACGTTTTTGTCTGTTTTTCTCACGTTTTTTCCGTTTTCGTATGTTTTTGTCCGTTTTTCTTACGTTTTTCCGTTTTCATACGTTTTTGTCCATTTTTCTTACGTTTTTCTGTTTTCATACGTTTTTGTCCATTTTTATACGTTTTGTCCCTTTTTTATACGTTTTCGCCCATTTTTCTTATGTTTTTTTCATTTTCATACGTTTTTATACGTTTTCTTACGTTTTCATCCATTTTCGTTCGTTTTCTTTAGTTTTTGTTTGTTTTTATCCATTTTGTCCGTTTTCTCACGTTTTTTTCCGTTTTCATATGTTTTTGTCCGTTTTTCTTACGTTTTTGTTCATTTTCTTACGCTTTCATCCGTTTAATACGTTTTCACCTTTTTTTTTTTTTTTTTTTTTTACATTTTTGTCTGTTTTTCTTACGTTTAAACGTATGAAAATGGAAAAATCGTAAGAAAATGAACAAAAGCGTAAGAAAAGCGATCGAAAATGTATGAAAATGGATGAAAACGTAAGAAAACGGGCGAAAACGTATAAAAACGTAAGAAAGACGGACGAAAACGTATAAAAACGTATAGAAAACGAACGAAATCGTATAAAAGAAGACAAAAACGTATGAAAACAGATAAAATGTAAGAAAGGGGGACAAAAACGTATGAAAATGGATAAAACGTAAGAAAAACGGACAAAAACGTACGAAAACGGAAAAAAACGTGAGAAAAGTAGACAAAAACGTGAGAAAAACAGACAAAAGCGTAAAAAAAACTGACAAAACGGACAAAAACGTATGAAAACGGAGAAAACGTGAGAAAAACATACAAAAAACGGAAAAAGAACGAACGAAACATATGAAAACGGAAGAACGTGAGAAAAACGGACAAAAACGTACGAAACAGACAAAAACGTTAGAAATCAGACAAAAATGTAAAAAAGGGGACAAAACAGAAAAAAAAAAAAAAAAAAAACCGTAAGAAAAACGGAAAAAAACGTATGAAAACGGAAAAAACATGAGAAAAACGGACAAAAACGTGAGAAAAAATGACAAAATCTTAAAAAAAAGGACGAAAACGTATAAAAAATAATACTAATACTAAAAGTTAAATTTAAAAAAAAAAAAAAAAAGGAAAAAAATGACTAAATTTGCAGAATCTGGCGAAACACAGGGACCATTTGCGCAAGAAACTGAAAAGTAATATAGAGACAAAGGTATTTTAGTCATTTGATCTAGGCCAGGGGCGATTTTTGCCCCAAAAGTTTCCCACAGGGACGATCCTTGCACTTTCCAAACGTTTGGGACGAAACTTGCAATTTGGCCAAACTTTAGGGACTATTTTTGCAATTTACTCTATACTATATAACAAGGGGTTGATTTGCACACTAATTTTTTTTTTTTGTTCTTTCACCACTTATATCTATGCTACTTATGTGTGGGCTTAATTTGACACGTATGGTTTAGTGGCTTGGTTAATTTTTGTGGTTTTGGAAAGGGTTAGTTCGGTTTGGACTTTTTTAGGTTGAATGAATGACCTTTGAATGACAGGTAATGCAATTTAACAGTTAACCTCTAAGCGTGCATTTAACATCCAGCACTAATGTTATTTCCAATGAATCAATAGCATCTTATTGACTATCAAACAAGTCATTGATTTAACATCACTGGAAGTTGTGAACATCTTTTGTCAAATTTTCCTTGATTTTTATACAGCATGTAATTTTATACCTATTCTAATCATCCGAACTGCTCCAGTTTCGAATGAATATTTAATGTTTACCCATTTTACAGGCTAAAGGTTAAAGGTAAAAATAACCTGAATCGAACAACTTTCATGATGGCATACCTTTAGTATATACAAACTTTGTCCATGTTCATGTGGAAGGAAAAGCTAAGCGTGATGATTGTTGTAAGTATTTGTGTTGTGTTAATGTATTTGTTTGTTGTACAGTCAGATTCGCATTTAGGTTTTTCAGTTATTATCCCTTTTCACTTTTCAAATTTTCACTTGATGCAGGTTTAATGTCACTTGAGATAGAGTTTTTGAGGTACAATAACAGAAGTCACTCAAGTTTTAGATCCTTCAAAAGTGTGAAAATGTCACGGAAAGGTTTAATGACACAAGATTTGAGTAAATTGGATGTAACGAACCAACATCCACTCTTTCCAGAGTTATATCTCAAAAATCTACAATAAATACAAGTAATAAAGGCAAGTTATTCTGAATTTCATAAAATTTGCATGTATTTAGACAATATTGCATTTGTACTAACACTTTTGTTGTCCGTCTTAACAGATAGTCCTCTTTGTGATGTGCCCGAGTTTGAAAGAGTAAGATGACACTCATAAGACGTGTGCCATTTGCTGACTGAAAGTAAGTAACGAGATGTTCCAAATTTGCTCTTAGGGAATATATTATTGTGGGGACAATTTACATGAAACGGGTCACTTTTGGTTAGTTTTTATATATAATAGGTCAAACGGGAAATAAATAAAATGAAAAGCAATAGATTATTAGAAAACGGGTTGAAGAAGTCCAGTTGGTTGTTTGTGACTGGTAAACAGGGTATTTGGATACGGTAAAACTTTTAGTTCTGTGACAATGAGGAAAAAATAGGTGTTTGGATTCTGGTATAGTTTACTATGGTTTTACTTCTACAAGAAATCATTCTATGAATACTTTATACATGTGCATTATGCTTAATCTATCAACTTCGTATATCTGTATCAGGTTTGAGAACCGCGATCAAAAGAAGTAGCTTGGTTAAGCATTAGCTCGGGCCAGAATATTGCCTAATCTTTACGTTTATTTGAAACTATTAATGTAGTAGCATTATTAAGGAAGTGGTGAAGCAGATTAACTGCTTACTACGTGAACTCGTGAAGGATGGAATGCAATAAGGATGAAGCCACAAGGGCGAAAGAAATCGCTGAAAGTAAGTTTTCTTCGAAGGATGTAAAGGGTGCCAAAAATTTTGGTAGGCGCAAAATTTGTTACCTGGTCATGAGGGTATTTCCCAAGTATTAGCTGTTCTGGATGTGCACGTTACTGCCGAAAACAAAGTAAGCGGTGAATCGGATTATTATGGGATACTTGGTGAGAACCCATTAGCCGATGATGATATTGGGAAGAAACATTTTAGAAAACTAGCTTTTATCACTTCATCCAGATAAGAACAAGTCTATAGATGGAGAAGGGGCTTTCCAGCTCGATAAAGATAAAAGATCGGCGTGTGATCATAAAAGGCATGTTCAGTTTTTGAAGCAGAGGGTTCCTCAGAACGTGTTTTCACGAGTGCATATACCTCCATCTCAGAACGGTTTTCACAATGTCACGAAGAGTAAAGCTGGTGCAGATGCGCAGACAAAGGTTACAACTTCTCAAAAGAAGGATAAAACTACTACTCAGACGAAGAAAAAAACCAAGAGTCAAAAGGATGAGACTAATGGGACTACCAAGACGGTTCCCACTTCTGTTCCTTCATCCTCCAGTGAACAGATAGCTCCTGAGACGTCAAAGGTCGAAGGTTCTTGAAAAAAGAATAAGGTTAACGGGACTACCAAGACGGGTCCCACTTCTGCTCCTGCATCGTCTAATGAACAGTTAGCGCCTGAGACGATGCCCGGGCCTTGTTTAACAGAGGTTAAAACCTCTCAAGAAAAGGCTACACAGATGAAGACTAAGATGTTTTGGACCGTATGCATGAGATGCAAATTGCAATATGAATTCTTGAGAAAGTATTTAAACCGAAATATGTTATGCCCCAATTGTTATGGACCGTTTCATGCGACCGAGATTCCGCCACCAAATATCGATGCTTGTTCAGAAGTTGCGGGAATTAACATTTCCGCCCCAGAAACATGTAAGATAACGGGTATTGAGGCTGCTAATGGTACAAGCTCTCAGCGGGGTCCACTAAAAAGGGATCGAGAAGAAGCCCAACTAGACACTAATATAGAGGAAGCTTTGAGAAATAAGATCACTAAAAAAGAAGCTAAATCCGCATCTAAAAGACAAAGCAAGACATTAATGGGTTTGATGCAATTAAGGAAACAGGGCCTATAAATAATCACCTTATAAAGAAGGCGACTACGGAAATAAAGAAGAAACTGGACGAATGGAGTTCAGAGGCCGTAAAAGTTGCTGACATGGCAAACGGCTTCTCAAAGAGTAACGAGGCTGACGTCCCAGATCCAGATTTTCATGATTTCGATATAGAAGGAAGCGAAAAATGTTTCAAAGAAGGTCAACTCTGGGCTGCTTATGATGATCGTGATGGGATGCCTCGGAACTATGCCATAGTTCACAAAGTAATTTCTTTGAACCCGTTTAAGATGAAAGTATGCTGGCTTAGCTAAAAACCTAACAAGAAACCACTTCCATTTCCCGGGTTCCTGGAAGCATTCGGTTAGTTTCAACCTGGAAAACACGAAACCGTTATCTCTCCTGACTATTTCTCACACAAAGCTAGCCTTACAAAGCAGAGAAATGGTAACATTCGTGTTTTCCCAAAAAAAGGAAGTGTTTGTGGAAGTTGTGTAAGTTGACGAGTCCAGTGAAGAAACAGGCATTACCGTCACACCACTAGTCAAAGTCGCAGGATTTAAAACAGTGTTTCACCGACATCTTGACAGCAAGGAAACAAAAGTCATACCGGAAAAAGACATTCATAAAATATCGCATCAAATACATTCATACCTGCTCACGGGTCAAGAATCTGCAAACGCTCCAAAGGGTTGTCTAGACCTCGACCCTGCAGCTATTCCTCCCGAGTTTCTTCATGTTTTAGCAGATAATAAGGAAGCCGATGCAATGGATGTCGACAATGGTCCAAGTACTGATGGTGTTCCATTTAGGTACAAAATTCCTGAACTTGGGAGTTTGGTTTGGTTTTTTGGGTTGTTGGATGGGAAAATAGGTAACATGTAGTGTGCATTATGCAGTTGTAACTTGTGCTTAAAAGGGTTGTACAACTCAGTTTTTGTTAGATGCTGCTGTTATATCTTGACTTTATTTAGAAATGTTTCTTTTGTACTTTTGGTATCCAAACATTGACAGTTAAACTGAGTGTAATTTCTTATTGCAATTTAAGTTATGGATTTACCGCATGATTTCTTATTGAAAGGTTTAATTTTAATTTGCAACGGTTCTAAATTCCAAATTAAGTTATGGATTTACAAAGTTGTATTTCAAAGTTATTCAACAACTTTGCTACCTGTGAATTTCAATTGGTTATAAAACTTCAAAATGTCTTTAGTCTTCCAGCTAGGATATGTCCGGCCCACGATCTACAAAACAACTGCTTCCCTCCAAAATTAATACCAAACCGACCCATATCACTATATAACCCATCACCCAAACACTCTATATATCCTGCACCAATAATTACCTTCAAAACACCACAATTAAACATCGCAAAACTCTTTACAGGGTCTATAAATTCCACTTCTGAATTAGGCCACTGAAACCTTGATATTGAGCTGGTCCAAACACCATTCATTCCATGATTTATTAAACACTCTTCAAAGTAACCAAAATGAAATCCAGCCATCTTAACAAGATATTTACCAGCAAAGAATTAACCAAAACCTCAAAACCCAGCAGCCACCAAACACGGCAATCTAAGCCTCACATTTTCGCTCATAATTCCACACAGCTTCTTACCACCAAACACTTTGAAACCAGCAGAGAGAAGAGGAATCTAACCCAGAACAAAATCCCCAAATTTTATAAAAATTAAAAGCCATAACCCTCTTATTTAACTTCAAAACTGCTTGGTAGTCAAAGTTTGAAGAAATGAGAGATTTGGTGAAATGGGTTTTTGGTTGCTGAACTTGTGGCTTATAATCACCGATTATTTTGTAGCCCAAGATTTACAATACTGGGTAGGCTTAATTCGAATTCTATCCAAAACCCCTAATTCATGACCTAACTTGCAACTTCGAATTAAAACTCAAATTAAACATTAATTAAGCTAATTGATTGAAGATGCTTACTTGCTTTGGAGCCATGATGATCTTTTAACACTCCTAGAACCTTGAATTAACTCTTAGTGGTCGAATTTTTGGAACCCAATTGGAGGATTTGTGTATGTGTGTTTTCTTGAAAAGTGAATTTTTGGTACATATACCTCCTCAAAACCGATCAGCCTTAAGCACAACCAATTCGGTTTGCATTTTTGCAGAAAACTTAACTTCTTACTTCACTTGGTCATTTTACCTACCAAGTAAAAATTATTTTTACTCAAAAATTCATAAAATATCCACACAACATTTAGCCAACCAATTGTAAATTCCAAAACTGACAATCTCTAACTACCAACTCAAACTTAATCATAAACTCATCATCATTAAAACTTAATACCAAAAATGTCTTAGGATAAACAGCAAACCATAATCATAATAATAAAAGAAATATGAAAAACTCCTAAATTTGAATAAAAATAAATTCAAATCAAACGATTTAGCACAAGCAAGTGCTTTTATTTTTTTTTCTTTTCGTGATATGCCATTCCTCTTCATCCTTCAAAGTACTCATGTTTCAAAATGTCTTCACTTTGAAACTTTCCCGATAGTTCACGGGTAGTTACATGCGTCTTGAACTTCCTTACAAAAGCTTCTTCCATTCGGGCACACAATATCAAACTTCTCGTGCCATTCTCCGTCTTTTTCTTCCTTCTTGTAAACACTTGCACCAGCGGGCCCCCATTCCAAATTCTTTAATTGCACGGGCAAAGCTCCGAGAAAATCTGTGTGTTTTTTAAACACAAGAGCATTTTTAAAAGGATTATAAAATGCTTCGATTGCTAGCCCTTTCCATTTCATATTCCAAGTCAAAATAGGGTGGAGGAATTGGACCAAACATTGCCCTACCATGGTCATCACGACCAATCTCAAAACACGTCAATACATCTTTTTCTTCATCCATAAACTCCAACACTTTTCCTCTCGGTTTATGATAATACGTTTGCTTAGCTATTCCATCATCTATGGTCATGGTGCCTCGGTTTTGAATATTTTTCTATAGAATTATAAATACGTTTTCTTACATTTTTATACGTTTTCGTCTATTTTTACACGTCCATATTTCTTTCATTTTCGTCTGGTTTTCTTCAGTTTTTATCCGTTTTCATTTGTTTTTATACATTTTCATCCATTTTTATAAGTTTTCACCATAGGTTGGCCCAACCCAATCCTCTCGTACTAGGGTTGGCTCCTCGCAGTTCTCCCTTTAATACCAACGGTAGATAGGAACCGAACTGTCTCACGACGTTCTAAACCCAACTCACGTACCACTTGAATCGGCGAACAACCGAACCCTTGGGACCTTCTTCAACCACAGGATCTGATGAGTCGACATCCAGGTGCCAAACGACTCCGTCGATAAGAGTTCTTGGGAGTCATCAGCCTGTTATCCTTGGCGTACCTTTGATCCGTTGAGCGAGAGCCCTTCCACACGGGACTCCCGGATCACTTTGGCCGACTTTCGTCTCTGTTCGACCGGATCACTTTGGCCGACTTTCATCTCTGTTCGACCAGTCAGTCTCACAGTCAGGCATGCTTATACCATTATGCTCACGAGCAGAATCTTAGCTTGAGCCTACCTTCGCACATATTCGAGACACTTTTGCACAATCACCATACACTTATTGGTTTAATACAATCGAAGCAAGTGAGGTCGTTGAGGTTGTAATAAATTTGACAGAAACTCCGTTCCAATGTATTTCACTTCTTATTCTTCTTCTTCCTTGCAGCTTTCCCTTTCTTTGGACCAGAAGGCATACTTGCTTGTGTTTAATCACCTATGAAAGATGTATGTTAGAATAAAATTGTATTACAACATCATTTTGTTTGTTTGTTTAAAGGATCTGTTTTAATATTGTATTACGGCACTCTTCTTCCTTGCAGCTTTCTCTCTCTTTGGACCAAAAGGCATACTTGCTTGTGTTTAAAGGATAAGAGTAGAGAAAATAGATGATGCTGATCAGCTAGACAATACAGTATTTTATAAAACTCCAATGTCTCTTCACATTTCCGTTAGCAGTTATTACATCCTTATACAATATTTTATAAAACTCTAATGTCTTTTCACATTTCCGTTAGCAGTTATTACATCCTTTGAGATACCAAATAAGATGTCTTTTCATTTTCTTTATTAATTAAAGTTGTAGAATTCCAGGTTATTTAATACAAACCCATTAATGACCAACTTTATTGCTGCTAATTACGAAATTACTACTAGATTATTAAATACGATGTTCCAAACATGCTTTCATGTTCTTATTCTTATTCTTCTTCTTCCTTGCAGCTTTCCCTTTCTTTGGACCAAAAGGCACCCGAATAACCTCCCGTATAGTCCCCATAACTCAACATATGTACGAGAAGTCATACTTAAACATTTATTATAAAATGTAGCTTTTGTTGTAGAGAGAGAAAGAGAGAATAAATTGAAGGACCGAATACGCCTATTATAAGCTGTTTTGCCTTTCAACATAATTGAATTCTATCAATCATTAGTTGGTACATCTGTTTTCCCTTCACCCCATTTATCCGAGGTTCAGATGACCCTTCACCTCAATTACCTAAAGCTCTTGTGGGTCCCTAAGGAGGGTACTCACTCCATTTAGCGGTTTCTGTTGTTATGTCAGTTGAGTCATCCTTACAATCAGCAGCTCCTGAGGGTGTTTGGATAGTAGAATAGCCCATATTATCAGATGTTGCTGGGCCTACACCCCAATCATCATCGCCTCCTGGGGATGGGGGTATAAGGTTGCCATTCTGATTAGCATTCCAATAAAAAGATCCTGCATCCCAATCATTATTACCAATGAAACTGGTTGGATCACCGCCATTCCAATTACCTTGCCAATTGGAGCTGTTGTATTGCTCTGTTTCAGGTTCGACAATAACAATTTCCTCTTTGTCAGGACGAAAGCAGCCTTTATAAGAGTCGTTATCAGCACAATGCCAAAGGAGCATGTTCCAGTGTTCATCCTTGCATATTATATGTGGATTGCCAATTGCAATCAGCAATGACCTGGCTCGCGTAATAGCAACATTAAACCGCCTAGGATTACTTAAAAATCCCAAATAATGCCTCTTATCAGTCTCATTATGTTTAATGGTTGATCGAACAGTTATGTTTAATGGTTGATCGAACAGTAGATACAATAATAACCTCCCTTTTTTGCCCTTGAAATGACTCAACCGCCCCAACCTTTATATCCGTCCCAACAAAAGTTTCAAGTGCATCAATAATCTTTAAAGGAGTTTCTTTCAAATTTATTACAACCTCAACGACCTCACTTGCTTCGATTGTATTAAACCATGATGGGTTATTACCTTCTCTTTCATCAACACCTTGAACACCTATAAAAATTATCGGGAATTCAGGGTTAGGAAGGTAAACAGTATAAGTAGACAATTTATGCTACAGATTTAAATTATGAAATACATTGGAAAGGAGTTTCTGTCAGACTGTACGTGTATGCATGGGATATAGGGAAATGATGGTTAACAAAAGTCTAGCTTTTAATCATCATTATTTTTTCCTATACACGGTAATTAATTACATTCATTATTGAATAGTAAAGTAATACAATGTATCAATGCAGGAACTAGAACTAACAAAAACACGGAGTGAAAAAATACTTTTTGAATTAGGGTGTTGGCAACCCTAATTCCCACTAGTATCAAAAAACTACTAGGCAGGGTTGTTCCACAACTGATCCTTAGACGGGATTCCCCTAAGGGGGAGCGAATGTAACATCATAGGCAATCACCGCTGTCTGTAACCTGGGACTCGATCAACTTTACTATATCCAAGTTTGTCACTAAAAGTAAACTAAACTAATATATATATATATATATATATATATATATATATATATATATATATATATATATATACACACACACACACACATACATTGATACGAATAGATATATCAGAGCAACTCAAAACTAGTCTAAACATATGCTTCGTACATCGCGAACAGACCAGAAAACCCTTTTTGTTTAAAATAAAGTCATGCACCATGTCTTATAATGTGAAGCAAACTTACAGCCTTTAGGGTACGAGCGAGTTTGCTAAGATAGAACCAAAGACTTTTATAGCAGCTCATAATGTTCCATCAGTAGAGAGAGAAAGAGAGAATAAATTGAAGGACCGAATACGCCTATTATAAGCTGTTTTGCCTTTCAACATAATTGAATTCTATCAATCATTAGTTGGTACATCTGTTTTCCCTTCACCCCATTTATCCGAGGTTCAGATGACCCTTCACCTCAATTATCTAAAGCTCTTGTGGGTCCCTGAGGAGGGCACTCACTCCATTTAGCGGTTTTTGTTGTTATGTCAGTTGAGTCATCCTTACAATCAGCAGCTCCTGAGGGTGTTTGGATAGTAGAATCACCCATATTATCAGATGCTGCTGGGCCTACACCCCAATCATCATCACCTCCTGGGGATGGGTGTATAAGGTTGCCATTCTGATTAGCATTCCAATCAAAAGATCCTGCATCCCAATCATTATTACCACTGAAACTGGTTGGATCACCGCCATTCCAATTACCTTGCCAATTGGAGCTGTTGTATTGCTCTGTTTCAGGTTCGACATTAACAATTTCCTCTTTGTCAGGACAAACGCAGCCTTTATAAGAGTCTTTATCAGCACAATGCCAAAGGAGCTTGTTCCAGTGTTCATCCTTGCATATTATATGTGGATTGCCAATTGCAATCAACAATGACCTGGCTCGCGTAATAGCAACATTAAACCGCCTAGGATTACTTAAAAATCCCAAACAATGCCTCTTATCAGTCTCGTTATGTTTAATGGTTGATCGAACAGTTGATACAATAATAACCTCCCTTTTTTGCCCTTGAAATGACTCAACCGTCCCAACTGTCACAATTCTCAATTTTTGGTCATTTCTCAAACTCTACATTCCTCATACTAGTCATGCATGGGTTTTGCATTCACATTAAACGCATAATTTCATATTATATAAACGTTATCGCGTAATAAATTATTTTGAACATTTGATCCGTTACTTCCACTAATTTATCACAATATATTTTGATACTCATATTAAGTTATAAAAATATTATTTTTAGTTTACCCGGTGTTTTAAATTTATTTCGTATATAAATTGTTATGTTTATATAAATTACGACGGTTTTCTTAAATTCAACCCGATAAATATTTATTCACTCAAATCTTTCAAGAAATGTATTTTTATAATTTTTTATGACCTCAATATATTTTATCTTGACCCGTGAAAATTTATTTTTATCTAACGCTACCCTAAATATTCAAATGTGTACACAAGTTACCAATTATCCTTAAAATAACTACACTTTCACCTTACACTTATACATTTAATATGTACAAAATGCACACACTTTTCTTTTACATATGTGTGTCGACATATATGGTGAGTCACAATGATATTTGCAAAATATCCTAGCTATACATGTATTATACTATATCTTATCACTACTTTCACCATTTCACTTCATTTGTAAACCAAAGACCAATTTCCTTTGCTCTTTTCTCTCTAAATATTCGGCAGCCAAGGAACAAAAGAAAGGATTATCTCAAGTTTTCAAAACAAGATTTTATACACACTAGTATCATTTGTTGCATAGGTTTTGTAATACAAACCTCAAGTGATTAGGAAAACCCTTTTGTCCTTAAACCTCATCAAGTATTCTTGTAAGCATCTCATGTTTATTTTTCATCTTTCATATTCATTTCATCATATTTGAGCAAAAACATGCAAGTCATATGATGTTGTACCACTTTTTCAATGATTTTCAAGAGTTATGAATATATATAAGTCATCCTATAATTATTCCTTGTTATATATTAGTTTTGGTGATGTCTAGGAAACCATGACACCCTAAGAAGGTGTATGGTAGGATTAGAATAGCTCCGGAGTTGTTTTGAATGGGTTAGAATAGGTTTGGCGCGAGAAAAACTCATTTCGACATATTTTAAATAGGGTCTGTCCATATTTTTAATTCTGGGAAAATCTGACATTAGATAAATATTTTTGGGCTAGATATTTAGAAAATACACTTTAAAACGAAAACGTGGCCGCTTGAACGGATTAAAACGGAGCTATAACGAAGAAGTTATGAATTTTTCAAGTTTGACGAGGAAAACTATTAAATTCAGAAATTTCAGCATGAAAATGTCACTCTTTACGAGTCAAAAATGAGTCTTAAGCTTTATAAATTGTGTCGACTTATCAAAAATATATTAGTATACTTTGACACGAATCTAAGGATGTAGAAAACGTAGAAAACGGACTTGTAACGATTAAATTACACGCGATAAACCAAGTTGCCGTAACTTTATTCTATTAGCAAAATTAATATATTCTCTATTAAAAACATACTACGGCAACTAAAGGACCACGTTGGCGGACGTTTTTAACAATGATGTAGAACTTTTTATAACGTGATGTCTTCTGGTAAAAGTAAGTTCGCCTAGCATATTTTCCAAAATGTCCAACCGTTTGTTGAGCGGAGTTGTAACGAATAACATATAGTCACTCAAACTTTGCCGAAAACCATCCTTTAAACTATATTTTTGGCCTAAAGTGCAATACTTAACCTATATTTTTCTTTGTGATCGAGACCTCTAGGATGTAAACTTAAATGCTAAAACTTTGAGATAATAACACAAGCTTTCCAAAACTGTTGAGTTCATTTCCTAACACTCGGTGTGCACCATTTTGCGACTATCATAGGGGGTTGTTTCAACATAACTACATGTAGAGTATTTTTATATACGACGAGATGTCATAAACATATATTTTGACGATAAACATTATTTCCAAAACGTACAAGTGGTATGGATATCATATGGAGTTGCATGCACGACATTGTATCACGCATTCACGACAACATATCATAACTCAAGTCATGACATTCATTTTAGGTCGCGGATAGTTTCCGAGCCTCATTTTAGTGCACTTCATTTTGTTAGTATATCAATCATACCAGGTGAGTTCATACCCCGCTTTTACTCATTTAAATTCCTATAAACTATTTGGGGCGAGATATATGCTTATTTATCCAAACATTTAAACTCTTTTGCCAAACAACATTACTTATACTTTACACTTGATTGCGTTATATACTTGATTGGGTTATACTTGATTTCATATGCATATTTGGAACAAACATACAAGAATTAGTGGCTCCAAATTAAGTTGTTGGAAGGCTATTAATTTACAAACATTCAAGAATTAGTGGCTCCAAATTAAGTTGTTGGAAGGCTATTAATTTACAAACATCCCAATATTTATATGTTGGAAGGCCATTTTTATGGATACAGCCCAACGTGAGCGTTGGAGGAACATCCTAACACGAGTTGTTGGAAGACCCTTGTGGTGACATTTATACTTTTAACTACCTTAATGCGTATATTCATGATTGTCATTCTATTTTAGGCAATGGGTTGTGAACACACAGGTTGCAAGTTTTGTATGGGCGGAACTTGGAACTGAGTGGATTTACAATGCCTTTGCTGTGTGAACATTTCTCAAAGTATTTCAGATCATTTTATCACAAACTTATGAACTCACCAACCTTTGTGTTGACACTTTTTAGCATATTTATCTCAGGTTGTAAGGCGATAGCATTTCATGGAGCTTTTGGGTCTCATGGCATACATTGGAGTCTAGTGTTTTTATCTATTACCATTCGACATGTTTTGTAAACCTTTATGTATTGTCAAACTTTGGAATCTCATGTGTTGTAAACTTTAACTTATATAATCGAATGGTAAACTCTTTAAAACGTCTCATTATAGAGGTCGTTTTCTTTACCCATACTTTGTGCTATGACGTCATACCCCCAATGACACTATCGTTCCGCTGCGATATTTTGGGGGTGTGACAGATTGGTATCAGAGACTTGGTTATAGAGAACTAGGTTGCATTTTAGTTCCTAGACTATAACCACTTTCACGTCGATCCTTTCTTTTCCTATCGCCTTACACACTTTTCGTGCACATATGTTTCCTTAAGTATTTCTTCTAGAACCACCTCATTGGATAACGTGGTTTCCTTGTGCCAATAGGGGAGTCCCAAAATCTAGTTGGGTCATCAAAGATATGGAGCTCAGTAATGAGCACTTATCTAACTTGATCTCGTGACAGTTCTTGTTTGATGAGATGCGAGATCGAGCTAAATAAGTGTTACTATATAGCTGTATAGATTTGATGATTTTGCCCGAGGATGGGAGTTCTCTTGAGGATACTTTGGGAACTGCTGGCGACTAAACCTCATCGTGACTTTAGAACCTAAAGGAATTTCCTATACACCAAGTGCGACTCTCCCTAGATACCTACCCTAAATTCCTCCTCCACAGTTCAGAATCGGATGATAGAATGGCTACCTATTTCAGTAACAACAATCACCGAGACATGTATGCTTGGTGGTATGTACACGTGTGAAATGAGGCAATTATAATTATGGTGGCCAACATAATTATAAATGCGTCACAACCCACGTGGACATATGCGACCACGCATACGTAGATCGGTGTGGGCACACCTTAGGAACCAAATTGTGGCGTGGTATTATGTTTGAGGACGTTAAGCATAGACATTGGGAATTCAACGGTTCTTTCCCTTGCAGAGATAATGGCACCAAAGAGGGTAACACGCAGTACGGGCCGAGGTGGTGCGGCACCAAGGGGTGGAAGGACAGGTGAGCGTGGAGGTAGAGAAGGCGGTAGCGACATGGGTAACAATGACAACAACACTGGCGGAAACCCTGATTTTGCCGCCATGATCGCTCAACAACTTCAAATCTTGCTTCCCACTATTGTCACACAAGTTGGAAACCATATGAATAACTCGGGAAACCACGGGAACGGTACTGGTGAAACCAACAATGTAGTTGGCAGTGGCAACAACAACAACACCAACAACAACAACAACAACAACAGAATCGGATGCACATATAAGGAATTTTCGGCATGCAAACCCATGGAGTTTGATGATATAGGAGGTGCTTTGGTGTATACTCGATGGGTAGAGAAGACAGAGTCAGTGATTGACATCAGCAATTGTGCCACACATCAGAGGGTGAAGTATGCTGCTTGCTTGCTATCAGGGAAGGTATTGACATGGTGGAACACACAGCTATAGGCTAGGGGCAGAGAAGCAGCTACAGGTATGACATGGGACGAATTTAAGGCGTTATTGAAAGAGGAGTACTGCCCGGACAATGAAATGCAGAAACTGGAAGATGAATTTTATCACCACTCCATGATAGGGGCTGGTCACGCAGCCTACACAGACCGATTTCACGAGTTAGCCAGACTAGTTCCTCATCTAGTTACCCCTGAGTCCAAGAGAATCTCGAGGTACATATATGGTCTTGTCCCCGAAATCCGTGGAACTGTGAAAACTACTGAGCCGTCAACAATACAAAGTGCGATATTGAGAGCAGGAACCCTAACAGATGAGATGGTCAGAAATGGGACTTTGAAGAGCAGTGACAAGAGGAAAGAATCGAGTGGATCGAGTAGACAGATGGATGTGGTAGCAGACAACAAAAGAGCAAGAGTTTTTGTGGCAACTGGTATTGAACAAAGAGAGTATGCGGGTACACATCCCAAATGTGCCAAATGTGCTTATCATCACCCGAAGTCCAAGCCTTGCCGCTTATGTACAATTTGCAATTAGTCAAGCCATTTGTCGAGCCAGTGTAGAGAGCGTGCAAGACCGATAACAACGGTTAACGTGGGCAACATGAGGAATAACCAAAGGACTTGCTTTGAATGTAACAGCCCGAATCACTTCCGGAATAATTGTCCTCAGTTGAATAAGCCACCGATGCAAGCTAATCTAGCTCTGGCAATTGAAGGAAATAACCCAAACCCTGTACTCAATATCAGTGCACCCCGACCTCGAGCATTCTATATAGGGACCGAGGCAGCCCGTAATGCGTAACTGGTACGTTTTCCCTAGACGCATAAGTTTTAGCATAAACACTTTGACCATACACTTGATTTCGCGAAACCTTAGGGTAGAATTTATGTATCATCGATTGAATCACTAGGACGTGATTCCTCTGACATGGGAAGAATGCCACAATTCTCAATTTTTGGTCATTTCTCAAACTCTACATTCCTCATACTAGTCATGCATGGGTTTTGCATTTCACATTAAACGCATAATTTCATATTATATAAACGTTATCGCGTAATAAATTATTTTGAACATTTGATCCGTTACTTCCACTAATTTATCACAATATATTTTGATACTCATATTAAGTTATAAAAATATTATTTTTAGTTTACCCGGTGTTTTAAATTTATTTCGTATATAAATTGTTATGTTTATATAAATTACGACGGTTTTCTTAAATTCAACCCGATAAATATTTATTCACTCAAATCTTTCAAGAAATGTATTTTTATAATTTTTTATGACCTCAATATATTTTATCTTGACCCGTGAAAATTTATTTTTATCTAACGCTACCCTAAATATTCAAATGTGTACACAAGTTACCAATTATCCTTAAAATAACTACACTTTCACCTTACACTTATACATTTAATATGTACAAAATGCACAACACTTTTCTTTTACATATGTGTGTCGACATATATGGTGAGTCACAATGATATTTGCAAAATATCCTAGCTATACATGTATTATACTATATCTTATCACTACTTTCACCATTTCACTTCATTTGTAAACCAAAGACCAATTTCCTTTGCTCTTTTCTCTCTAAATATTCGGCAGCCAAGGAACAAAAGAAAGGATTATCTAAAGTTTTCAAAACAAGATTTTATACACACTAGTATCATTTGTTGCATAGGTTTTGTAATACAAACCTCAAGTGATTAGGAAAACCCTTTTGTCCTTAAACCTTATCAAGTATTCTTGTAAGCATCTCATGTTTATTTTTCATCTTTCATATTCATTTCATATTCATTTCATCATATTTGAGCAAAAACATGCAAGTCTTATGATGTTGTACCACTTTTTCAATGATTTTCAAGAGTTATGAATATATATAAGTCATCCTATAATTATTCCTTGTTATATATTAGTTTTGGTGATGTCTAGGAAACCATGACACCCTAAGAAGGTGTATGGTAGGATTAGAATAGCTCCGGAGTTGTTTTGAATGGGTTAGAATAGGTTTGGCGCGAGAAAAACTCATTTCGACATATTTTAAATAGGGTCTGTCCATATTTTTAATTCTGGGAAAATCTGACATTAGATAAATATTTTTGGGCTAGATATTTAGAAAATACACTTTAAAACGAAAACGTGGCCGCTTGAACGGATTAAAATGGAGCTATAACGAAGAAGTTATGAATTTTTCAAGTTTGACGAGGAAAACTATTAAATTCAGAAATTTCAGTATGAAAATGTCACTCTTTACGAGTCAAAAATGAGTCTTAAGCTTTATAAATTGTGTCGACTTATCAAAAATATATTAGTATACTTTGACACGAATCTAAGGATGTAGAAAACGTAGAAAACGGACTTGTAACGATTAAATTACACGCGATAAACCAAGTTGCCGTAACTTTATTCTATTAGCAAAATTAATATATTCTCTATTAAAAACATACTACGGCAACTAAAGGACCACGTTGGCGGACGTTTTTAACAATGATGTAGAACTTTTTATAACGTGATGTCTTCTGGTAAAAGTAAGTTCGCCTAGCATATTTTCCAAAATGTCCAACCGTTTGTTGAGCGGAGTTGTAACGAATAACATATAGTCACTCAAACTTTGCCGAAAACCATCCTTTAAACTATATTTTTGGCCTAAAGTGCAATACTTAACCTATATTTTTCTTTGTGATCGAGACCTCTAGGATGTAAACTTAAATGCTAAAACTTTGAGATAATAACACAAGCTTTCCAAAACTGTTGAGTTCATTTCCTAACACTCGGTGTGCACCATTTTGCGACTATCATAGGGGGTTGTTTCAACATAACTACATGTAGAGTATTTTTATATACGACGAGATGTCATAAACATATATTTTGACGATAAACATTATTTCCAAAACGTACAAGTGGTATGGATATCATATGGAGTTGCATGCACGACATTGTATCACGCATTCACGACAACATATCATAACTCAAGTCATGACATTCATTTTAGGTCGCGGATAGTTTCCGAGCCTCATTTTAGTGCACTTCATTTTGTTAGTATATCAATCATACCAGGTGAGTTCATACCCCGCTTTTACTCATTTAAATTCCTATAAACTATTTGGGGCGAGATATATGCTTATTTATCCAAACATTTAAACTCTTTTGCCAAACAACATTACTTATACTTTACACTTGATTGCGTTATATACTTGATTGGGTTATACTTGATTTCATATGCATATTTGGAACAAACATACAAGAATTAGTGGCTCCAAATTAAGTTGTTGGAAGGCTATTAATTTACAAACATACAAGAATTAGTGGCTCCAAATGAAGTTGTTGGAAGGCTATTAATTTACAAACATCCCAATATTTATATGTTGGAAGGCCATTTTTATGGATACAGCCCAACGTGAGCGTTGGAGGAACATCCCAACACGAGTTGTTGGAAGACCCTTGTGGTGACATTTATACTTTTAACTACCTTAATGCGTATATTCATGATTGTCATTCTATTTTAGGCAATGGGTTGTGAACACACAGGTTGCAAGTTTTGTATGGGCGGAACTTGGAACTGAGTGGATTTACAATGCCTTTGCTGTGTGAACATTTCTCAAAGTATTTCAGATCATTTTATCACAAACTTATGAACTCACCAACCTTTGTGTTGACACTTTTTAGCATATTTATCTCAGGTTGTAAGGCGATAGCATTTCATGGAGCTTTTGGGTCTCATGGCATACATTGGAGTCTAGTGTTTTTATCTATTACCATTCGACATGTTTTGTAAACCTTTATGTATTGTCAAACTTTGGAATCTCATGTGTTGTAAACTTTAACTTATATAATCGAATGGTAAACTCTTTAAAACGTCTCATTATAGAGGTCGTTTTCTTTACCCATACTTTGTGCTATGACGTCATACCCCAATGACACTATCGTTCCGCTGCGATATTTTGGGTGTGTGACACCAACCTTTATATCCGTCCCAACAAAAGTTTCAAGTGCATCAGTAATCTTTAAAATTTTTTTTTGGGTAAAGGGGAGTAATCAAATAAACGTTTAAGTACAATGGATATGAGTGAATTCCCACATCTCAGCCCGTTACATAGGCATAAAGCTTACATAACAAGATACTTCCTATTCTCTAAACAAGAAAACAAACCACTACTCAAATGATAACATATGACACAACAAAATAAAATTACTTCCTAGGACCTTGAAACTTTTTGCCATACATGGCATTAAAGGAATCCAAATTCCCTGGAAGATCACGAACCTGTTTCGCATAGTCGTCCAAGTCATAGTCATCATATTCATCTTCAAACTCGTGGCCACCACCAAAAATATTAACAGACTCATCAAATGGGTTAGCAACAACCTCATCTTCAGAATCAGACACCACAATCTCTCCCACTTTAGAAAAAGGGTTGACTCTCTTAGTAGAAGAGGAAGACGGAATAGGTTGACCATCATCATCCACAAGAGTAGCTTTCCCATCAATAATTACCTTTTCAAGCTTACCAATTTTCTCAGCTATGGGAGTAGAACCAACATCCATTGATCCCATTGAATCACTCACAAGCTTGGCAGCAGAAGAAGTCCCATTCACCGGAGGCTTAGATGCCTCACCAAGGTCCTTCCCCGAGAGCCATCAATACCTGCTTCCTTAGTAGTACCAGAAGACTTCCCAGTCTTCACCGTTATAGTAGAAGAATCAGCCACAATACTTGGGATGCCCGAGTCATCTTCCACCTCAAGAGTCCCAAAAGAGTTTGACGTAGTAATTGGTGTATCTTTAGCAATACCACTAGCAGCTGCCGGTGTCTTCGTCTTTGCAACATATACCTGCTTCCTAGGTGCAAATCTAGGACCCTTACCCATATTAATACCACCAGTCATCTTCGTACCTTTAGGTTTGGCTTTCCGATTCTGCACCACCTTAAAACCATCATCAGGTTCATCCACATTAGAGGTGGGGGAACATCATTATTCTCCATAATACTCTTTGGACAACAAGCAGTATCATGCCCAAACACTTTACATTCCGAAGAGTGTGGCGGCTTCCATTCATATTCCACCTTTATACTTGCCGTAGTAAAACCACTATCATCCTTGTTAGGGATCGCCATAGTCACCACATGTTTAAGCTCAAAATCAGATGATAATTCCACAAGAGCACGTGCAAAACTAATACGACCCCATGAATCAACACACATGGAACTTGTAAAAGCATCTAACATAATCGGCTTACCCACTTGAGTAGCAATTAAGCTCAACCCATCAGTAATCTTTAAAATTTATTATGAAATACATTGGAAAGGAGTTTCTGTCAAATTTATTACAACCTCAACGACCTCACTTGCTTCGATTGTATTAAACCATGACGGGTTATTACCTTCTCTTTCATCAACACCTTGAACACCTATAAAAATTACCAGGAATTCAGGGTTAGGAAGGTAAACAGTATAAGTAGACAATTTATGCTACAGATTTAAATTATGAAATACATTGGAAAGGAGTTTCTGTCAGACTGTACGTGTATGCATGGGATATAGGGAAATGATGGTTAACAAAAGTCTAGCTTTTAATCATCATTATTTTTCCCTATACATGGTAATTAATTACATTCATTATTGAATATTAAAGTAATACAATGTATCAATGCAGGAACTAGAACTAACAAAACCACGGAGTGAAAAAATACTTTTTGAATTAGGGTGTTGGCAACCCTAATTCCCACTAGTATCAAAAAACTACTAGATCATTAACTACGACATTCCAAACATGCTTTCATGTTGTTCTTCTTATTCTTATCCTTCTTCTTCTTCCTTGCAGTTTTCCCTTTCTTTGGCCCAGAAGGCATACTTGCTTGTGTTTAATCACCTATGAAAGATGTATGTTAGAATAAAATTGTATTACGACATCATTTTGTTTGTTTGTTTAAAGCATCTGTTTTAATATTGTATTACGGCACTCTTCTTCCTTGCAGCTTTCTCTCTCTTTGGACCAAAAGGCATACTTGCTTGTGTTTAAAGGATAAGAGTAGAGAAAATAGATGATGCTGATCAGCTAGACAATACAGTATTTTATAAAACTCCAATGTCTCTTCACATTTCCGTTAGCAGTTATTACATCCTTATACAATATTTTATAAAACTCTAATGTCTTTTCACATTTCCGTTAGCAGTTATTACATCCTTTGAGATACCAAATAAGATGTCTTTTCATTTTCTTTATTAATTAAAGTTGTAGAATTCCAGGTTATTTAATACAAACCCATTAATGACCAACTTTATCGCTGCTAATTATGAAATTACTACTAGATCATTAAATACGATGTTCCAAACATGCTTTCATGTTCTTATTCTTATTCTTCTTATTCCTTGCAGCTTTCCCTTTCTTTGGACCAAAAGGCACCCGAATAACCTCCCGTATAGTCCCCATAACTCAACATATGTACGAGAAGTCATACTTATACATTTATTATAAAATGTAGCTTCTGTTGTGTTCCTCGTGTGATAAAAGGTAGTTATTTTACCTTGATATAGCTTACAACTGTCAATAACAACTTTACCAATGGTAATAGCAAGCTCCCACAACCTATAAACATGTTGCAAGTACAAACATCAATCAACAAAGCAACTTAGGCCAAACAGACACAATATGCGGCGCATACACAAGGTATGCGTCGCATCATATCTTAGTCCTACCAACCAAGGACCTACTGACCATAATATGCGACGCACTCAAGTCCTATGCGTCGCATAAACAACATTACCAAAACCAACCTGACCACCAATAGCCCGATATGCGGCGCATATAGGGTGTATGCGTAGCCTAACTTAGGTTATAGTATTTTGGCCATAACTTCTTCATACGGATTATGATTCAGGTGATTCAAAAGGCCACGAAAGCAGAAAAAGTCATATGCTTATGGGTCAGAGGCTAATATGCATCGCACATAAGTCATATGCGTCGCACATCGCGAGCAGACCAGAAAACCCTTTTTGTTTAAAATAAAGTCATGCACCATGTCTTATAATGTGAAGCAAACTTACAACCTTTAGGGTACAAGCGAGTTTTCTAAGATAGAACCAAAGACTTTTATAGCAGCTCATAAGGTTCCATCAGTAGAGAGAGAAAGAGAGAATAAATTGAAGGACCGAATACGCCTATTATAAGCTGTTTTGCTTTTCAACATAATTGAATTCTATCAATCATTAGTTGGTACATCTGTTTTCCCTTCACCCCAATTATCCGAGGTTCAGATGACCCTTCACCCCAATTATCTGAAGCTCCTGTGGGTCCCTGAGGAGGGTACTCATTCCATTTAGCGGTTTCTGTTGTTACGTCTTTTTTGGGTAAAGGGGAGTAATCCTGCACCCTGGTAAATATATTAACCAAATAAATGTTTAAGTACAATGTATATGAGTGAGATCCCATATATCAGCCCGTTACATAGGCATAGAGCTTACATAACAAGATACTCCCAATTATCTAAACAAGAAACAAAACACTACTCAAATGATAACATATGACACAACGAAAGAAGATTATTTCCTAGGACCTTGAAACGTTGTGCCATACATGGCATTTAAGGCATCCAAATTCCCAGGAAGATCACGAACCTGTTTCGCATAGTCATCGAAGTCATATTCATCATACTCATCTTCATACCCTTGGCCACCACCAAATATATTAGCAGACTCAGCAAATGGGTTAGCAACAACCTCATCTTCAGAATCAGACACCTCAATCTCTCCCACTTTAGAAAAAGGGTTCGCTCTCTTATTAGAAGAGGTAGACGGAATAGGTTGACCATCATCATCCTCAAGAGTAGCTTTCCCAGCAATAAGTAGTTTTTCAATCTTACCAATTTTCTTAACTATGGGAGTAGAACAAACATCCATTGTTCCCATTGAATCACTCACAAGCGGAACATGTGATGTAGAACCAGTCTTATTTAACACATCCTCATTAACCTCCATTGTACGACCCTTATCCACATCTGCTTCCTTAGAACAACCAGTAGAATCCCCACTCATCGCCTCCTCATTAACCTCCTCAGTATTAGAATCAACCACATGACTTTGAATGCCCATGTCCTCATGCACCTCAAGTGTCCCAAAAAAGTTAGAAGTAGTAACAGGAGTACCTGTAGCATTAACAGTAGCAACGTCCGGCGTCTTCTTCTTTGGGATATAAACCTGCTTCCTAGGAGCAAATTTAGGACCCTTACCCATATTAATACCGCTAGACAACTTCGTACCTTGGGGTTTGGCTTTCCGATTCTACACCACCTTAAAACCATCATCATTCCCATCCAAGTTCGAGGTGTGAGCATCAGCATGATGCTCCTTAGGAGACTTAGGACAACAAGCATTATCATGCCCAAACACTTTACATTCCATGCGATGTGGAGGTTTCCATTCATATTCAACCTTGATACTAGCCGTCGTAAAACCACTATCATCCTTCTTAGGGATAGCCATAGTTACCACATGTTTAAGATCAGCTTCCGATGATAACTCAACAAGAGCACGAGCAAAACTAATACGACCCCATGAGTCAACGCACATGGAGCTAGTGAATGCATCTAACATGATCGGCTTACCCACCTGAGTAGCAATAAGGCTCAAACCGTCTTCCGAATATGCAAGTAATGGCACATTATGCAATTTAATCCACACAGGCACTTTGGTAACCTCACTTTTGGACAATAGCACGTCAGGAGTCCATTTAGTGAGAATGATAGGAGAATTACGAATTATCCAAGGTCCTTGTTGAAGAACATTCTCAACACCCTCTTTAGAATCAAATTTAAAGAGAAATACACCATCATCATTCTTCATAAGTTTCTTTAAACCAAACTTACCCCATGTATTGGTGACATAATTCTTGACCAACTGAAATGCAATATTCTTGCCGACAAAGAAGCCAACAAGAGTATTATCATAGCGGTTAAACACACCCTCCATAGCAGCCTTAGGAAGAACTGTATCATGATTAACAATTCGATTCTCACTCACCAATGAACGGAAGTTAACTTTCGTAGATACACGTTCCGAGTTCAACACATTAGCAAACGACCTTACTTCATTGTGTATACTATCACTCACATTAAGACCAGAAGTAGAAGCATTCTTACCATCCATCGAAGCATTAAGATCAGAAGTAACAGTATGATTAGTACCATACAATTGGGATTGCATAGCCACATCAAAACTCGACAGAGGAGTATTTGCAGAATAAACTTTAGTACCATTAATACCACTCGAGTTGTTCGCATCAGAAGATGAGGCCATCTTAGCAATATCACTGTCAATTTTATTCATTGCTGCATCAAATTTCTGATGCGCATTAGCAATCAACTGGTCCACATTAGGCTGTTTTGAAACATTAGAGGCCGAATCAGAAGCAGGTATATCATGACTAGGGCTTGAATCAAGTGAAACCGGCTCCACTTGTCCATCAGTACCAACAAGAGGTGTACCTTTGTCTGCCGCAGCAAAACAATCAGAATCCATACCACCAACTTGATCGGCCAAGTTAGTGGCTTTTTTTGCAGCTTTCAACGACGAATCCTTGTTAAAGAATCCTTTCTCCATCTCTCTAAACCCCCAAAAACAATCCAAGAACACGACACAAAACCAGTAGCAGCTAACTCAACTTCGTACAGAAACAACCCAAACCCTAACTCAATCGTTAGGGTTTAAACACAAACAAATAGCGTCTAACCTGCTCCCATGGTTTAATCGCATAAAAACAATGAAAACCAAGACCAATGAAGGAGTAATAAACCAATTCGATCCAAATCAGAGCACTCACACAATCCGAATTAGGTTAAACCCAAAAAACGATTTTGTAAACCCTAAATGAAACGAATCACCAAATTAGAACCAAAGCAAGAAGAAACGCAGCACTAGTCCAACCAAGAATCAATTAACAAAGATGTTAATTAAGCACAAAATCAGGTAGATGCTAGGAATCCAAATCTATGGTCGAATTGGATGAAAGTCGGTTAGGGATGTAAGGGTTAGAAAATCGCCAGAGAGAATTCGCTTGGTCTTCTTAGGTAATTGGATGAAAGTCGGTTAGGGATGTAAGGGTTAGAAAATCGCCAGAGAGAATTCGCTTGGTCTTCTGTTCTTATGTCAGTTGAGTCATCCTTACAATCTGCAGCTCCTGCGGGTGTTTGGATAGTAGAATCACCCATATTATCAGATGCTGCTGGGCCTACACCCCAATCATCATCACCTCCTGGGGATGGGGGTATAAGGTTGCCATTCTGATTAGCATTCCAATCAAAAGATCCTGCATACCAATCATTATTACCACTGAAACTGGTTGGATCACCATCATTCCAATTACCTTGCCAATTGGAGTTGTTGTATTGCTCTGTTTCAGGTTTGACATTAACAATTTCCTCTTTGTCAGGACGAAAGCAGCCTTTATAAGAGTCGTTATCAGCACAATGCCAAAGGAGCTTGTTCCAGTGTTCATCCTTGCATATTATATGTGGATTGCCAATTGCAATCAACAACGACCTGGCTCGCGTAATAGCAACATTAAACCGCCTAGGATTACTTAAAAATCCCAAACAATGCCTCTTATCAGCCTCGTTATGTTTAATGGTTGATCGAACAGTAGATACAATAATAACCTCCCTTTTTTGCCCTTGAAATGACTCAACCGTCCCAACCTTTATATCCGTCCCAACAAAAGTTTCAAGTGCATCAGTTGCGATCTTAAAAAGTTCTCCTGAAGAGGCTGTTTCAATTAAAGCTAAAGAGTTTGAAGAGTTTGGAAGGCAATATGGAGGTGTTGAAGAAAATGATGTCCAGTTGGAAACTGTCATTGACAATGAGCCTAGAATCGAGGAGATCATTGAAGAAGATATGCCAAGAAATAATGATGTTCTAAGAAGATATGCCAAGAGTGGATATGAAAAAGATTCTCAGAGTCAAATAGTTGAGTTATTAGTATATTCCAGGAAAAGGAAATTAGCTGCAGTAAATGATGGAGAAAGTTCTAAGAAGTTAAAGTCTGGTCAACAAACAGTGTTAGAAGTTGATCTAGGTCAGTCTTCTAAATCTGTAATTGATACTTGATAGTGTTGTGCTTCAAAAGAGAGAATTTAGTGCACTCTTTTTTTTTGGTAAAAGGGTTTATTCACCCCGTTAAAATTCATTACTCCAAAAAACGTTAAGGTACAATAGGGTGAGGGTGATGTCCCTCACCTCAGTCCCTTAGGACACTTACAGACTTGAATATAAGAATGACACACCATTCTTATAACTTACATAATAAAAACTTACCACCTACAATGACTATACACGTGAATAAAAATAGGAATTAAAACATGATTCACTTAAGTAGCACCAAGAACATAGCCATCGTAGAACTTCCATCAATCTTCCATGTGAACTCATCCACATAGAGCTTGAACTTGCATAACCAACCAAAGAAATCCTTGAGCCATTCTCCAACACAATCCGATAGAAAATCATGGAGCTAATCGAGACTCAAAGTTTCACGAACCAGCAACCTTCATGCCATGATCCCCTTCCAAACAGTCAATAACGTCAATATCCCATGAATAGGGACACCACGATAATCAAATACAGCAAGAACAAGGGCACCATGCAACAATCTAAGGGTAAATAAACCCTAACATGTAGATCGAATATATATGCAAGAGTAACGACCAGATCTAAAGGCATAAAAGATGTGAACACGAGCATGATCAAGTCGCACCAAACGATCACTAGAGTTTTTGAATAAGAACCCTAAAACTTAACTTCCATAACATTCAACAACATCAATCAAAAGACCCATAAAAATAACGAACAGCAACATGTCTTTGAAAGATAAACCGTGTTAAAAAACCAAGATCAACATGACTTACAGCATACCGATCAACAACAGCACACCAACGACACCAGCACCATCCCTCTCTCCTTTAACCCACGTACACACTACTTCCCCAAAACCAGAAGATAGCCACGATCAATAGATCGACATACATGACCTGAATGGACAGAAGTCCAACATTCAATCAAAGATTAAAACATTAAAGCGCAGCAGCAACCCCAGCCAATCAAAACCATAAAATACGAAACCCTTAAAAATAGGGTTTCGTTCATGAGATGAACCTTAACAACCATTCAATCCAGAAGGCGGTTAGAGGCAGATTTTGATCGACCATAACCCACAAATAACGATCGTATATTAATATCCATGAAACCAAAGACGATCGACAGAAACAAATAAAACCCTAAACCCAATCACAAAAGCAATCGGTTAGGGTTAAATTCGAATAACAGATCGCAATCTATATATAAACCAGTGGATAAACACCGACTTCAATATAGGAATAATAGATTCGATCAAGAAACCCACACCGATCCAAAACCCTAAAAAACGATATTAATAAAGATTGAAAAGTTAGGGTTTCAGAATAGCAAAAAAGGGAGATCCGATTCAAGATAAACAAAAAATTGGATATCCACCACCCTCCAATGAATGAAACTGACCTAAATCGTATTGCATATCCCCTAGAGAGAGATAGAGAGGACGATTAGGTAGTTTTAATGGCCGGAATTTAGTGGAGGGTGGCGGCCGGATTTCTCCCAAGGGGAGAGAGAATGTTAGTTTTATAGAATTTAGTGCACTCCATTAATTGTTTCTTTGATTACTTTAACAGATGCAGGGGTGAATCAAGATATCGAGGATAACGCTCCCTTGGTAATTACTCTTTTTTATTTATTATTATTATTATTTTATTATGACTTATGAGAATCAAGATAGATTAAAAAAGGATGATATCTGATGAAACAATTCATAGTCTTAAAAAACTTACTTGGTCATTTTCCACTTGTGATTTTCTTTAACATACGTATGGAGGTCTTATGGTGCACACATGGAAGTCTCTGTAACACACATATGGAGGTCTCTTAGGTACATAAAATTTCGGTAATTAATTTTTTTCCAGTGTTCCAAGTGTCACCAGTGCAATAAACCTGATAGAAGAAATGTTGTTCACTGCACCAAGTGTAAAGAAACATTCTATTGTATCGGGTGCATCAAGAAATGGTAAATCTTTAAGTCGGAAAAGTTTGTTTGTTTCAGCTTTGTTTGTCACGCAATTTCTTTGCTAACCTAAAGTATTCCTTGAATAATCAGGTATCCTCGCTTGTCAGAAGAAAAAATATTAGACCCTTGCCCATTTTGTCGTGGAAACTGCAATTACAACTTGTGTTTACAGTCAAAAATTGTATTTTTATGTATGTCTGTGTTGAATATCTTTATGGTGATGTGTAGATGCTGTCTGCTGATGCCGCTACTCCTACTGAAAAACATATTGATGGTGATGAACATGATGATGGTGATCAAGGTGGTGATGCTGATGTTCAAAGTTGAATTCCAACTGCAAATGTCTGTTGATGCCGCTACTCCTACTGAACAACATATTGATGGTGATGAACATGATGATGGTGATCAAGGTGGTAATGCTGATGTTCAAATAAATGTTGAATCCCAACTGCAAATGTCTGCTGATGCCGCTACTCCTACTGAACAACATATTGATGGTGATGAACATGGTGATGGTGATCAAGGTGGTGATGCTGATATTCAAATAAATGTTGAATCCCCACTGCAAATGTCTGCTGATGCCGCTACTCCTACTGAACAACATATTGATGGTGATGATGGTGATCAAGGTGGTTATGCTGATGTTCAAATAAATGTTGAATCCCCACTGCAAATGTCTGCTGATGCCGCTACTCCTACTGAAAAAGAGTTGAGAAAAATGTGTAAAGAGGATCTGATCAGCTACATAATGACAAGAGATTTGAAGTTTGTTGATCAACAGTCTGAGCTAAATCATGGGAGAAGTCTAGTGCAAGTTCAGCCAATTTATTTTTCTAGTCATGATTCGGTTGTATATACAAGTTAAATCATCACCGAATGCGAGATTAATCTTCTCTGCAATATCAGCCATGCTCAACTTCTTATCAACCATCATCTCCCGATTTGACTCGATCCGAAGTAGCCATGGAGATATCTTATCCATGTCAAGTTCCTCATCCCGCATTTCATAGTATAATTTCACAAAGTCAACATCCTCTTCGATAATCGTATTCATAGGATCCGGATCATACCATACTTCAGTAGCTTGAGTCACACTACGAATTATAATAGACAGATAGGCGTATGATCTATAGGTTTTGGTACAGTGCGTGATGATCTAGAATAACTGTTTAAATCATCCGAAAACTCTGGTTTTGGTCTTTGTAAGCCAATTGGATGAGCAACATGATGTTCTTCTTCTTTTGGTTGTTTCCCTTTAAAGCTATCAGCAGTGTTCAAAGATCTACACCCCTTGTAATGAAGAGCCATTCCCTCGTAATGATATCCCTTTTGTTAAATTGGGTTACTTTGATACCCATGCTTACGAGCCGGGAACAAGCATCACCATTCCTTTTGATCATCGATCATATAATAATCGATTCAATGTCATCTCTATTCTATCACATTTGAATGGATTATTGTGTGTTTGCAATAAATTCACATCCGAGTTGTTCCTTTGGAACCCAGTCACTACCGCTTTCAAACGCTTGCCACACCCATATTCCAACGACTTCTATAAAGGTACTCTTGATGCAGTTGGTCTATACACCGACATACATGATGATTTCAAAGTCATGTACATAAGGCGTAGGGATGCTACGCTTGCTCTCAATGTGTATTCTAGGAGTGAGAGCCATGTTGATATCGTGAACCCCTCGTAGGGGCATTTCCATTAGCAAACTGCTTTCAATTTTCTTAAAAAACACATCATCCTCAGCCGTAGCATCGCCTTGCATCTCGCCGTTCATGATACGAATGCGCAAAATCAACTTGTCAGCATTGTCATCATTGTATATACAAGTTAAATCATCACCGAATGCGAGATTAATCTTATCTACAATATCATCCATGCTCAACTTCTTATCAACCATCATCTCCCGATTTAACTTGATCCGAAGTAGCCATGGAGATATCTTATCCATGTCAAGTTCATCATCTGGCATTTCATAGTATGATTTCACAAAGTCAACATCCTCTTCGATAATCGTATTCATAGGATCCGGATCATACCATACTTCAGTAGCTTGAGTCACACTACGAAGAGTTTTGTATTCCAAAGCACGCTGAACATTCTTGGTCCGATCCTTTTTTTGCTGACATCAAGCTTCAAATAGACAGATAGCGAAGGGGTTTTGATCTTTTTGGCAACGTTAATAATCTCTCTCAATCGAGGAAGACCAAGAGTCACATTCATGGCACTCACACCAGCATAACGGAAAGTGTTGAGCGTCATATGTGTGGCCGGCTCACCAATCGATTGTGCCGCAACACAGCCAATCATTTCTCCCGGTGCAACAAGTGACTGTAAAAACCTCAATTCAATCTCACCAATAACCCACTCAAACTCCTCACGATTAAGCTTATATTCACTTAGAACCATCTTGCTAGTAAACGTGCTACGAAGGTGAATCTTGAACAACAGAGTAGTGTTCTTATGAGCTTCGATACTTAACCAAACGGAGAAGAGTTTCTGCAGACCGAGCTACAAGATCACAAATTTGTAGCAAGGGCAGCATCACACTATACTTTTATTCATTTGGCGAGCTTTATGTGAAGGCTTAGCCAAGTTTGAAGCCTCTCGAATGACTTAGCTATTTTACTAGACCCTCTATCTGACGCTAGGTTGTATGACTTCCTGCCGGTCTTTGAAGCTATTAACTAATCTCTAGGGCAAGTAGGACTAGTATTTATGGCCCTATTGATTTAGGAGTTGTTGCAACACTGGTTGTTGACGGTTGTTAGCGAGGTATGAGCAGGAGAGTGGCTAATGTCCCTCAGCCCTTGAAAGCCATTAACAAACATTAAGAGCAATTAGGGCTGGTCTCTCTCTTAGGTTAGCCCGCTTCTCATTACTCAAGAGGGCAAGGAGGAGGGAGACGACTCTGGTAATTCTTTCTCAGTATGCTTAGGAAGTAAGGTTTTTAGGGCAGAGGAAAGGAGGGGGGAGCTCTTCTTGGCTTGGACTAGGAGGGGACGGGAAGGGATGGTTGTATGGCATCTATGTTTAGCATTGACTATCTTTCTCCTTCTCTATTGAATTGACCTAGACATCGATCTTTCATATACCAAAAGAATTGTACATCGCTAGGAAGACTGGTCGTTATTCCCCTTTCGGTCTAGTTAATAGCTCTAGGCAACTACCTAACGGACTAAGAAGAAGAGACAAGAAAGAGTCTTCTTACAGGTTAGTTGATAGCTTTATAGTGTGAGCACTGATCTTCCTTGCTCCTCAAGGAGTCAATCGATAGCCTTTAAGATAAAAGGCTAGCTCCTGTCTTGGTTGGGACAGCTAGCTTATTGGTCCACTGCCTCCCCTTTTCAATAAGCTAAGCAAGAAGGCAAGAAAGCCTCATCGCAAGTAAGCAAGAAGAAAGGCTTTTAATATGGAAAGCCAATATTGAGTCAGATTGCTCGCTAGTTGCCATCAGTTCTAGTTGCCATCAGTTCAATCACAGAAAAAAGTGAAATCTAGAAATCAGTCTCATTTCAACATTAGGGAGAATCCACTTTATCCATTTCAATCTCTGTCATCGAAGGAAAAAGGGCTAGCATCGTTTCTCCATTGGGGAGATAGAACTTTTGAAATGAAAGATCAACTCTTCGAAGGGAAAAGCTCAAGTGTGAAATTACAGCTATATTGGCATCGACTATGTCTCTCATCGGTTCTCCAGCATGGGGGTTCATTCAGTATCGAAGTCAGCTAGCCTTCATTCAATCAAGGCAAGTTCAATGGGATCTCCCTTGTCTCTCAGTCTCAGTTGCAATACTTGTACATGAAAGGCAGTGAAATACCATTAAATAGAAAGAGGATTGAATATCTCACTTCAATACTTCAAACTGTGTACCTTCAATATCGAACTTCTCCGAGCAGTTCTAATGCCATACCGATGGAATTCCTATCCAGTAGTAAACTTCGACAGCAAGGACCGTTTCACTTGTCTAGATGGCCACATCTGAACTTGTACTTATATGCAATACCGAAAGAAGTCGGGTAGTGCCCGCG
>BPTQ01000009.1:22112246-22117246 GCA_019973895.1 Chrysanthemum seticuspe | reverse complement strand
AATTAAAATTCAACCACTAAGGTTTTATTAATTACCTCATTTTTTTTAAGTTTTTATTTTCAACCACCAAGGGCCCAGTGGGGTTTTATTTATTTTTTAATATATTTTTTAATAAATAATCTATATAAATTAGGAAAAATAGACAACTTTTTTTTAACTATTTTACTCATATTCGGGCTGACCCGAACCCGAATTGACTCGACCCGAGTTGACCCGACCCGAATTGACCCGAACCCGACTAACCCGAGTTCAAATAAGGTCAGGTTCGGGTATGTTTTTTTTAGCCTTGACCCAATTTTGACCCGACCCGAATTGACCCGAAGCCGACCAACCCAACCCGACCGACACCCCTAGCCCTCGTTATCCTTTTACCTATAAATAACAAGTTGTGGAAAAAAAAGAAAAGAAAAAAAAAAGTATCCAAATATGGGTACTTTGGGTGTAAAAGTCTTGTCTTCTCTCACCTTGCCGCCGGAAAAAATATTTATTCTAAAAGTCTTCTGCACCATCAAGTTTTCTCTCACCTTTTACCCAAAAGTCTTCTCTCACCTCATCAATTCTATAAATCTACCAAATAACTCAGCAACCTCATCAAATGAAAACAAGAAAAAGAAGGAGATCTAAAAATGAAAACTCACAAAGTTCGTCAAATTCTCTCGAAATAAGACATAGAAATTGTAAGATTCAAAACAAAACAAGAAAAAGTAAAGAGGTAAGTTCATAGATTTCAATATACATACAAATTGTAAGATTTGATGTTGTTTGTTTGGTATTTTTTGATGTTGTTTGTTGGGTATTTATTCATGGGGTATTTTTTTTCTGGTGTTCTTCATTTTTTATCTTCATATCCCTGATATGGTCTAAAATGAAGTACCTAAAAGGTAATCTTCATTTTTTAGCTTCATATCCCTGATATGGTCTAAAATCAAGTACCTAAAAGGTAATCTTTGTTATTAAGCTTCATATCCCCGTTTTGGTCAAAACTGAAGTACCTAAAAGGTAATCTTCATTTTTTAGCTTCATATCCCTGATATGGTCTAAAATCAAGTACCTAAAAGGTAATCTTTGTTATTTAGCTTCATATCCCCCTTTTGGTCAAAAATGAAGTACCTAAAAGGTAATCTTCATTTTTTAGCTTCATATCCCTGATATGGTCTAAAATCAAGTACCTAAAAGTTAATCTTTGTTATTAAGCTTCATATCCCCCTTTTGGTCAAAACTGAAGTACCTAAAAGGTAATCTTCATTTTTTAGCTTCATATCCCTGATATGGTCTAAAATCAAGTACCTAAAAGGTGATCTTAGTTTAAGCTTCATATCCCTGATTTGGTCAAAAATGAAGTACCTAAAAGGTAATCTTTGTTATTAAGCTTCATATCCCCTTTTCGGTCTAAAAATGAAGTACCTAAAAGGTAATCTTTGTTTTTTTGGCTTTGGATCCCTGATTTGGTCAAAAATGAAGTACCTAAAAGGTAATCTTTGTTATTAACCTGATAAGGTTTTAAAAGGTACCTTTTTAAGGGGTCATTTAAGCCCTTATTCGATCACTTCTGTATCCGTTATTGCTTAATATCGTTCCTTTTCACTTTTTAGGTCTCTTGAAGGCAAAATGCTGGAATGATGCTTATTTGGACGAAAAGGCGCGAATATACGAAGAAAATGGCCAAAGTCAGAATCGAGACACTCAAAGCTGCTGAAACATAAGGCGACGGCGTCACTGCATATCTGCGACGCCGTCGGGAAGGAAGTTTGCGACGGGTCAGAAGCGAAATTGCATGTTTTCAAGGGACGACGTCAGGTTCTAAAGGAGTAGGCCGTCGTTACTCAGACGGCCTAGATGCAGCCAAGACGGCGTCAGAGCTGAAGGGGACGGCGTCACAGTCATAAGGTGACGCCGTCGCAAGGTTTACGTGGCCAAGACGAAACCCTAATGACGGCGATACGACGGCGTCACGAAACATAAGGTGACGCCGTCGCAGATGTAATCTTATATATAGAATTCGAATTTTTCAGTTTTGTGTGTAGTCTTTTGGAGTAAAAACCTAAAACCGAACCAAGGCTTTCTTGTGCAGTATTTTAGGGTTCTAAACCCTATTATACATCAAGATAAGTATTTACTTCATTAATTTAATTATGTCTTTGATTATTTGTGTGTATGCTTGCATGTTCTCCATGTCCGGCTAATTTATTTGTGTGTTTGCTTAGGGAATATGAAACTTAATTATTGAATATTGATTGGTTGATACTTATCTTAGTTGACTAATGATCTAGAGTGCGCTAGATTATTCGTTGTGTACTTAATGCTTGACTTTTCTTTGTGAACTTTAGAATATAATTATCTAGGTAATTGTAGGATAAAGTATTCAAGGACAACCGTAGAGTAGGCGTCTATAAATCACTAGAGGATTTGTAAACAAGACCCTTTGGTAATTTCAAAGAGTTAGGGAAACAAGCACGCCCTATAGCCTTAGAATCACAACGCAACTAGGAATAAGGACGTGACAAATCAACCATCAATAGGAGATAATTAAGGAGTAGTAAAACCTAAGTAAACACATCTTTAAACTATCATACGAGTACACATCAATTAGACATAGACTATCACAACCTTAGCTTAGATAATTAGATAATAGTAGAGTAATCGGTAGCAATACCAACCCCCCAAATCCAATACCCGAGATTCGTACCTTTTCATTTTCTAAAAAACATAAAAAGATAAAAAATAATCTTCATCAACCTCAACCTTAGCGTAGTAACTTCTCACTAGCATTCCTATTCCCCTAGAGAACGATATCAATACCCGTGGCTTACCCTAATTACTACACTACAACGATTAGGTTCACTGCCTAGGGTGTTATAAAACTTGCTCGAAGAAAAGGAAGTTTCCTTGACCCCGAACGACGCGTGTAGCGTTATCAAGTTTTTGGCGCCGCTGCCGGGGAATAGAATAGCTAGTTAGTAGTCCACCTCGTTTAGGTTTCTTTGCTTGATTCCTATCAAGTAAATTTTTCTCATTTTTTAGCTTTCTCTTAGTCTATCCCCCTTCTTCGTGACCTTTGTTCGTAACACCCATCACTTTTCACCATGGAAGGTGATAACCAACCACCAAACTATACTTCACCACAAAACAAATACCCACTGCTTGACCCAGCCTCTGCTAACCAACTTCGAGCCCGTATCATGAGCGAAATCGGAGAGCTTAGGAAATTAAATATGATAATTGAAAATACACTCAAAGAAGCCCTTAAGGAATCTGATCGCCCTTTAGATAGTGATTTGACCACAAGTGATTCGGATGATGATCTAGAGGAAGGAGATTATAAGGTGTTAGAAATTATGGAGGGTGACAAGGAGGAGGAAGAACTTAGGGGGTACTTTGACTCATACCCTAAAGGAAAAGAAACCGCTTATCACCATAACGTGGTTAATTTTCCAAGACCACCCTTCAAGCCCCGCATAAGGAGGGGAAACCCTAAAAACATCAAGGTACCGTGTATGATTGGATACTTATATAGGGATCACACCTACATTGACTATAAGGCACCCATGAATGTAATGTCTAGGCTCTATTATAATTGGATCATGAGCAAAAAGCTAGAGCCTATGAGGGACCCCTTTCGCCCTAGGAAAGCAAGTAACTATGTGGGGAGGATTAAGGGATTACATGTGTTCATAGGTAACTTCACATATAGGTGTGATTTCATGATTTTGGAAAACGTTAAGGGCATCATTGATGGGTTTTTAGGAGATGTAATCCTTGGGAAACCATTTATAGAAGAGTCTAAGATGGTTTATGATAAAGAGGCAGGGATAATTGAGTTCTCAAATGAAGCCGAGAGTGTTAAATATATAATTTTGGTTATGGAAAGTAAAAGTTCTTTCGTTTAGTACGAGATCGCTTGACACCTCGCGGTGCTTACACCTCTCGCCTATCGAAGTTATGTTCAAAAACCTCGTCCGAGAACTTGTATAGAGAAGGATTTCCCGCGGCGCAACAGTTCTTCCATACCAACTTAGCTGCCCGGCGCTGCTATTGGCATAACAACCGGTACACCATAGGTTGGCCCAACCCAGTCCTCTCGTACTAGGGTTGGCTCCTCGCAGTTCTCCCTTTAATACCAATGGTAGATAGGAACCGAACTGTCTCACGACGTTCTAAACCCAACTCACGTACCACTTGAATCGGCGAACAACCGAACCCTTGGGACCTTCTTCAACCCCAAGATCTGATGAGTCGACATCCAGGTGCCAAACGACTCCGTCGATAAGAGTTCTTGGGAGTCATCAGCCTGTTATCCCTGGCGTACCTTTGATCGATTGAGCGAGAGCCCTTCCACACGGGACTCCCGGATCACTTTGGCCGACTTTCGTCTCTGTTCGACCGGATCACTTTGGCCGACTTTCGTCTCTGTTCGACCAGTCGGTCTCACAGTCAGGCATGCTTATACCATTATGCTCACGAGTAGAATCTTAGCTTGAGCCTACCTTCGCACACCTCTGTTACTCACGAGCAGTACCATTCACATTGGGGTTGCAGTCCCTTCTTCTTAACACGGATATCCCTCTGCAATCCCCTGCTCCTACCTTTGAAACAGCTCGCACAAGGCCTCCAAATTATAGGGGCCTCAACAATTCATTGTCTTTGTAACAGGTATGGGTGTGTTTTTTGGAATCACAACCTCCATGACCTCTCAATATGACTCCCAACCAAGCGAAAGTGGGATGACATCTAAATACATCAAATTTTTAACCATTTTATTGCCCTTGCCACTCATTTTTGTAGTCAAAAAAGCTGCACCTAGGCAACAGCCTTATCAGGATTTATCGTCTTGCAGAGGTCCTTACCATCAAAGAAATCTTGCAACATTTGTTGGACTTTGGGAATCCGAGTTGAACCACAAACAAGAAACACCTCATCCACCATTATCTTCTCTCATTTTGCATATTCGAGACACTTTTGCACAATCACCATACACTTATTGGTTTAATACAATCGAAGCA
>BPTQ01000009.1:22084746-22107246 GCA_019973895.1 Chrysanthemum seticuspe | reverse complement strand
AGAATAAAGATTTCTGTGGAGAAAAAAACATTGTTCATCAATAAAAATACTGATTTATCAATAACTGTGGTTCCATTCTAAACAAAAAAAAAAAACGTTGTTTACGAACATTTTTATTGATAAACCACTATTTTTATTGATGAACAATGTTTTTATTTGCTAATCACTGTATATTTGAGTAGAATAAAGATTTTTTTAAACAAAAAAACATTGTTCATCAACCAAAATACTGTGTATTATTTCGTCTAACTATGGTTCCATTCTAACATTACTAGTAACTATTATTGATTAAAATTATCAATATTATAGTAGAATAAAGATTTCTGTGGAGAAAAAAACATTGTTCATCAATAAAAATACTGATTTATGAATAACTGTGGTTCCATTCTAAACAAAAAAAAAAAACGTTGTTTACGAACATTTTTATTGATAAACCACTATTTTTATTGATGAGCAATGCTTTTATTTGCAAATCACTGTATATTTGAGTAGAATAAAGATTTTTGTAAACAAAAAAACATTGTTCATCAACCAAAATACTGTGTATTATTTCGTCTAACTGTGGTTCCATTCTAACATTACTAGTAACTATTATTGATAAAAATTATCAATATTTTAGTAGAATAAAGATTTCTGTGGAGAAAAAAACATTGTTCATCAATAAAAATACTGATTTATCAATAACTGTGGTTCCATTCTAAAAAAAAAAAAAAAAACGTTGTTTACAAACATTTTTATTGATAAACCACTATTTTTATTGATGAACGGGTATACTTGGCCTTATGGCTGATGTTTTAGATGTGTGTGAGAGAGATATGAATGGTTTGTGTGTATTTATATAGTGAATGCGGTTATATGTTTTTAATAATCAGTTAAGAACCGGCTATTCTGACCAAGAATCAGTTAAGAACCGGCTATTCTGGCGAAGAACAAGTTAGATCCAGATGGGAACCAGTTATTCCGGCCAAGAACAAGTTAGATCCAGCTAAAAACTACCTATTCCGGCCAAGAACCAGTAGGAACCAGTTAGAACCAGCTCGTACATTACATTACATTAAAACGATGACTTGAAGTAACCAGCTCGTACCTAAATCAAACGTTTTGCTTCCACTAGAATCAAGGTACTTTATGCTTTTATTTTGTCCACTACTGTATACACCACTTCCAACGTCATCTTGATCAGCTAGTGAAGATTTTTACACATCTTTGTCTATAAATACCATCATAGAAGAAACTTTTGGTATGGGAACTTTAAACGATCCTTCACCTCTTCAACTCGTTTTACACTGGCAAGAAACATTAATGAATGACTATTCAAAATGTTAACACTCAAACAAGATGCAAGTAGAGTGTAAACCAGAGAAACTAATCCTTACAACTTTTATAAAAAAAAAAAAAAAAAAAAAAAAAAAAAAAAAAAAAAAAAAAAAAAAAAAAAATTAACAAAGATAACGCCTTTATATATGTGGTTCTTATCTTGAGGCAAAACAAGGATACATACATTATATTGGCTTCAATCATGCCCAAAGGATACTAAGATAATGTAATGTATCAGGATAACCTTATGTTTAACTTATGCATTTATTCATTACCGAAAACCCTTTATTCCCCCAAATAGCTAATAAGCACTTTGGCGTAAGCTTGCCCAGTCCATATAAGTTCTTTATATAAGCTTAACCAAACACCCCCTAAATCACAAATTCCCATGACAGTTATCTCTCTCTCACCAAATCAAATAAGCACAAATTAATTAAAAAATTATGCAACAAATATCAAAATTAATAAAAAAAACCAAAGATGTTGTACCTGAAGATGTTGCAACGAATCAAACATTTTTGGTCATTGTGGTTTGTTGGGTATCTCACATTACCTGAATCAAACGTTTTGACTACCGAAAACCCATCTCACCAAATCTCTCATTTCTTCAAACTTTGACTACCAAACAGTTTTGAAGTTAAATTAGAGGGTTATTGTTTCCTTGGTGTTAGAGCTGCAGGGTGGTGGCTGCCGGTGGTTGTTAGAAAGTGTTTCAGAAACTCTATTTTGTTAGTAGAGTAAATTGCATTTTGGTCCCTAAGGTTTGTTTAAATTACGGTTTGGTCTCAAAGGTTTTGAAAGTATAACAATGGTCTCCATTTTGATTTTTTTTGCATGTTTGGCCCCTGATCAACATCAGATGACTAAAATACCCTCGTATTCTTCTTTTTCTATTTTCTTTTTAGTTTTCTTACATAAATGGTCCTTGTGTTGTGCCAAGTTATACAAATTTAGACCCGATTTAATTTTTTTTTTAATTATTTGTTTAACTATTAACTTAATATTAGTATTATTATTTTTAATTCAAAGATATTCCAAAAATATTCAAAAAATACTCAAAGATATTCACCTATATATGTTTTCCTACGTTTTATCCATTTTATACATTTCGGTCCATTTTTATAAGTTTTTCTTACGTTGTTATACATATTTATACATTTCGTCCGTTTTTATACATTTTTCTTATGTTTTCATTTGTGTTTATCCGATTTATACGTTTGTTACGTTTTTCCCGTTTTTTACATTTTCATCCATTTTTATACGTTCTCATTAGTTTTTATACGTTTTCGTCCGTTTTTATACGTATTTCATACGTTCTAATCCGGTTTATATGTTTTCGTTCGTTTTTATTTGTTTTTGTCCATTTTTATATTCGTTCGTTTTCATACGTTTTTATCCATTTTATACGTTTTCATTCATTATTACATGCTTTTTATGCGTTTTACACACAGAACATACGTATCCAACAAGGGTAGTTACACCGTCACTTATCATCAAACAATATCAAGCACTAAACGTCAAAAGCAATCTTAAATCCATATAAAAAAAATTCAAATCTTAAAAAAAAAAAAAAAAAAAAAAAAAACACCCTAGATTTAGCAAAATCTTCATGCCCAAAACCCGAAAAATCATTCAGTTAACAATTAAAGCTAATAAATCTAAGCTCGCAAGAACAACAACAAATCTCACCATTATCTAAACATCACCTACACAAAAATATAAAAAATAATCAACCTAAAAATAAGTTCTCGTCAATACTCAGTGTAAAATGAGTTAATTTATGGCTTTTCAAGTATGTATACATGTCCGGAACACACATACTTAATGAACCATAGATTGACTGATTTTACACATACTTTAAATAATCTTGGACTAAACTTGTAAATGATAGTTATCTTTACTGTGAAATGAGTGAAACAAAAAAAAAAAAAAAATGAGAGGTGGTGGCCCGGATTGTAGATGTGGGACATTGACTCTCAAGGAGTGGGAGGATTGGACGGTGAAAAAAGTTAGACCAATCAAGTTGTTCGATTTTGACATGGAAAAATCAAACAAATACAAAGTCAAAATTAATTTGATTTTGGTGATTGTTTGTAAAATTTCATGTCTAGTAAAAAATCCACAACAAAAGTATTGGCACCGAGGTTTTAAGAGCTTATAGCAGGGTATCAGCGCAATGCGGCCGGCAGGTACCCTATGACTAAACTCTATGGTGGTGGGTACACTTGGCCTTATTGCTGATGTTTTAGATGTGTGTGAGAGAGATATGAATGGTTTGTGTGTATTTATATAGTGAACGCGGTTATATGTTTTTAATAATCAGTTAAGAACCGGCTATTCTGGCCAAGAATCAGTTAAGAACCGGCTATTCTGGTGAAGAACAAGTTAGATCCAGATGGGAACCAGTTTTTCCGGCCAAGAACAAGTTAGATCCAGCTAAGAACTACCTATTCCGGCCAAGAACCAGTAGGAACCAGCTCGTACATTACATTGCATTAAAACGATGACTTGAAGTAACCAGCTCGTACCTAAATCAAACGTTTTGCTTCCACTAGAATCAAGGTACTTTCTGCTTTTATTTTGTCCACTACTGTATACACCACTTCCAACGTCATCTTGATCAGCTAGTGAAGATTTTTACACATCTTTGTCTATAAATACCATCATAGAAGAAACTTTTGGTCTGGGAACTTTAAACGATCCTTCACCTCTTCAACTCGTTTTGCACTGGCAAGAAACATTAATGAATGACTATTCAAAATGTTAACACTCAAACAAGATGCAAGTAGAGTGTAAACCAGAGAAACTAATCCTTACAACTTTTATTAAAAAAAAAATAATAATAAATAAATAAATAAATTAATTAAAAATAACTTAACAAAGATAACGCCTTTATATATGTGGTTCTTATCTTGAGGCAGAACAAGGATACATACATTATATTGCCTTCAATCATGCCCAAAGGATACTAAGATAATGTAATGTATCAGGATAACCTTATGTTTAACTTATGCATTTATTCATTACCGAAAAACCCTTTATTCCCCCAAATAGCTAATAAGCACTTTGGCGTTAGCTTACCCAGTCCATATAAGTTCTATATATAAGCTTAACCAAACACCCCCTAAATCACAAATTCCCATGACAGTTATCTCTCTCTCACCAAATCAAATAAGCACAAATTAATTAAAAAATTATGCAACAAATATCAAAATTAATAAAAAAAACCAAAGATGTTGTACCTGAAGATGTTGCAACGAATCAAACGTTTTTGGTCATTTTGGTTTGTTGGGTATCTCACATTACCTGAATCAAACGTTTTGACTACCATAAAACCCATCTCACCAAATCTCTCATTTCTTCAAACTTTGACTACCAAACAGTTTTGAAGTTAAATTAGAGGGTTATTGTTTCCTTGGTGTTAGAGCTGCAGGGTGGTGGCTGCCGGTGGTTGTTAGAAAGTGTTTCAGAAACTCTATTTTGTTAGTAGAGTAAATTGCATTTTGGTCCCTTAGGTTTGTTTAAATTGCAGTTTGGTCTCAAAGGTTTTGAAAGTATAACAATGGTCTCCATTTTGATTTTTTTTGCATGTTTGGCCCCTGATCAACATCAGATGACTAAAATACCCTCGTCTTCTTCTTTTTCTATTTTCTTTTTAGTTTTCTTACATAAATGGTCCTTGTGTTGTGCCAAGTTATTCAAATTTAGCCCTGATTTAATTTTTTTAATTATTTGTTTAACTATTAACTTAATATTAGTATTATTATTTTTAATTCAGAGATATTCCAAAAATATTCAAAAAATACTCAAAGATATTCACCTGTTTTTATATGTTTTCCTACGTTTTATCCGTTTTATACATTTCGGTCCGTTTTTATAAGTTTTTCTTACGTTGTTATACGTATTTATACATTTCGTCCGTTTATATACATTTTTCTTATGTTTTCATTTGTATTTATCCGATTTATACGTTTGTTACGTTTTTCCCCTTTTTTACGTTTTCATCCGTTTTTATACGTTCTCATTAGTTTTTATACGTTTTCGTCCGTTTTTATACGTATTTCATACGTTCTAATCCGGTTTATATGTTTTCGTTCGTTTTTATTTGTTTTTGTCCATTTTTATATTCGTTCGTTTTCATACGTTTTTATCCATTTTATACGTTTTCATTCATTAGTACATGCTTTTTATGCGTTTTCATTTTTTATACGTTTTCATCCTTTTTATACGGACGAAAACGTATTAAAACGTACCAAAACATATAAAAACATATAAAAACATATAAAATGGATAAAACATATGAAAACGTAACAAAAACGTACCAAAACGAACGAAAACATATTAAAATGGACAAAAACGTATAAAAACGAATGAAAACGTAAGAAAAATGTACAAAAGCGAGCGAAAACAAATAAAAGCGGACGAAAACGTATAAAAACATATGGAAACGTATAAAAACGGATGAAAACGTATAAAAACGGATGAAAACTATTTTTGAACTCTTTCAGGTCTATCATCAAGGTTTGTTGAAGATATAAGCATTATCTCAAAGTATTATGAAGTTGAAGGACTAAAGATGTATTTTCCAGAAGTTCAAGGTTCTTATGAGGAAGTCTAATACTTGCAGCTATATATAGTCGAGTCAAAGACTGGAGTCTTCATATCTTCCAAATTCGTTTGTGTGTGAAATATCTCTCTCTTCTTCTCTCTTGTTCCATGAGTAGAAGAGAAACCCTAGTTTGTGTATATTTTTCATCTGTTCTTTCTTTGTATTGTAAACTGCTATACTTTAGCATTTGATTAATAATAAGAGTGAGCCAAGGGGTGGTTGACTGGGTTCACTATCAAATCTGGTTTTTTGTGTGAAATTACTTTGGTTTAATAAGTTTCTACATGGTATCAGAGCCAGGTTGCTCTATACCAAAGTGATTTCAAAAAGATTGTAACATTTTTGTTAAAACTAGGGTTTCTCAAAATTTGGGGGTTTTGATCTATTGGTGTAGATGTTGTGATTATGAGTATTGATATTGGTTTCTTGATATCAGATCTTCAAGATCTGAAGATCTGAAGGGTAATTGTAAATTCTCAAAAATTAGGGTTTCTTGATTTTTGGGGGTTTTTTGTTCCTGGTGGTTATTTGACTAATTACTTCTTGATTTTGCAATCTTGTGAGTTAATTAGTTGTCGGCATATGTTAATTTGGTTTTTTAATCAAATTAGTTAAAATTAGGGTTTACTGTATCAAACCCTAATTCAGGTTGTTTTATCTTCATTCTACTGATAATCTGATTATTTTTTATTCTAATTTCAAGATTCTTGAAACAAAAATCAAAAACCCTAAAATAATTTTTAGGGTTTGTTTGGGTCAGATTTGTGTTCTTTAATTTGTTGTTGTCTAATATAATGTGACTGTTGTTCTTTTTCAGGTGATTGTTCCGCTGTGCTGTAATTGGTTTTTGGATCTTCTTGATCCTAGTTCTTGGATATTATTTTGGAAGCTTGCGTGGTTGTAATACCTCTCACGCCCTCTTTTAGGTTTTTTATTAGGTTTTTTGATTAGGATTGTTTGGAGGTTGAGTAGATCAAGGGATTTGTTTGTTGGAGTTGGTTAATATTGTTTGGTGATTGTTTGTGATTGAGGAGTTAGAAGGTGTTGCTGTTTTTCTGTTTCTTGATTGTGTTTTTCTTATTGTTCCTTTCTGGTGTTCATTATGGTTACCTGAAGGGGGAAGTAGTGAATTAAAATTAGATATATATGACCCTTTATATTTACACCCTCAAGACATTGGTGCTAAGTTGATTACCTTCAAACTTGAAGGTACTGAGAACTAAGGTCTGGTCTGCTGCTGTGCAGTTGGCTTTACATACTAGAAACAAACTTGGTTTTATTAATGGGAAGTGTGTTAGAGATCCCACTGATGCTCTATATCAGACACAATGGGATAGGTGTAATTCTGTGGTGGTCTTGGATTCTTGGTTGTATTTCACAAGATCTTTATAAAGGTCAAGTGTTTTCTGTGAATGCTAAATCTGTGTGGGATGAATTAAGTGAAACATATAATAAAGAGGATGGTTCTGTGATATATAATCTTCATCATAAAATACATACTTTAACACAATCTGGAATGAGTCTTTCAGAGTACTATCATGAGTTTAATGCATTGTGGAGGCAGTTTGACTCTCTTGTTGATCTGCATACATGCATTTGTGAAACAACCCCCACTTTGAAAAAGCATTCAGATCTTTTGAGACTGACGCAATTTCTCATGGGTCTTGATGATAGTTTTAGCTCTGTTAGAAGTCTTATTCTCACTACTGATCCCTTACCAGATGTTAAGTCTGCTTTTGCTACTCTATCTAGAGATGAGTCTCACAGGAATAGTCATGTGGTTAATAAATCTGTTAAAAATGGGGCTGCAGCCTTTGCTGGTAGGTCTTATACTGGTAATTCTCAAAATAATAACTGGAATTCTAATAAGAACAATAATAATAATAACAAAAGGTTTGGCAGGGTGTCAAACTTTGTTTACAAGCATTGTAATATGACAGGTCATACTATTGATAGATGTTTTGAGTTAGTTGGGTATCCACCTGGTTTTGTTAAAAAAGGCAATATTAATAATGTGGTTGATAATAAGACTGGTACTAGTAAGAGTACTACTCATACTCTTACTAGTGATCAGTATAACAGATTAATGGCTTTACTTACTGGTTCATGTGATATTAGCAAGGCTCATGCTAGTGTTGCAGGTACTGTTATTCCATCCAATTGTGTGATTAGTTTCTTTACTTGCAGATTTTTTAATTTCAACTCTAATATAAGTACCTATAGTACTTATATTGGGTGGATTATTGACTCAGGAGCAAGTCAACATATCACTTTTAGTGCTACTCATCTTTATGATATTATGGATGTTTCACATTTAAATCTTACAGTTGCACATCCCAATGGGACTGTTGCACAGGTTAAACAAACTGGAAGTTTAAAATTTGGAAATAATCTTGTTTTAAAAGATGTGTTGGTCGTTCCTAGGTATCATGTGTGTTTGTTGTCTGTTCATAAATTGTCCAAAGATAATCAGGTGGTTGTCAGTTAAATTCAGGATTTAACTCAAAGGTTCCTGATGGGGACTGGTATTGAAAAAGGTGGTCTTTATTTTTTAGATGAAGGTAAGAGGGTTAATAATAGTAATATTAAGAGTTGTATTATGCCAAACTGTATTTGGCATAATAGGCTTGGACACCCCTCTGATCATGTATTAACTGTGCTTAAAAGTAAACTAAAAGACCTTAAGAGTACTAGTTCTGAACCTTGTGAGATATGTCATAAAGCTAAACAAACAAGAGAACCATTTCCTTTAGGTAATCATAAAACTTTACACATGGGTGATCTTGTTCATTTAGATGTGTGGGGACCATATAAGGTGACCAGTAGAGAAGGATTTAAGTACTTTTTCACTGTAGTTGATGACTACACCAGGGCTGTTTAGATGTATCTGATGAAAAGCAAACTGAAGTTTTTGATCATATTAATAGTTTTTATAATCTCATTAAAAATCAGTTTGATAAAACTATTAATGTTTTTAGAAGTGACAATAGGACAGAATTTGTAAATAAAAGATTTGAAGTTTTTCTGTCTAACAATGGTATTTTACATCAAACTTCGTGTCCTTATGCACCTCAACAGAATAGTGTAGCCAGAGAAAACATAGGCATTTACTGAAGACTGCTAGAGCCCTCATGTTTCAGGGGGTTACCTTTGAACATGTGGACTGAGTCTATTCTAACTGCAACTTACCTTATTAACAGGTTGCCAAATGCTACGTTGTCTGGAAAAAGTCCTTTTGAAATGGTGTATAATACTGAACCTAATATGTTGAATCTAAAATGTTTTGGCTGCTTATGTTTTTCAATTGTTTTAAATGAATCTGATAAGTTTGCATCCAGATCTGATAAATGTGTGTTTGCTAGATATGCTTTTGATAAAAAAGGATACAAACTTTATAACATTGAACAAAAGATGTTTATGTTTTCAAGAGATGTAAAGTTTTATGAAATTGTGTTTCCATTTAAAAATACATATTTCACTAAAGACTTTGTGTGACAATGGAATAAATACTTTAAATTTCTTTGATCAAGATTTTGATAGCAGTCAAGATAATTTTAGAACCAATGAACCCTATGACGATAACATAAGTAGTATAGATGGTAACAACAAATCTGTACCTGAATCTAGCACTCATAAACCTAGTGTCTGAACTGTAGAAAGAGATGCTAGTGATGATGAGCATCTACATACTGAAACTGTAGAATCTGTTACAGCAGAGAATATAGACACAGTTAATGTAGACATCACTAGGAACTCTTCTAGTAGGAAGGACACTGATAGTAGTGAGTATGCAACAGAAAATGTTGTTTTTGATGGTATACAGGGTACTAGTAATGTTGATGATGGTTATATATCTGAGGGTGAGGATCTAGATACGTTTGGTAAAATGTTTGAGTCACCAGAACCAGCAGGGGCACAATCAGTTATAAGGACTAGTAGAATGACAGCTTTACCATCTAAGTATAAGGATTATGTGCTTAATAAAAGTCATAAGTATGGTATTGATAAAGTTGTTAAGTATTCCAATTTAAGCTTTGATAATTTTGTTTTCACATCTAGTCTAAATAAAATATATGAGCCTACTACTTATGAAGAAGCTGTCCAAGATAGTAGGTGGGTAGATGCTATGAATCAAGAAATTGAAGCTTTAAATAGGAATGGTACTTGGGAGGTTGTAGAGTTACTTGATGGTAGAAAAGCCATTGGTTATAAGTGGGTGTTTAAGGTTAAATACAAAGCTAATGGTGAAGTTGAAAGATATAAAGCTAGATTGGTAGCTAAGGGATATAATCAGAGAGAAGGAATAGATTATGAGGAGACTTTTTCTCCTATTGTTAAAATTGTCACTATAAGATGTGTTTTAAGTATTGCTGTTAATAACAAGTGGCCATTGTTCCAACTTGGCATAAATAATGCATTATTATATGGTGAATTAGAGGAAGATGTTTACATGACTTTGCCAGAAGGATTTTCTGATAAAAATGATAAAAGAGTTTGCAAACTGGTTAAGTCATTGTATGGGTTAAAACAAGCTCCTAGAAAATGGAATGAGAAATTAGTATATGTGCTTAAATAAAATAGGTTTATACAAAGTCCAAATGATTTCTCTTTGTTCATTAAAAATGAAAATGATGTTTTGTTAATTTTGTTAGTATATGTTGATGATATTATCATCACTGGTAATAATACTAATGAAATTAACAAGTTTAAAATTTTTTTAAGTTCAAAGTTTTTGGTTAAAGACTTGGGTAAACTCAAATATTTTCTGGGAATTGAGGTACTTGACATTGATAATGGGATTTGTCTGACTCAAAGGATGTATTGTACTGAGCTCTTAACTGAGTTTGGTATGCTTGGTTGTAAGCCTTGTGGTTCTCCTATTGAAACTTATCCTGATAACAAAAAACTTGTCTCTAAGTTTGGAGATGATGAGCCTTTGGCAAGTATAACAAACTATCAAAAACTTGTGGGAAAATTAATTTACTTAACTTTGACAAGGCCATATATTTCTTATGCTGTGCATTGTCTAAGTCAAGTAATGCATAAGCCTATGAAGTCTCATTTGAGGAATGCTTTTAGAGTTTTGAGATATTTAAAGAATGAGCCTGGTCTTGGTATCACTTTTAAAGAAGGTGATGTTAAGAATATTAAAGTGTCTATTGATTCTGATTGGGCAAAGTGCAAAGTGACCAGAAGGTCTGTTACAGGATATAGTGTGTTTCTGGGAAATGATTTGATTTCCTGGAAAAGTAAAAAGCAAGCTACTATTGCTAGATCCTCTACTGAGGCTGAGTTCAGGTGCTATGTGTAATGTGTGTTGTGAAGTTATGTGGATCACCAAAATCATGGCTGATCTGCATGCTAGTGTGAGGTTGCATGTGAGTATGTATTGTGATAACAATTCTGCTATGCAGATTTCTATTAATCCTGTGTTACAGGAAAGAAGCAAGCATTTTGAAATTGATCTCTATCTAGAATACTCATAACAATTATATAAAATCAAATAACATCATCAAAGCATGCAGCGGAAGTAAATAGGAATAATACATGTAAGTAATTAACCGAAAAAGAAAACGCGTACCTTTTAGCAATTCAAGAATCAAACGATGTTAGAACAAGAAAAAAACCCAAAACCCTAACTTTAGGGTTCATATAATTCGACCCAACCAAGATCGACCACCAAGGATTCAAAACCTCAAGCGTGCTTGTTCTTCGTTCTTGTACACACGTACTATTAGCGATTTGATGTGAAAAGCTAGTTTCTTGAATCACAAATAAAACCAAATACTTAATCTTGAGTTAAACAAATTGAAACCCTTATGGTGATGGGTGTTCGACCGGCCACACAAGAAAGAGAAGAGGAGAGGAGAAATTAGGTCTATTGGTGATCCAAGGTTAGTTGAATAATGAATACAAGGGTTTGTATTTATAGTTTCTCAAAACTTGGTGACCAAGAAATCCCACCTCCTTGGGTTTTGATACCCACGACCGGCCATGCTCCCCCAAGGGGATTCTAGATCCTTCTTGTCCACTAATTTCATTCTTAGTCCTCGTAGTTTACATTTAACGACCGTTAGTCAAAACCCCGTTAAATATTAACTATCGTTATGTTTTATTTCGTGACTAATAATTAATAATAACATTTTATATATTAATTATTAACATCAACTCTCATACGTAATGTGTGCAATCCCGAAGTCTCGAGTTCGAATCCGGACATACGTATATTTAAATATCCATAAAACCTTTCAGCTCCCACTTGGATATTACTAAATATAGTAATGACATTGGTTAGTCTAGCTTTAACACACCAATACCCCAGATCGAATCGAGTATGGTCTCCTGGAAAAAACCATTTAATGATTCATCATTTTTACTTATCCTTTTGTTACTAATACTACATTAACTATGAATATGGATCAAGTCATTTCATAAGTTAATATTCTGTTTCTCGTTGTATATGATTGAACAAGATTACCAAATCATCTGAACGTATTCCAGATAGATATTAGGTATGGCCATACAATAATCTTGTCAACCCTACGAGGGGCCCAAATATAGTACTATGCTTTGAAACAAATTCAAAGGAACAAATTCTCTTGACTACAAACATAACTCATGAACTTTGTAACACTTCTGAAAATAGCCCTTATAACTACCAGTTACGGATAGCGTTAGACTATCTTACACAAATGCACTACATTCATATCAGTTATGTGGTATCTCAAGTCTGAGGATAAACACTTCATGATATACTTAATGACAAAGATCCATAATGTATCATCATGTAAAGTTGGGATGAGTCCTATATTCAATTCATTGAATATCATGTGAATTTGGTATGTCCCACGCATCAATATACTTTAAAAGTATATTCTACCAAAACTCAGATTTGTCTTAATTCAATGACATTCCCACATCATTGATCGACAACAGACTATTTAGAATAACATAACCATGCAAATATAGGATATAATATTAAGAAAATGAAAAATAAACATAAACAACTATTTTATTTCGTTAAAGTAATATTTGTTCATAACATCCTTTATCCAAATACTAATCACAGATCTGCATGAAACTACTATCTAAACGAAGTCCTATCCCATCAGCATGGTCAGTAAGTTTTTCTTTTGGCAAAGGCTTCGTAAAGGGATCAGCTAGATTATCATCTGTATGAACTTTGAGTAGATTGATTTCACCTATGTTGACTTGTTCTCGAACATAGTAATATCGACGAGGAAAATGTCTGGCGCCCTTCACGACTCCAGGCTCATTGGCAAATGTTATTGCAACAGAGTTGTCACAATACACATTTAAAGGTAATTCGATTGAGGGCATTACTCCGAGTCCCGAAATGAATTTCCTAATCCAAACAGCTTCCATCGCAGCTTCTGAAGTAGCTATGTACTCAAGTTCTGTAATAGACATCGCAACCGCTGTTTGCTTCTTGCTCTTCCAGTCAACTGCTCCTAGATTAATGACAAAGACATAACCCGTCTGAGACTTCGTATCATCTTTATCAGTTTGGAATGACGCATCGCAAAAACCTGTAACATCATGTTCTGCATCTGGATTTCCTCCATACACTAGAAACATTTCTTTAGTAGCCCTTAGATACTTAAGAATGTTCTTAACAGCTTGCCAGTGTTTCATGGTAAGTCTGAAGATCAAGCTAAGGATGATGGGGGAGCTTCAGGAAGCTAATGCTTATGGGGGAGTGTTAAAGATATAAGCATTATCTCAAAGTATTATGAAGTTGAAGGACTAAAGATGTATTTTCCAGAAGTTCAAGGTTCTTATGAGGAAGTCTAATACTTGCAGCTATATATAGTCGAGTCAAAGACTGGAGTCTTCATATCTTCCAAAATCGTTTGTGTGTGAAATATCTCTCTCTTCTTCCCTCTTGTTCCCTGAGTAGAAGAGAAACCCTAGTTTGTGTATATTTTTCATCTGTTCTTTCTTTGTATTGTAAACTGCTATACTTTAGCATTTGATTAATAATAAGAGTGAGCCAAGGGGTGGTTGGCTGGGTTCACTATCAAATCTGGTTCTTTGTGTGAAATTACTTTGGTTTAATAAGTTTCTACAAGGTTGTATGGTGAAGTTGAGAGTAACTACCACAAGGAGCGGTGCATGTCGTAGTTAAATAAATGTTAAGTTGTTAAAGATGTTCGTAATTATGGTTTAATTTTCTTTTTTCATAAGTGTACGAGACATAAGAGTGCATTTACATTCCTCGTGACGTATCATATGTATCAAGCATGTTTGTAAGTGTGGTTTAATTTCCATGAATCCAATTTGTGGTATTGATTTCTACTTAAGTTTTACATGGTGTTCGATTCCTCAATGAGCAGCCTAATGTTATTCGTGTTCTTTGACTTTCAACTTCATAAAATTGGCTTTTTTTTTAATATATGAATGAGAAAGCACAAGGCTTCCCCCTCTTCTGGTTTTGAGCAGTGTATAGTTCAGTGTTATAGAAAGTTAACCTCATGTTTGCTTATACAAAATCAGTATTAGTACTGCAAGTATACTGTATTAAAAATGGGTCAATAATGACCAAAGTGTATTTCTGATACATAGATCAGCTTGAATATTTTGATACTCTTCGTATTCCTTATACAGTTAGTACAACTCTATTTTCATTTGATAAGCAATCCCAAACTCAAAACTGCGTATTGTTGTTTAGTCTAAGCAAGCCCAAACAGCCCTTTAGCAGTTAATGTGCAGCTTTAAGGTCATCATTGTTGTTTTAACCATATTTCTAGAAATACAGCCGTTTGGCTTTTGGATGTTGTCTCTCCTATTTGAAACGATAATAAACGGAGACTTTAGCTTTTACGTCAAATTATGCTGTATACTTGCAGTAGCTATTATGTTACCAAACGCTTTGAAAAAACGAACAGCTACTTCTAATAACTGTTTATAATTGGTACTACAACTTCCGCTAGTTTTGCAAACAATAACCTTAGAGTTTATTAGTAGTTTTGAAAAAGTAGGCTTGAGACATGCTTCTTGGATAGCACGTAACTAGGGGCGGAGCCAGGATTTGGTGTTAGGGGGGTCGGTGCGTTACTTTGTTTTAAAACGGTAGCCATACTATTATGTGTTATGTGTTATGAATTTATAAGGTCTTGCATTTTCTGTAGCTTGTGTTTCTGGTTGTAAATGCGATTGCTAGTCATTAATAGTGATGTTTATTTGCTTAAGATATAATCTATCATAGTTTGACAACAAAACTTATACTTGCGGTCATATGCGTATTCAGAATTTTTGAATGTTAGAAAGTGTTTCCTTGTTCTATTAAGTTGACCACAATTTAAAGTATACACAACATATATTTTCTAGTTGCTTATTGGTATGATGTATCTAAATAGTTTTTGTGATGGTTCTAAATAGGTAAATCTCAATTAAATAACATAAAATATCAATATAATATACCCTACCTTAAAATTTAGAATAATATATAAAGTGAAAGTAAAACAAAAGTGTGACTGTGAGAGACTACATAGTAACAGACAACAAAAATATGGATTGGGGGAACAATCAGGGATTTCACGTATACTTTTTAGCCTACCATTTTCAGAGCTTGGTCAATAAAGGGGAGCCAGAAGGTAAAATCTGGATTGATAATTCACTTTGGGCCTATATTTGTTTAAAGATGTTGGGCTGTTGGGGGAGGCCAAGCACCCTCTAGGCCCCCCTCTCCCTCCGTCTCTGCACGTAACCTGTTTTGAAATTCAACCCAAACACCTCTTTATAATCTATATGGATGTTATTGATCCTTTATGTGTATGGATTGATTGACAATAAGCGAACTTAAGGGGTTATTATACTATAAAAAGTGCTTAAGTAGTAGAAACGAAAGGATGTTACGAGGCATTTACTTTCAAGTTGAACTACATAACACAGTATTTGTTGGAACTAATGTTATAATCAGAAGTTTGTTTATATAAAGTCGAAGGACCTTTTAGTATGTTTAGTATATGTATGTATATAAGTTATGTAATTAACAGAAACTTGATTATGGGCTGGGTCATAAAACCGGTTATGGTTATAACGGTTAGAATTTAGGTGTCGATTACTTTTAATGAATCGGTACCCTCTCAACCATTGGTACCGCTTCATGGAGTATATATAGGATTACAATTCTGTAAACATTAATTCAATCAATAGCAGTTATAAAGGGTTCAACTCTAAATCTTTTGTTTCCGTAATGTTAATTCTTGAATGGTGATTGTACATACATGATGCTTGTTTGATGATTCCGATCCTGGAGAGATGCAAGACCTGTGCAACATTGGTATCAAGAGCAAGGGTATCAAACAACAATCGATCACTAAGCTAGCCGTAGTATGTAAACTAGCAGTGATATTAAGTTTTTTTCTAATATAAAGTAACTTTTTAAGTAAAATTGTTAATATCACAGTTACTTTTTACATGTTTTCTTAATATCAAAGTTAATTTTTTTAATATCACCATAACGTTTCTTAATATCGTAATAAAAAAGACAGTGATATTAAGTAAAATTGTTAATATCACACTAGAACTCATAATATCGTTAATATCACGGTAGGACTCATAATCAAAAAAACAAAAAGTGCTCATAAAAATCTGAAAAAATAAAAAAATGAAAGAAGATAGCAATAGTAAGGATCGCTCAAAAGGAAAAAAATCAAAAAAAATCGTTTACTTGGTTAATTGGTACCGTGAATGTAAGCTCAGATCTTGACAATATATATATATATATATATATATATATATATATATATATATATATATATATAGTGAAACTTTATTTTCAGAACCCACTTTAAGTGCGAGAACTGAGAGAACTCACTTTGAACCATTAGATGAGTTGATCAATGGTTAATATTAAATGTAGCAGTTTGGTAATTAAAAATTAAAAAAGGCTAATATTGTCATTTCGTAAATTAGAAACTATCAATTTATTCTCTAACCATACGTGATTTTATCATTCTATTATATGTATTTCTCTCTCTCCCTCAAGCAAAAAACCCAGCCGCTGTGACAATTCGAATTTTCAGGTCATATTTCAAAACATTACTCATGCTTCATTATTTATCATTTATCGTGAACTAGGTTTACGAGCATCAAATTCACGTAACCGTAATGGTTTAGCTGTGAATTCATCATCGAGGTCATTTCATATAGACTAAGTTTAGTCTACATTTCATTAACATCATTGTCATCATATTAGTTCATGCATGGTTTTGCATTTTACATTAAACGTATAATTTTTTTTTAATGTTATTAGTTCATAACGACTAGTTGATGTGATTTAACTCACATTCTTACTAAACTGCTCGCACGCGAACCGAAACCAACATGCCTTATGTTTATTTCAAATAAACATCTCTATATGTCAAGTATAAGAGTTTATAACTTTTACTTGCCACTTTATATATTAATTCGTTAATATACAATTATTAAACGTTCAAACTAAAAGTTTGATATCAATTAAGGATTTTCACGAAACCCTAAGTTATTATAACTATAACTTCACGTAACTAAACCATAAACCATAAAGTACAACACCTCAGAGCTAATGTACAAGCCCTTATAGCACGAAAACCTAATCTTACGTTATTTCCCGTTACAAACCTTAAATTACCAAAATTATGATTTTATGTAAATAAAATCACAAAACTTAATTAATATATATAATTATTATAAAGTTATATTGTACAAACCTTTCATGCACATGTACAAGTTCCTAATACATAAAACCTTAATATTAATATAAATTAAATTATAAACTTTAAGGTACTTACTCTTAAACCCACCTTACAAGACTTTAATGCACCAATATTAAACTTAAGTTTCTCATAACATACAAGCCTAATGTACTACCACACATAGCTCTAGGTACAAGTTGTTAAAGCTCAAATACAATTCTTAGTATGTTTCTGTGGTACGTATTGTAGACCAAACCAAGACCTTTTATTTCTTTGTTATGGTACTACCATTAGAACCCAACTAAATCAACTAGGCCCAAACTAGATCCAATATAAACACAGTTAGTCTAAACCTCTTTCACTTACACAAATGTCATCCAGATATTAAGCAATTTAGTCAATAACCTCAAGCCATCACATGTGAGACTCGTTTTTACACAACAGGTAACCCACACCTCACAGAACCATATGTTATCTCACCTCATCATGTTTCTTTCCTTCTTAACAAAGCTTAACATGTGGCAAGATCATTCCATGCACTACCTTCGCAGGTATATATAAGGACCTAAGCCACAATAATTCACTCCATCCTTTGTTCTCAAACACAAACCACTCGCACATACACTATTGTCTACTGAAAACAAGTCCAAAGAATAGGAAGGATTGTACTTGAGTTTAAAGCTTGAGAAGCTTGGATAACAAAGTGGAAATCAATTGAACCTTCTGCTCTTGAAGCTCACTAAGGCCTTGTAAGTTTCTAAAATTTTTCAATATCACTTACATTTCCTAATATCATAAAATATGTTTAGAACCATGGGATTAAGAAGCATTTTTTTTCTTTCTTTTCTGTTAACGAGAGCTCAAAACAAAAACACCTCCTTCGTTACATATTTTTCAAACTTAAAAGTTCAACTTACAACATGGGTCACTTGGATAAATTAGTAACATGTTAATAAACTACAAAAACAAAACATAAGCTTCCTAAGATTCGACCTTGTTTTCTTTCTTTTTCTTTTCCTGTCGAGAACCAACCCAAACGCCCCCTCCTTTTTGATCAAATTTTGAGCCATAGACAGACCTTATAAGCTGAGATGTTAAATGATATCAATAAGCTCCAAACCTAGTTTAGGAAACCACAAGACCACGACCACAAACTCTTAAGACCATGTCTCGTTTCCTCTCTTTTTCCTGGTCGCAACAGCCCCCAAAGACCCCTCTTCGATCGGGTTTTAAACCCATAAGCTATAAGCCGAACGTTTTGGTTACCTAAATAAGCTCCTAACAAGGTTTAGAAAGCCACTAGACTTTGGCCAAAATTCCCGCAATAACTCACTTTACTTCTCTCTTTTCTTTTTGGTCGAGAGCACAAAAACCAAACGCACCTTATGGGATGTAAAAGACCATAAGCTAAGTTCTAAGCCAATAAGCTCTCCACATCTTACTTTTAAGCTTAAAACAACTAATAGTCATAAGCCAAATTAAGCCACGTCTCTTTCTAAACCAAAAACGTAAATTTACAAAAGAAGGACCATGTACGTAACGACAAGCATGCATGAGAGTTAAATACTAAACTTGGATCTTCATTGTGCCAAAACTGTAAATAAAGTTAATAATATAGAATAAGTACTATGCATGTAATTTGAAAAATGCATGGAAGGCTTGTCTTGCCAAATTTTTAAAACTATATATATATATAGGACTAAACTTAAAAATAAATTCATGCATGGGGATAAAAAGCGTAATTATGAATTAATAAATTACAAAAAGAACCTCTAATGGAAATTATATTTAACCAAGGGGTATAAAGTGTCACTTTTGAAACTTCAGGGTAGGAACTGTCGTTTCACTAAAGTTGAGGGGTATAAATTATCATTTTATAAAAGTTCGAGGGTATAAACTGTCAATACTAAAGACTATAATATGAAGTGTAACATATTATATTATTACGGGAATGTACTTTTAATACATATCGACTTGGTTTTGATAAATACAATATACGAGATATCCTTATCTCGTTAATAATCAAACAAACCTTAAAAATGAAATACGATGAAACTTATCATTTGTATTTTTCTAATGTAACCGTACGCGTTGTTCTAATTCCACATGAAGATTCACAAATAATTATCGATAAATCACATATTGTACTATTACTAAAATATTACGTATTGATAAAGTTTTGAACGACAACAACGTACTAAAACTTGACATATCAACTCAGGTCGCGTGTCGGAGCAGTTTATTCACACAACTTGATTAGTTTTTCAACCAAACTACTGTACTATCAAGGTGAGTTTTCATAGCCCCGTTGTACATGTTTATACTTATTTTCAAACCTCGGGGGAGAATACATTGCACATCATTTTTATTACGATGCCAAGTATATCAAATTCATTACATTGCTTAAGTTACCTCATGCCAATTGAATGTCCCCATTATATAACATGAGCCGTTAATTTCATAGAAGCGAGGGTGAGTGGATAGATCTATCGAGGGTGACTCCTCCATCCGGGTTGGTGGATTCCAACTGGTTAAACGGATGCATTTCATTTAATAACATTATTTGAGTTGTCTGGCAAAACACTCTGTTGGGGCGAACATCATGATCAGTCTAGTTTCGGTGTCATGGACTTATAGCAATTGTAACATTTTATGTGGCATATTTGTCATACATGGTCTATACTTGCGTAGTCGTATAAATCATTTTCATAAACCTATGATTTCTCACCAACATTATTGTTGACCGTTTTCGCAATGTATTTTCAGGTAACTAAGACATTCGCATCATGGCACGATTAGGGAACCCTCATAGAGTCGCGGCGTCGACGCGTCTCATTGTATATTATGGTTTTCTTTCAAAACATCGTTTGACTTGTAATGATATTTACGCAAACTTTATCAACTTTTGGGACCTATCTTGTAACTCTGAATGTTTTAAATAAATATCAAATGATGTGTTTTTAAACGACACTTTAGGTCATTCAATATAACTGTGATTGTGATGCTATGACAGTCAATCCCCATGAATTCCATTCCGCTGCAAAACAGGTAATTTGGGGGTGTGACAGCCGCCTCATCAGTTTTTTTCCAAAACCACCATTGATAGCCTCCAACAACAACTAATTCGATTGGTTATCACGATTATTAGCCTCCTCGAAACTCTTCTACGGATAGTATAAATCCATTGTCGATCAGTTTTGATCAATCGCACGACCCGTCACCTGAACCTAAAATCCTATACTCGAACCTTGTTAAGCTTCAACCTCCGACTAGGAAGCACGAGAGTAAATACAAATTGTTTTTTACGAAAAAACTATGCAAAGGTATGTTTTCTCTTGAATTGAAAGTTGAAATTTTCAATCAAAAATTAAGATTGATGTTTTTTCTGTATCTTTGAAAGTTATAGTATTTATAGATCCACATAGTGTATTGATACATATGATGTTTTGATATATATTGCTTGTTGTTAAGATTGATGTTTTTATAGATCAACGTATTGTAATTTAAGATTAATGGTTTTTTTTTTTTTTTTTTTTTTTTTGATCTTGCCTGTTGCTTAGAAACAAACCAATGATTTTGTGAAGAAAATACTTGTATGTTTATTTTTCTTATTCTTGTTTATTTATGTCTAGAAATCGTCAGTTTGGGTCATGAGAAAAACTTCTCTACACCAAAGACCCTTCGTGCAGTAAGATTAATGTTTTCATTATATTTCTTATTTGCTGTCTTATTTCAGCGGTGTTTGGATTCGCTTATGAAAGTTTTAGAGAGATACATTGAGACTATTGTGTCACCAAATCAGTATATGATGTAACAGTTGCATGAACACAATGTTTTAATTAGTGGGATCTATGAAAACCATATCTGTTTGAGAACATTGATGTTTTTAAACATGTATGTTCAAAACATGTATGTTTCAAAACAGGTATGTTTTAAAAAAATGATTGTTTATAAACGGAATGCTTAAAACATGTATGTTTTAATAATATTATTGTTGCTAATTTTTGTACTTTTCTTTGTATCAGGTGTAATTACAAGAATGTTCACGGCTATGAGTATGCATATATGTCCGACTTTTGAAAAAATGTTGACGGCTACGCGTGTGCATATATGTCCAACTTCTAAAAATGATGATAACAATGAGTGTGCACATATGTCCATTCTGTGTTGAATATTTATTAGTGCTCACTTGTATAGATTTATTAGATTTATGTATTTTATGCTTTTTAAAAATATGTATTTTTTTTGGGTAAAGGGGAGTAATCCTGCACCCTGGTAAATATATTAACCAAATAAACGTTTAAGTACAATGGATATGAGTGAAATCCCATATCTCAGCCCGTTACATAGGCAAAAAGCTTACATAACAAGATACTTCCAATTCTCTAAACATTACTTCCTACCACAACTCAAATGATATTTTATGACACAACACTAACATTAATCCTTCATTACAATCACAACACAGTATTTTATAGTAAACTCAACACCATCCTTCATTACAAATCTCTTAACCTTCATAGAACAATACATTCGAAAAACGGATACATTGCCCGACTCTATACCCTAAAGTGAGTATAGGTAACATGAATTTGCAAATAAACCAATTATATAAATGGTCCCACGTCCTAATGAGGGGAAATGGGTTTTTTTTATGTATAAAAATTTTTCGTATTTTATGTATTTAGATTATTTAGATATGTTCACTCGTGATTATTTATAAGTTGTGTCTTACCTGTATACACGTGTGAGTAACAATAGTAGTAAAAATCTTCAACCTGTATATACGTGTGCGCATCGGCAGTTGTAAAAAAGTTTTCAGCCTGTATATACGTATGAGTATCGGCACTTGTAAGAACATTAATGTGGACT
>BPTQ01000009.1:22064969-22084736 GCA_019973895.1 Chrysanthemum seticuspe | reverse complement strand
TTGGTGGATTCCAACTGGTTAAACGGATGCATTTCATTTAATAACATTATTTGAGTTGTCTGGCAAAACACTCTGTTGGGGCGAACATCATGATCAGTCTAGTTTCGGTGTCATGGACTTATAGCAATTGTAACATTTTATGTGGCATATTTGTCATACATGGTCTATACTTGCGTAGTCGTATAAATCATTTTCATAAACCTATGATTTCTCACCAACATTATTGTTGACCGTTTTCGCAATGTATTTTCAGGTAACTAAGACATTCGCATCATGGCACGATTAGGGAACCCTCATAGAGTCGCGGCGTCGACGCGTCTCATTGTATATTATGGTTTTCTTTCAAAACATCGTTTGACTTGTAATGATATTTACGCAAACTTTATCAACTTTTGGGACCTATCTTGTAACTCTGAATGTTTTAAATAAATATCAAATGATGTGTTTTTAAACGACACTTTAGGTCATTCAATATAACTGTGATTGTGATGCTATGACAGTCAATCCCCATGAATTCCATTCCGCTGCAAAACAGGTAATTTGGGGGTGTGACAGATTGGCATCAGAGCTTCAGTTATAGAGAACTAGGTTGCATCTTTGACCCTAGACTATAGCTACATTATCATAGCATCTCATCATTTCATCATAAGTGCATATTCACTTTACATGCGGATTCATATACATTTTATTCGAGTTATTTACTTTTATTTTACATCGGTTGTCACAGAGATGTCTACAGATTCCGACCCTATCCCTAGATCCTCTGACACGAACATGGAGGATGTCTCATCTGACATCAACATGAACGATGCCTCATCACATACCACTATAGTTTTATCTTCCATTAGCTCTAATTCAGCACTACCACTTATAGTGACTGACACCGAGACCGAACCCTTTGAGGAGGGCGAAGTCGCACCTACCCCACCTGTTAGCCCTGCACATGACCCGATACACCCACCATCACCACTACTATCATCATCATCTTCATCATACTATCTTAGGGACCCTATACCTACATTGGACTTGCCGCTCAAAAAGCGTGCACGTTTTGACATCCATGCATCATCCTCTACAGAACCCGAACCACCTGTTAGGTTCGAGATAGGTGAGTGCTCAAAGGCTGCTGCTGCTAGACAGCCTTCCACTGACACATTAGGGGCATGTATAGATAACCAACAGGTTCAGATAGATAGGATGTTAGGACAGTTAGAGGAACTGTCATTGGATCGAGTGGAGGCTATTGTGGAGAAGGTTGAGGGCCTCGTGATAGGTAGGATTTCGATTGATGTCTCGCACCAGGGTTTAGAATCTAGACAGTTAGAGAACAGGGGGCATATTGTTGAGTTGAGGCAGGAGATGCCTGAGTTATACGACAGAGCCGAGATGGCCTAGGACGAGCTTCAGCGTCATGCACAGGAGTTGGAACTAGCTCGTGAGAGCATGGTTACCGCACAGGCTCAGATTAGCGAGTTGAGGGATTTGATTGCGAGCTTGACTACACAGGTCCGTGATCTACAGGATCGAGCTGGCGGAGCACCAGGAGGTGCCTAGTGTAGACTTTTATCATGTATAGTTTTTCTTACTATTATCCTAGTCACAAGGTGTGTGACATAGTTTAAAGAACTTGTTGTCTTTTGGTTGTTGTACAAAGAAATATATCAAGTATTGACTCTACTATGTAGGAATGGTTTTACTATCTATGATATCGGTCCATGTAGGCCGAAATTTTCATGTATATTATCCACGTGTGTTGTGATTATATTTGTGATATTTCGTGGTTGTTCCGTTGTGATTTCATTCATATTATGCATGTTGTGGTTGTGGATATATATGCGTAATGTTTGTTTCTACTTACGAGTTCTCATAATTGTTTCATCTTATGGTTTTGAAGAGAAATGGCGCCAAAGAAAAATTGACTCAAGCGGCTATGCAAAAGTTTGTGAGGGATAGTATAGCCGATGCTTTAAGGACTGAAAGGGCAATAGTGGCGGCTGCTGCTGAGGCCGCGGCTACTGCCGAAGCCGCTAGACTTGCCAATGCCGCTGAAGCTACAGCCACTGCTGAAGCCGCTAGACTCGCCACTGCCGCTGAGGCTGCAGCTAATGCTGAAGCTGCCAGGCTAGCTAATGCCGCTGCGGCTGCGGCAACTGCTGAAGCTACTAGAATTGCAAGGGAAGCTGAAGCCGCTAGGCTTGCTGCTGCTGCAGGTATTGAAGGAGGATCCGTGGTTAAAAGCTGTTCATATAAGGATTTTAAAAGTGGAGATCCCACTAAGTTCAAGGGCACTGAAGGGGCCACTGCCATGGTTAGATGGTTCGAGAAAATGGAATCCGTGTTTTTGTTATGTAATTGCCCGGAGGATAGCAAGGTTAAGTTTTCTACGAGTACACTACTTGATGGGGCAATGTCGTGGTGGAATTCGTATGCTCAGCCGATGGGAATGGAAAATGCTTACAAGCTCACCTGGGAGCAATTCAAAGGTTTATTAACAAAGAAGTATTGTCCGCGTACGGAGGTGAAAAAGTTGGAGACAGAATTCTATGAACTAGTAACTATGGGGTATGACATTGATACTTACATTCGAAGGTTCCATGAATTGGCCGCGTTATGCCCATCTATGGTTTCGGATAACGAGAAGCTACTGGAGGCTTTTATTGGGGGACTTCCCCAGGTTATTCAAGGAGACGTGATTTCTTTTGATCCGCAAACGATTGAGGAATCTATTCGAGTGTCTCAAAAGCTTATGGCACAAGTAGGGAAGAGAAATAATATCACCAACACCAACCGAAACAACAACACCAACAACCGCTCCAATTACAACAATAACCGAACCAATTACACCAACTACAACAATAATAACAACAACAACAAATGAAAGTGGGACAACAACAGAGGTGGAAGTGCTACTCAACAACCACCCAAGAGACAAGAGGTTGCAAAGGCCTATGTTGCAGGCCCAAAGGAAGGAAAAGGGTACACGGGGGTTTTGCCTAAGTGTGATAGGTGTTTGAGTCATCACAAACCTGGTCGTTGCCCTGATCCATGCGGGAATTGTAAGAAAGTGGGTCATCGAACTAGGGATTGCAAGTTACCAGCTATGGGGGGAAATCAGAAACAACAAGTGACATGCTTTGGTTGTGGAGAAAGGGGACACTACAAGACTGAGTGTCCAAAGGGAAGGAACCAAGGAAACAGGAATCAAGCTGGAATGGCACAAGGAAGAGCCTATGTCATGGGAGGTGGAGAAGCTAGGGAGGACCCGAATGTTGTCACGGGTACGTTCCTTATCAATAATCGTTATGCATCAGTTTTATTTGATTCGGGAGCCGATAAAAGTTTTGTGTCCACTATATTTGCACCTTTACTCAATATCAAACCAACCACATTAGACACACCATACAACATTGAATTAGCTAATGGTAACTTAGTTAGCACCGACACCATTGTCCGTGATTGTACACTCAATTTTCTAAATCATCCCTTCAATATAGAACTTATGCCCGTAGAACTTGGTAGTTTCGACGTCATCATCGGCATAGATTGGTTATCCAAACATCGTGCAAGAATCATTTGTGATGAAAAAGTTGTTCATCTTCCTTATAACGGCGAAACTTTGATCATTCGTGGGGAACGAAGTGGAACTTGACTCAGTATCATATCATGCATCAAAACGGAGAAGTACATAAAGAAAGGTTGTTTTGCTTTCTTAGCACATATAACCGAGAAGAAGTCGGAAGAGAAACGACTTGAGAATGTACCAATTGTCCGAGAATTTCCTGAAGTCTTTCCCGAAGACTTACCAGGACTTCCACCGGCACGTCAAGTAGAATTTCATATTGACTTAGTGCCCGGAGCTGCACCAGTTGCACGAGCGCCTTACCGCCTAGCACCATCAGAAATGCAAGAGTTGTCTAACCAGTTGCAAGAACTTTTAGACAAAGGATTCATTAGACTGAGTTCCTCGCCTTGGGGAGCACCGGTCTTGTTTGTGAAGAAGAAAGATGGATCATTCAGAATGTGTATAGATTATAGAGAGCTGAACAAGTTAACGGTGAAGAATCGTTACCCACTCCCCAGAATCGACGACTTGTTCGATCAGTTGCAAGGCTCTAGTATCTACTCAAAGATTGACCTAAGGTCAGGTTATCATCAACTTAGAGTTCGGGAGGAGGATGTCCCGAAAACAGCGTTTAGAACTCGTTATGGTCATTATGAGTTTCAAGTGATGCCATTCGGATTAACTAATGCACCTGCAGTATTCATGGGTCTCATGAATAGGGTATGCAAACCGTATTTGGACAAGTTTGTGATAGTATTTATCGACGACATATTGATTTACTCAAAGAGCAAAGAAGAACACGAAGGGCATTTAAGAACGATTTTAGAACTACTCAAGAATGAGAAGCTGTATGCCAAATTTTCGAAGTGTGATTTTTGGAACTACAAAGTACAATTTCTTGGTCATGTCATTGATAGTCAAGGATTACAAGTTGATCCTGCAAAAATTGAAGCCGTAAAGGATTGGGCTAATCCAACAAATCCTACAGAAATTCGACAATTTCTAGGACTCACCGGGTATTACCGAAGATTCATCGAAGGTTTTTCAAAGATAGCTAAAGCTTTGACCAAGTTGACACAGAAAAACAAGAGGTACGAATGGGGAAAGAAACAAGAAGCTGCTTTTCAGTTGTTGAAGCAAAAGCTTTGTAGTGCGCCAATTTTGGCACTACCCGAAGGAATTGAGAACTTCGTAGTATACTGCGATGCTTCACATAAAGGGCTTGGAGCTGTTTTAATGCAAAACGAGAAGGTGATAGCGTATGCTTCTCGACAACTTAAGGTTCATGAGAAGAATTACACCACTCATGATCTTGAGTTGGGGGCCGTAGTTTTTGCACTCAAGATTTGGAGACACTACCTCTACGGTACAAAGTGCACAGTGTTTACGGACCACAAGAGTTTACAATATGTTCTTGATCAAAAGGAACTTAACATGAGACAACGTCGTTGGTTGGAATTACTCAGCGATTATGATTGTGAAATCAAGTATCACCCGGGAAAAGCCAATGTTGTGGCTGATGCTCTTAGCCGGAAAGAAAGACCCAAACCTTTAAGGGTACGATCATTAGGAATGACGATCAGTTCACCTTTACCATCAAAAATACTCGAGGCACAGCTCGAGGCACTCAAGGAAGAGAACCGACCAAGTGAAAAGCTTTATGGTATGCCCGAAAATGCAAATGGCTTTGTAAAGAGAGCAGATGGAGTTTTATGCTTCAAGGATAGAATGTGGGTACCATTTTATGGCGGGATACGAGAATTGATTATGCATGAGTCGCATAAGTCAAAGTATTCTATTCACCCAGGTTCTGATAAGATGTATCAAGATCTCAAGAAACTTTATTGGTGGCCGAACATGAAAGCGGAAATTGCCACGTACGTTAGCAGATGCCTTACTTGCTCTAAGGTAAAAGTCGAATATCAGAAACCTTCAGGATTACTCCAATAACCTGAAATTCCACAATGGAAATAGGAACGCATTACAATGGACTTTGTTACGAAACTTCCTAAGACATCGGGAGGTTACGACGCTATATGGGTAATCGTTGATCGTCTTACCAAATCAGCTCATTTCATACCAATTAGAGAGACTTATTCCATGGAACAACTCACTAGACTTTATGTCAAGGAAATAGTCTCGAGGTATGGAGCACCAATTTCCATCATTTCCGACAGAGATAGTCGATTCACTTCAAACTTCTGGAAATCATTACAAGATTCATTTGGAACCAAATTAGAGATGAGCACAGCATATCATCCACAAACCGATGGTCAAAGTGAAAGGACAATTCAAACATTGGAAGATATGTTGAGAGCATGTGTGATTGATTTTGGAAATGGTTGGGCTAATCATTTGCCATTGATCGAATTCTCGTACAACAATAGTTATCACACCAGTATAAAAGCGGCACCATTTGAAGCACTATATGGTCGAAAGTGTCGATCACCTGTTTGTTGGGCCGAGGTTGGAGACGCACAACTCACTGGTCCAGAAATGGTACGGGAAACAACAGAAAAGATAGTTCAAGTCCGAGATAGACTCAGAACTGCCAGAAGCCGACAGAAAAGTTACGCAGATATTAGGCGCAAACCATTGGAATTTCAAATTGGCGACAAAGTGATGTTGAAAGTATCACCTTGGAAAGGCGTGGTACGTTTTGGAAAACGCGGGAAATTGAACCTGAGGTACATTGGGCCATTCAAAATTTTGAGCAGAGTCGGCCCTGTAGCTTATCGACTTGATCTTCCGTCAGAACTTAGTCACGTACACAACACGTTTCATGTTTCAAACCTGAAGAAATGTCTTTCGGACGAATCACTCGTTATTCCATGGGAAGAAATTCAACTCGACGATAAACTCAATTTCATGGAGGAATCGGTAGAAATTATGGACCGCGAGGTCAAGCAGTTGAAACAAAGTCGTATTCCTATTGTGAAGGTTCGCTGGAATTCTCGAAGAGGTCCTGAGTTTACTTGGGAACGGGAAGACCAGATGCGCCTCAAATATCCTCATCTTTTCGCCGACAACACCGTAGGACCCAACAAGGACTGAATTCAGGGACTGAATTCCTTTTTGGTTGGGCGAATGTGACAATTCGAATTTTCAGGTCATATTTCAAAACATTACTCATGCTTCATTATTTATCATTTATCGTGAACTAGGTTTACGAGCATCAAATTCACGTAACCGTAATGGTTTAGCTGTGAATTCATGATCATATCATTGAGGTCATTTCATATAGACTAAGTTTAGTCTACATTTCATTAACATCATTGTCATCATATTAGTTCATGCATGGTTTTGCATTTTACATTAAACGTATAATTTTTTTTTAATGTTATTAGTTCATAACGACTAGTTGATGTGATTTAACTCACATTCTTACTAAAATGCTCGCACGCGAACCGACACCAACATGCCTTATGTTTATTTCAAATAAACATCTCTATATGTCAAGTATAAGAGTTTATAACTTTTACTTGCCACTTTATATATTAATTCGTTAATATACAATTATTAAACGTTCAAACTAAAAGTTTGATATCAATTAAGGATTTTCACAAAACCCTAAGTTATTATAACTATAACTTCACGTAACTAAACCATAAACCATAAATTACAACACCTCAGAGCTAATGTACAAGCCCTTATAGCACGAAAACCTAATCTTACGTTATTTCCCGTTACAAACCTTAAATTACCAAAACTATGATTTTATGTAAATAAAATCACAAAACTTAATTAATATATATAATTATTATAAAGTTATATTGTACAAACCTTTCATGCACATGTACAAGTTCCTAATACATAAAACCTTAATATTAATATAAAGTAAATTATAAACTTTAAGGTACTTACTCTTAAACCCACCTTACAAGACTTTAATGAACCAATATTAAACTTAAGTTTCTCATAACATACAAGCCTAATGTACTACCACACATAGCTCTAGGTACAAGTTGTTAAAGCTCAAATACAATTCTTAGTATGTTTCTGTGGTACGTATTGCAGACCAAACCAAGACCTTTTATTTCTTTGTTATGGTACTACCATTAGAACCCAACTAAATCAACTAGGCTCAAACTAGATCCAATATAAACACAGTTAGTCTAAACCTCTTTCACTTACACAAATGTCATCTAGATATTAAGCAATTTAGTCAATAACCTCAAGCCATCACATGTGAGACTCGTTTTTACACAACAGGTAACCCACACCTCACAGAACCATATGTTATCTCACCTCATCATGTTTCTTTCCTTCTTAACAAAGCTTAACATGTGGCAAGATCATTCCATGCACTACCTTCGCAGGTATATATAAGGACCTAAGCCACAATAATTCACTCCATCCTTTGTTCTCAAACACAAACCACTCACACATACACTATTGTCTACTGAAAACAAGTCCAAAGAATAGGAAGGATTGTACTTGAGTTTAAAGCTTGAGAAGCTTGGATAACAAAGTGGAAATCAATTGAACCTTCTGCTCTTGAAGCTCACTAAGGCCTTGTAAGTTTCTAAACTTTTTCAATATCACTTACATTTCCTAATATCATAAAATATGTTTAGAACCATGGGATTAAGAAGCATTTTTTTTCTTTCTTTTCTGTTAACGAGAGCTCAAAACAAAAACACCTCCTTCGTTACATATTTTTCAAACTTAAAAGTTCAACTTACAACATGGGTCACTTGGATAAATTAGTAACATGTTAATAAACTACAAAAACAAAACATAAGCTTCCTAAGATTCGACCTTGTTTTCTTTCTTTTTCTTTTCCTGTCGAGAACCAACCCAAACGCCCCCTCCTTTTTGATCAAATTTTGAGCCATAGCTAGAACTTATAAGCTGAGATGTTAAACGATATTAATAAGCTCCAAACCTAGTTTAGGAAACCACAAGACCACAACCACAAACTCTTAAGACCATGTCTCGTTTCCTCTCTTTTTCCTGGTCGCAACAGCCCCCAAAGACCCCTCTTCGATCGGGTTTTAAACCCATAAGCTATAAGCTATAAGCCGAACGTTTTGGTTACCTAAATAAGCTCCTAACAAGGTTTAGAAGGCCACTAGACTTTGGCCAAAATTCCCGCAATAACTGACTTTACTTCTCTCTTTTCTTTTTGGTCGAGAGCACAAAAACCAAACGCACCTTATGGGCTGTAAAAGACCATAAGCTAAGTTCTAAGCCAATAAGCTCTCCACAGCTTATTTTAAGCTTAAAACAACTCATATTCATAAGCCAAATTAAGCCACGTCTCTTTCTAAACCAAAAACGTAAATTTACAAAATAAGGACCATGTACGTAACGACAAGCATGCATGAGAGTTAAATACTAAACTTGGATCTTCATTGTGCCAAAACTGTAAATAAAGTTAAGAATATAGAATAAGGACTATGCATGTAATTTGAAAAATGCATGGAAGGCTTGTCTTGCCAAATTTTTAAAACTATATATATATAGGACTAAACTTAAAAATAAATTCATGCATGGGGATAAAAAGCGTAATTATGAATTAATAAATTACAAAAAGAACCTCTAATGGAAATTATATTTAACCAAGGGGTATAAAGTGTCACTTTTGAAACTTCAGGGTAGGAACTATCGTTTCACTAAAGTTGAGGGGTATAAATTATCATTTTATAAAAGTTCGAGGGTATAAACTGTCAATACTAAAGACTATAATATGAAGTGTAACAGATTATATTATTACAGGAATGTACTTTTAATACATATCGACTTGGTTTTGATAAATACAATATACGAGATATCCTTATCTCGTTAATAATCAAACAAACCTTAAAAATGAAATACGATGAAACTTATCATTTGTATTTTTCTAATGTAACCGTACGCTTTGTTCTAATTCCACATGAAGATTCACAAATAATTATCGATAAATCACATATTGTACTATTACTAAAATATTACGTATTGATAAAGTTTTGAACGACAACAACGTACTAAAACTTGACATATCAACTCAGGTCGCGTGTCGAAGCAGTTTATTCACACAACTTGATTAGTTTTTCAACCAAACTACTGTACTATCGAGGTGAGTGTTCATAGCCCCGTTGTACATGTTTATACTTATTTTCAAACCTCGGGGGAGAATACATTGCACATCATTTTTATTACGATGCCAAGTATATAAAATTCATTACATTGCTTAAGTTACCTCATGCCAATTGAATGTCCCCATTATATAACATGAGCCGTTAATTTCATAGAAGCGAGGGTGAGTGGATAGATCTATCGAGGGTGACTCCTCCATCCGGGTTGGTGGATTCCAACTGGTTAAACGGATGCATTTCATTTAATAACATTATTTGAGTTGTCTGGCAAAACACTCTGTTGGGGCGAACATCATGATCAGTCTAGTTTCGGTGTCATGGACTTATAGCAATTGTAACATTTTATGTGGCATATTTGTCATACATGGTCTATACTTGCGTAGTCATATAAATCATTTTCATAAACCTATGATTTCTCACCAACATTATTGTTGACCGTTTTCGCAATGTATTTTCAGGTAACTAAGACATTCGCATCATGGCTCGATTAGGGAACCCTCATAGAGTCGCGGCGTCGACGCGTCTCATTGTATATTATGGTTTTCTTTCAAAACATCGTTTGACTTGTAATGATATTTACGCAAACTTTATCAACTTTTGGGACCTATCTTGTAACTCTGAATGTTTTAAATAAATATCAAATGATGTGTTTTTAAACGACACTTTAGGTCATTCAATATAACTGTGATTGTGATGCTATGACAGTCAATCCCCATGAATTCCATTCCGCTGCAAAACAGGTAATTTGGGGGTGTGACAGATTGGCATCAGAGCTTCAGTTATAGAGAACTAGGTTGCATCTTTAACCCTAGACTATAGCTACATTATCATAGCATCTCATCATTTCATCATAAGTGCATATTCACTTTACATGCGGATTCATATACATTTTATTCGTGTTATTTACTTTTATTTTACATCGGTTGTCACAGAGATGTCTACAGATTCTGACCCTATCCCTAGATCCTCTGACACGAACATGGAGGATGTCTCATCTGACACCAACATGAACGATGCCTCATCACATACCACTATAGTTTTATCTTCCATTGGCTCTAATTCAGCCCTACCACTTATAGTGACTGACACCGAGACCAAACCCTTTGAGGAGGGCGAAGTCGCACCTACCCCACCTGTTAGCCCTGCACATGACCCGATACACCCACCATCACCACTACTATCATCATCATCTTCATCATAGTATCTTAGGGACCCTATACCTACATTGGACTTGCCACTCAAAAAGCGTGCACGTTTTGACATCCCTGCATCATCCTCTACAGAACCCGAACCACCTGTTAGGTTCGAGATAGGTGAGTGCTCAAAGGCTGCTGCTGCTAGACAGCCTTCCACTGACACATTAGGGGCACGTATAGATAACCAACAGGTTCAGATAGATAGGATGTTAGGATAGTTAGAGGAACTGTCATTGGATCGAGTGGAGGCCATTGAGGAGGAGGTTGAGGGCCTCGTGATAGGTAGGATTTCGATTGATGTCTCGCACCAGGGTTTAGAATCTAGACAGTTAGAGAACAGGGGGCATATTGTTGAGTTGAGGCAGGAGATGCCTGAGTTATACGACAGAGCCGAGATGGCCCAGGACGAGCTTCAGCGCCATGCACAGGAGTTGGCACTAGCTCGTGAGAGCATGGTTACCGCACAGGCTCAGATTAGCGAGTTGAGGGATTTGATTGCGAGCTTGACTACACAGGTCCGTGATCTACAGGATCGAGCTGGCGGAGCACCAGGAGGTGCCTAGTGTAGACTTTTATCATGTATAGTTTTTCTTACTATTATCCTAGTCACAAGGTGTGTGACATAGTTTAAAGAACTTGTTGTCTTTTGGTTGTTGTACAAACAAATATATCAAGTATTGACTCGACTATGTAGGAATGGTTTTACTATCTATGATATCGGTCCATGTAGGCCGAAATTTTCATGTATATTATCCACGTGTGTTGTAATTATATTTGTGATATTTCGTGGTTGTTCCGTTGTGATTTCATTCATATTATGCTTGTTGTGGTTGTGGATATATATGTGTAATGTTTGTTTCTACTTACGAGTTCTCATAATTGTTTCATCTTATGGTTTTGAAGAGAAATGGCGCCAAAGAAAACCACACCTGAATTGACTCAAGTGGCTATGCAAAAGTTTGTGAGGGATAGTATAGCCGATGCTTTAAGGACTGAAAGGGCAACAGTGGCGGCTGCTGCTGAGGCCGCGGCTACTGCCGAAGCCGCTAGACTTGCCAATGCCGCTGAGGCTGCAGCCACTGCTGAAGCCGCTAGACTCGCCACTGCCGTTGAGGCTGCAGCTAACGCTGAAGCTGCCAGGCTAGCTAATGCCGCTGCGGCTGCGGCAACTGCTGAAGCTACTAGAATTGCAAGGGAAGCTGAAGCCGCTAGGCTTGCTGCTGCTGCAGGTATTGCAGGAGGATCCGTGGTTAAAAGCTGTTCATATAAGGATTTTAAAAGTGGAGATCCCACTAAGTTCAAGGGCACTGAAGGGGCCACTGCCATGGTTAGATGGTTCGAGAAAATGGAATCCGTGTTTTCGTTATGTAATTGCCCGGAGGATAGCAAGGTTAAGTTTTCTACGAGTACACTACTTGATGGAGCAATGTCGTGGTGGAATTCGTATGCTCAGCCGATGGGAATGGAAAATGCTTACAAGCTCACCTGGGAGCAATTCAAAGGTTTATTAAGAAAGAAGTATTGTCCGCGTACGGAGGTGAAAAAGTTGGAGACAGAATTCTATGAACTAGTAACTATGGGGTATGACATTGATACTTACATTCGAAGGTTCCAAGAATTGGCCGCGTTATGCCCATCTATGGTTTCGGATAACGAGAAGCTACTGGAGGCTTTTATTGGGGGACTTCCCCAGGTTATTCAAGGAGATGTGATTTCTTTTGATTCGCAAACGATTGAGGAATCTATTCGAGTGTCTCAAAAGCTTATGGCACAAGTAGTGAAGAGAAATAATATCACCAACACCAACCGAAACAACAACACCAACAACCGCTCCAATTACAACAATAACCGAACCAATTACACCAAATACAACAATAATAACAACAACAACAAACGAAAGTGGGACAACAACAGAGGTGGAAGTGCTACTCAACAACCACCCAAGAGACAAGAGGTTGCAAAGGCCTATGTTGCAGGCCCAAAGGAAGGAAAAGGGTACACGGGGGTTTTGCCTAAGTGTGATAGGTGTTTGAGTCATCACAAACCTGGTCGTTGCCCTGATCCATGCGGGAATTGTAAGAAAGTGGGTCATCGAACTAGGGATTGCAAGTTATCAACTATGGGGGAAAATCAGAAACAACAAGTGACATGCTTTGGTTGTGGAGAAAGGGGACACTACAAGACTGAGTGTCCAAAGGGAAGGAACCAAGGAAACAAGAATCAAGCTGGAATGGCACAAGGAAGAGCCTATGTCATGGGAGGTGGAGAAGCTAGGGAGGACCCGAATGTTGTCACGGGTACGTTCCTTATCAATAATCGTTATGCATCAGTTTTATTTGATTCGGGAGCCGATAAAAGTTTTGTGTCCACTATATTTGCACCTTTACTCAATATCAAACCAACCACATTAGACACACCATACAACATTGAATTAGCTAATGGTAACTTAGTTAGCACCGACACCATTGTCCGTGATTGTACACTCAATTTTCTAAATCATCCCTTCAATATAGAACTTATGCCCGTAGAACTTGGTAGTTTCGACGTCATCATCGGCATAGATTGGTTATCCAAACATCGTGCAAGAATCATTTGTGATGAAAAAGTTGTTCATCTTCCTTATAACGGCGAAACTTTGATCATTCGTGGGGAACGAAGTGGAACTTGACTCAGTATCATATCATGCATCAAAACGGAGAAGTACATAAAGAAAGGTTGTTTTGCTTTCTTAGCACATATAACCGAGAAGAAGTCGGAAGAGAAACGACTTGAGAATGTACCAATTGTCCGAGAATTTCCTGAAGTCTTTCCCGAAGACTTACCAGGACTTCCACCGGCACGTCAAGTAGAATTTCATATTGACTTAGTGCCCGGAGCTGCACCAGTTGCACGAGCGCCTTACCGCCTAGCACCATCAGAAATGCAAGAGTTGTCTAACCAGTTGCAAGAACTTTTAGACAAAGGATTCATTAGACCGAGTTCCTCGCCTTGGGGAGCACCGGTCTTGTTTGTGAAGAAGAAAGATGGATCATTCAGAATGTGTATAGATTATAGAGAGCTGAACAAGTTAACGGTGAAGAATCGTTACCCACTCCCCAGAATCGACGACTTGTTCGATCAGTTGCAAGGCTCTAGTATCTACTCAAAGATTGACCTAAGGTCAGGTTATCATCAACTTAGAGTTCGGGAGGAGGATGTCCCGAAAACAGCGTTTAGAACTCGTTATGGTCATTATGAGTTTCAAGTGATGCTGTTCGGATTAACTAATGCACCTGCAGTATTCATGGATCTCATGAATAGGGTATGCAAACCGTATTTGGACAAGTTTGTGATAGTATTTATCGACGACATATTGATTTACTCAAAGAGCAAAGAAGAACACGAAGGGCATTTAAGAACGATTTTAGAACTACTCAAGAATGAGAAGCTGTATGCCAAATTTTCGAAGTGTGATTTTTGGAACTACAAAGTACAATTTCTTGGTCATGTCATTGATAGTCAAGGATTACAAGTTGATCCTGCAAAAATTGAAGCCGTAAAGGATTGGGCTACTCCAACAAATCCTACGGAAATTTGACAATTTCTAGGACTCACCGGGTATTACCGAAGATTCATCGAAGGTTTTTCAAAGATAGCTAAAGCTTTGACCAAGTTGACACAGAAAAACAAGAGGTACGAATGGGGAAAGAAACAAGAAGCTGCTTTTCAGTTGTTGAAGCAAAAGCTTTGTAGTGCGCCAATTTTGGCACTACCCGAAGGAATTGAGAACTTCGTAGTATACTGCGATGCTTCACATAAAGGGCTTGGAGCTGTTTTAATGCAAAACGAGAAGGTGATAGCGTATGCTTCTCGACAACTTAAGGTTCATGAGAAGAATTACACCACTCATGATCTTGAGTTGGGGGCCGTAGTTTTTGCACTCAAGATTTGGAGACACTACCTCTACGGTACAAAGTGCACAGTGTTTACGGACCACAAGAGTTTACAATATGTTCTTGATCAAAAGGAACTTAACATGAGACAACGTCGTTGGTTGGAATTACTTAGCGATTATGATTGTGAAATCAAGTATCACCCGGGAAAAGCCAATGTTGTGGCTGATGCTCTTAGCCGGAAAGAAAGACCCAAACCTTTAAGGGTACGATCATTAGGAATGATGATCAGTTCACCTTTACCATCAAAAATACTCGAGGCACAGCTCAAGGCACTCAAGGAAGAGAACCGACCAAGTGAAAAGCTTTATGGTATGCCCAAAAATGCAAATGGCTTTGTAAAGAGAGCAAATGGAGTTTTATGCTTCAAGGATAGAATGTGGGTACCATTTTATGGCGGGATACGAGAATTGATTATGCATGAGTCGCATAAGTCAAAGTATTCTATTCACCCAGGTTCTGATAAGATGTATCAAGATCTCAAGAAACTTTATTGGTGGCCGAACATGAAAGCGGAAATTGCCACGTACGTTAGCAGATGCCTTACTTGCTCTAAGGTAAAAGTCGAATATCAGAAACCTTCAGGATTACTCCAACAACCTGAAATTCCACAATGGAAATGGGAACGCATTACAATGGACTTTGTTACGAAACTTCCTAAGACATCGGGAGGTTACGACGCTATATGGGTAATCGTTGATCGTCTTACCAAATCAGCTCATTTCATACCAATTAGAGAGACTTATTCCATGGAACAACTCACTAGACTTTATGTCAAGGAAATAGTCTCGAGGCATGGAGCACCAATTTCCATCATTTCCGACAGAGATAGTAGATTCACTTCAAACTTCTGGAAATCATTACAAGATTCATTTGGAACCAAATTAGAGATGAGCACAGCATATCATCCACAAACCGATGGTCAAAGTGAAAGGACAATTCAAACATTGGAAGATATGTTGAGAGCATGTGTGATTGATTTTGGAAATGGTTAGGCTAATCATTTGCCATTGATCGAATTCTCGTACAACAATAGTTATCACACCAGTATAAAAGCGGCACCATTTGAAGCACTATATGGTCGAAAGTGTCGATCACCTGTTTGTTGGGCCGAGGTTGGAGACGCACAACTCACTGGTCAAGAAATGGTACGGGAAACAACAGAAAAGATAGTTCAAATCCGAGATAGACTCAGAACTGCCAGAAGCCGACAGAAAGTTACGCAGATATTAGGCGCAAACCATTGGAATTTCAAATTGGCGACAAAGTGATGTTGAAAGTATCGCCTTGGAAAGGCGTGGTACGTTTTGGAAAACGCGGGAAGTTGAAGCCGAGGTACATTGGGCCATTCAAAATTTTGAGCAGAGTCGGCCCTGTAGCTTATCGACTTGATCTTCCGTCAGAACTTAGTCACGTACACAACACGTTTCATGTTTCAAACCTGAAGAAATGTCTTTCGGACGAATCACTCGTTATTCCATTGGAAGAAATTCAACTCGACGATAAACTCAATTTCGTGGAGGAACCGGTAGAAATTATGGACCGCGAGGTCAAGCAGTTGAAACAAAGTCGTATTCCTATTGTGAAGGTTCGCTGGAATTCTCGAAGAGGTCCTGAGTTTACTTGGGAACGGGAAGACCAGATGCGCCTCAAATATCCTCATATTTTCGCTGACAACACCGTAGGACCCAACAAGGACTGAATTCAGGGACTGAATTCCTTTTTGGTTGGGCGAATGTGACAATTCGAATTTTCAGGTCATATTTCAAAACATTACTCATGCTTCATTATTTATCATTTATCGTGAACTAGGTTTACGAGCATCAAATTCACGTAACCGTAATGGTTTAGTTGTGAATTCATGATCATATCATCGAGGTCATTTCATATAGACTAAGTTTAGTCTACATTTCATTAACATCATTGTCATCATATTAGTTCATGCATGGTTTTGCATTTTACATTAAACGTATAATTTTTTTTTTAATGTTATTAGTTCATAACGACTAGTTGATGTGATTTAACTCACATTCTTACTAAAATGCTCGCACGCGAACCGACACCAACATGCCTTATGTTTATTTCAAATAAACATCTGTATATGTCAAGTATAAGAGTTTATAACTTTTACTTGCCACTTTATATATTAATTCGTTAATATACAATTATTAAACGTTCAAACTAAAAGTTTGATATCAATTAAGGATTTTCACGAAACCCTAAGTTATTATAACTATAACTTCACGTAACTAAACCATAAACCATAAAGTACAACACCTCAGAGCTAATGTACAAGCCCTTATAGCACGAAAACCTAATCTTACGTTATTTCCCGTTACAAACCTTAAATTACCAAAACTATGATTTTATGTAAATAAAATCACAAAACTTAATTAATATATATAATTATTATAAAGTTATATTGTACAAACCTTTCATGCACATGTACAAGTTCCTAATACATAAAACCTTAATATTAATATAAATTAAATTATAAACTTTAAGGTACTTACTCTTAAACCCACCTTACAAGACTTTAATGCACCAATATTAAACTTAAGTTTCTCATAACATACAAGCCTAATGTACTACCACACATAGCTCTAGGTACAATTTGTTAAAGCTCAAATACAATTCTTAGTATGTTTCTGTGGTACGTATTGCAGACCAAACCAAGACCTTTTATTTCTTTGTTATGGTACTACCATTAGAACCCAACTAAATCAACTAGGCCCAAACTAGATCCAATATAAACACAGTTAGTCTAAACCTCTTTCACTTACACAAATGTCATCTAGATATTAAGCAATTTAGTCAATAACCTCAAGCCATCACATGTGAGACTCGTTTTTACACAACAGGTAACCCACACCTCACAGAACCATATGTTATCTCACCTCATCATGTTTCTTTACTTCTTAACAAAGCTTAACATGTGGCAAGATCATTCCATGCACTACCTTCGCAGGTATATATAAGGACCTAAGCCACAATAATTCACTCCATCCTTTGTTCTCAAACACAAACCACTCGCACATACACTATTGTCTACTGAAAACAAGTCCAAAGAATAGGAAGGATTGTACTTGAGTTTAAAGCTTGAGAAGCTTGGATAACAAAGTGGAAATCAATTGAACCTTCTGCTCTTGAAGCTCACTAAGGCCTTGTAAGTTTCTAAACTTTTTCAATATCACTTATATTTCCTAATATCATAAAATATGTTTAGAACCATGGGATTAAGAAGCATTTTTTTTCTTTCTTTTCTGTTAACGAGAGCTCAAAACAAAAACACCTCCTTCGTTACATATTTTTCAAACTTAAAAGTTCAACTTACAACATGGGTCACTTGGATAAATTAGTAACATGTTAATAAACTACAAAAACAAAACATAAGCTTCCTAAGATTCGACCTTGTTTTCTTTCTTTTTCTTTTCCTGTCGAGAACCAACCCAAACGCCCCCTCCTTTATGATCAAATTTTGAGCCATAGCTAGAACTTATAAGCTGAGATGTTAAACGATATTAATAAGCTCCAAACCTAGTTTAGGAAACCACAAGACCACGACCACAAACTCTTAAGAACATGTCTCGTTTCCTCTCTTTTTCCTTGTCGCAACAGCCCCCAAAGACCCCTCTTCGATCGGGTTTTAAACCCATAAGCTATAAGCTATAAGCCGAACGTTTTGATTACCTAAATAAGCTCCTAACAAGGTTTAGAAAGCCACTAGACTTTGGCCAAAATTCCCGAAATAACTCACTTTACTTCTCTCTTTTCTTTTTGGTCGAGAGCACAAAAACCAAACGCACCTTATGGGCTGTAAAAGACCATGAGCTAAGTTCTAAGCCAATAAGCTCTCCACAGCTTATTTTTAAGCTTAAAACAACTCATAGTCATAAGCCAAATTAAGCCACGTCTCTTTCTAAACCAAAAACGTAAATTTACAAAAGAAGGACCATGTACGTAACGACAAGCATGCATGAGAGTTAAATACTAAACTTGGATCTTCATTGTGCCAAAACTGTAAATAAAGTTAATAATATAGAATAAGGACTATGCATGTAATTTGAAAAATGCATGGAAGGCTTGTCTTGCCAAATTTTTAAAACTATATATATATATAGGACTAAACTTAAAAATAAATTCATGCATGGGGATAAAAAGCGTAATTATGAATTAATAAATTACAAAAAGAACCTCTAATGGAAATTATATTTAACCAAGGGGTATAAAGTGTCACTTTTGAAACTTCAGGTTAGGAACTGTCGTTTCACTAAAGTTGAGGGGTATAAATTATCATTTTATAAAAGTTCGAGGGTATAAACTGTCAATACTAAAGACTATAATATGAAGTGTAACATATTATATTTTTACGGGAATGTACTTTTAATACATATCGACTTGGTTTTGATAAATACAATATACGAGATATCCTTATCTCGTTAATAATCAAACAAACCTTAAAAATGAAATACGATGAAACTTATCATTTGTATTTTTCTAATGTAACCGTACGCGTTGTTCTAATTCCACATGAAGATTCACAAATAATTATCGATAAATCACATATTGTACTATTACTAAAATATTACGTATTGATAAAGTTTTGAACGACAACAACGTACTAAAACTTGACATATCAACTCAGGTCGCGTGTCGGAGCAGTTTATTCACACAACTTGATTAGTTTTTCAACCAAACTACTGTACTATCAAGGTGAGTTTTCATAGCCCCGTTGTACATGTTTATACTTATTTTCAAACCTACGGGGGAGAATACATTGCACATCATTTTTATTACGATGCCAAGTATATCAACATGTTATACACTAAATAGCTATTAATAAACACTTAGAAGTACACCTTAATCTTGTTGCGCATGCCAATGTAATCTTTTTATGTTTACTATTCAAAGTAGCATAAAGTAAAAATTCCAAACAAACTAATAATTGCTCTATTCCTATAGAGCATATAACATAAATAGTTTTGGTTCAGCTATAC
>BPTQ01000009.1:22017658-22064959 GCA_019973895.1 Chrysanthemum seticuspe | reverse complement strand
AAGATGCACCTACACCAGTTGACTCCAACACAACAGTTGCACACACCGCTTCCAACAATGATGAACCAGCTGATGATATTCTGAATGAAGTACCCCCACCTGCAGATTTTGATCCAAATGCGTTCTTCAACCCGTTTGCTAATGAGACTGCTGCACCTGATGTCGCGGAATCTTCAACAAACCATTTGAATCCTCAGAATCTGCACAATGTATACCAACATCAACCCTCTACACATAGATGGACAAAAGACCATCCTCTGGCTAACATTATTGGCAACCCGAATCAACCAGTCGTTACGAGACAACGTCTTCACACAGATGGTGAACATTGCATTTATGCTCTCACTGTCTACCAATCTGAGCCTAAAAACATTAAAGATGCAATGACAAAAGACAACTGGATTGAATCCATGCAGGAAGAACTCAACCAATTCAAACGTCTTGAAGTATGGGAACTGGTTGAAAGACCAACAGGGGTCTACGTCATTGGTCTAAAATGGATTTGGAAAAACAAATTGGATGCTGAAGGGAACGTCATCCGAAACAAGTCACGTCTAGTTGCTAAGGGTTATCGTCAGGAAGAGGGAATAGACTTTGAAGAATCTTTTGCTCCGGTTTCTCATCTTGAGGCTGTTCGGATATTTCTCTCGTTCGCGGCTCATATGAATATGACGGTCTTTCAAATGGATGTCAAAACTGCGTTTCTCAACGGACAACTGAAAGAAACGGTTTATGTCAGCCAACCCGACGGATTCGTTAATCCAGAGTGCCCGAACCATGTCTACAAACTGAACAAAGCTCTTTATTGTCTCAAACAAGCCCCTCGGGCATGGTACGATAAGCTATCATCTTTCCTAATTGCCAATAATTTCACCAAAGGCTCGGTTGACCCAACTCTTTTTATACAATATCACGGGGCACATATCTTAATTGTTCAAATTTACGTGGATGACATCATTTTTGGGTCGACACATAAAAAGTTTTCAATCGCTTTTGCAAAACTAATGAAGAAATTTTTTGAAATGTCCATGATGGGTGAACTTACATTCTTTCTAGGACTGCAAGTTCATCAATCACCCCGTGGTATTTTCTTGAGTCAGTCCAAATATGCCCTTGAACTGTTAAACAAATTTGGAATGACAACCTGTGACACTTATGCCACACCAATGGCTCATACCAAGAAGTTAGATGCTGATTTACATGGGAAATTAGTTGACCCCACCAAATACCGAAGTATTATTGGGTCCCTCATGTATCTAACAGCTAGCAGACTTGATATTGTCTTTGCCGTTTATCTATGCTCCCGTTATCAGTCTCGACCAACTGAAACCCACCTCTCTGAGGCTAAACGAATCCTCCGATACATCAAGGGAACCATTAACTTGGGGATCTGGTATCCGAAGGATTCTGGTTTTGAACTAATCGCTTTTTCAGACGCTGATCACGCAGGATGCTTAGACTCAAGAAAAAGTACTTCAGGAGCTCTACAATTTCTCGGTGATAAACAGGTGTCTTGGCAATCAAAGAAGCAGGATTGTACATCGCTGTCATCAACTGAAGCAGAATATTTTTTTTTGGGTAAAGGGGAGTAATCCTGCACCCTGGTAAATATATTAACCAAATAAACGTTTAAGTACAATGGATATGAGTGAAATCCCATATCTCAGCCCGTTACATAGGCAAAAAGCTTACATAACAAGATACTTCCAATTCTCTAAACATTACTTCCTACCACAACTCAAATGATATTTTATGACACAACACTAACATTACTTCCTAGGAGCTTGAAACGTTGTGCCATACATGGCATTAAAGGAATCCAAATTCCCAGGAAGATCACGAACCTGTTTCGCATAGTCATCAAAGTCATAGTCATCATACTCATCTTCAAATTCTTGGCCCCCACCAAAAATATTAGCAGACTCATCAAATGGGTTAGCAACAACCTCATCTTCAGAATCAGACACCACAATCTCTCCCACTTTAGAAAACGGGTTAACTCTCTTAGTAGAAGAGGTAGACGGAATAGGAAGACCATCATCATCCACGAGAGTAGCTTTCCCATCAATAATTAGCTTTTCAAGCTTACCAATCTTCTCAGCTATGGGAGTAGAACCACCATACATTGTTCCCATTGAATCACTCACAAGCTTGGCCGCAGAAGAATTCCCAGTCTCCGGATGCTTAGACGCCTCACCAATACGAGAGTCCGCCCCCCGAGATCCATCAATATCTGCTTCCTTATTAGTACCAGAAGACGTCCCAGTCATGTCCTTGTTAGTAGAAGAATCATCCACATTACAATCATCTTCCACCTTGTATTTCAATTGATATCGATGTTTGTGTATAAGATTTATGTTCTTGGTTTGTTATATGTATTAGACATATATGCACTAAACATGCTAGCTAAAAAACATATATGTACTAAATCTAGAAATCTAAAAGTTTGTGTATAACATTTATGTTTTTGGTTTGTTATATGCGCTAAACATGCTAGGTAAAAAACAATTGATATCTGGAAATATGCTATCTTAAAAAACATATATGCACTAAAAATGCTTACTAAAAAACATATATGCACTAAATCTAGAAAATACTACCTTTCAAAAAAAAAAAAAAAAAAAAAAAAAAAAACTGGATTTAGTTAAAAAAAAAATTCAAAAAGAAAAAAGAAAAAAAAAGAAGGTACTATTATACCCTTTTGATTTAAATAAAAAAGTTTAATATTTAAAATAAATATAGATATTTTCAAAAATGCCATTTTGCTTTAAAATGTTGCACACTATGCATTATTACGAGTACATAAGTGGTTCTCGCAGTTCTCGCAGATAAGGTGGGTTCTGAAAATAAAAGGACTATATATATATATATATATATATATATATATATATATATATATATATATATATATATATATATATATATATATATATATATAGGGTGTTTCTTGTGAGAAGTCTAATTTTGGTGAGAACGCGAGAAGAGATCCTAGCTCTTCATCTAATCCCTCCTTTTTTTAGATCTAATGGCTATGATTAATATACAATTTACACTAAACAAGGGTATCTTTGTAATTACATCCTCACACCTAATATATATATATAAAAAAAGACATAATTTTCTCACAATTGAAGGTGAAATAAACTACGCTTCTCTCTCCCCCAATCCATCCACCGCCATTACCTCCATTCAACCCACCGCCATAACCTCCGCTCAACCCACCGCCATTACCACCGTTCAAACCACCGCAATAAGCATCGTTCCAACCATTGCCATGACAACCATTCAAGCCACTGCCATGACCACCGCCATTCAACATCAATTAACAGCTTAAGAAACAAAACTGAAGCTGAGATAAGTGAAGAAGACAGTCTTTTCCAATCAGGTTACAAATAATTTCAAGTACCTGTTATTATTATTATTATTATTATTATTTGATAAAATTTATATGTTGAATTGTGAATTATTATGCATTTCAAGTTATTATCATTGTTTTAATTGTAAATATGTCACATGTGAATGTATAGATTACAAATTAGGTCTTGATTGTTATAGGTGACTTCATTAGTTTGCGCAAAGTAGAATATAGCATTAATTAAGTTTAGTAAGAGCATCTTCACGAGTGAAGATATAGGAGATATTTTTCTTCGCATGTGAAAACATAAGAGTTATTTTTCTGCGCGCGTGAAAATATAAGAGATAATTTTATTCGCGTGTGAAAATTTAAGGGATATTTTTCTGCGCGCGCGAAAATATAGGAGATATTTTTCTTCGCGCCTGAAAATATAAGAGATATTTTTCTGCGCGTGTGAAAATTTAGTAAGAGCATCTTCACGTGTGAAAATATAAGAGATTTTTCTTCGCGCTTGAAAAGTTTAGTAATATGATCTTCGCGCGTGAAAATATTAGAGATATTTTTCTTCGCGTGTGAGAATTTAGTAAGAGCATCTGCTTGTAGATTTATTGAAAGTTTAGTAAACAGTGCTATATGTTGGTCTTTTGACTAGATAGATTTTGGATCATGATATGTCCCATCATGATCTCAGGTCACAACATTCTCTGCAGACCATCTAGAAACACACACATGTATACTCTTCAATGACAGAAAATTTGTGAAGCGTGTCACTCATTGTAGGTCTTTCTACAGCTTGTGATCACACGGTACACTTGAGGTTTGTGAACATTGCATCCACTTGGTATCGTTCACTTTGTCAACTTTAGTCTTTATTTCTCAATCAGTTATATGTCACTTCGCGGTCCCCGGTTAATTAACATACGGGTATATAAGTTACCCACATGTTTCTTGTTGAAAATATAGGATCATAATTTATGGTATTTGCCTCTCCACTTTGGTTATAGAAGTGTACTTTTGTGACTCACGTTGCTAGCACAATTTTCTCCATATGTTTTGGAGGGAGGAAAAAAAAAAAAAAAAAAAAAAAAAAAAAAAAACTTTGAAGATGATGTGTTATTTTAGCAGATAGATCGAGAATCTGATAATATATGTAACTTGATAACTCAAATTATAAAGTACCATGAATTCCAAAAGGTAGAATGACAAGATTAATTAACGTGATATAAACTGAGCCAACAGGTTCACCACAGTGCAATAATACATATACAATCTCTATATGTGGTTAAAAAGAGATAACAAATCCAAGGAAATAAAGCAAAAACAACCCAAAAGACCCAAACAAAATTCATCCCAAGAAACTACTAAACTGAAAGAAGTTTCCAAATTAGTCTCCCACCATCGTTACATCTGTAAGTTCTCTCCAAGAATACAAACTTAAAACTACAGCCTGAAAGCCAACCTTCCATTCAATGTACTAAGTGGATGGGTCGGGTTCTTGGGTGAAGATGAAGGTTACCAGAATTTTGTTCACTAGTGAAGAATTTATGCCCCCAACAAACCCACCAATCCGGTTATAGCCTCAGCCTACTTTTTGAACCATGTTTGGAACACTGCCCCATTGGTTATATACTAACTGTTGTATTCCGCCATATTCATAACCAGATTTGGCTCTAAATTCTGAGGGGGACCACCACTCCATCCCTGTGGATTGTGACCGCTTACAGACTGCACCATTTGAGGTGTCATGCCATTATTGATTGGGGAAACGGGTTTCATGATCCATTTAGTTCTGTATCTTCACAATATCGCTATAACTTGACTTTATAATTGTTAAGTTTAGTTTATTTGTTATTGTAATCATTGACGCAGGTAAACATTTTTATACTATTTGGACTGTATATATGAATTGTTGGAAATCTATTAAGTCCAAATATTGGATTTGATGTTATCTGTTTATGTATAGACAATATTATATTTAGTTTGTAAACTACTTAAGACATTATGCAGTCATGATCAAATAATCATGAGACTGCATTTTAGTATAGATATGGCTAGAGCCATCTTAGGTAAAGACAAAGACCACATCTGTTTGGTCGTTTATATGGTTATTTGAAAGGGACAGTTACAATATGGCAGTTAAGGTTGTTAAAAGGCATAACTGCCTTATCCACTTGAAACATCACAACCTTTACTCATACCTTTTCATAACCTAAAAATAGAACTTGTAAATTCGTTTTATAATCAATCAATACAGTTATTTTATGCATTGTTTTTCCCTCCATAATTTCCTGCACTTTTCTATTTTGCATACCATTCAAAACTGCACATATATCCTCACATCAAATCACTGCACAACTATGGCTTACAACAACAGATATCATGATACCATTTGGCCTAGAAGCACTTACTTGTCCAGAGGAATTGTTGGCCACATAAACAATAAATGGTATCAGAGCAAAGGCGCTGGGAACTTGCCAACAAAATTCCAAAGAAATTTTCTAGTAAGACAGATTGAAAGGGAAAGCAGTACCAGGATTGGAAGATGCATGAGACAACTGTCTCATGATTGCAAAACCATGCTTAAGAAGAAGTTAATGGACATTAAAGCCCACAATAAGGCACTGCCAAAACCACAGATACCCAACATAGAGAAGCATAAAAGATACATATGCTTTGGGTGTGGTGTGAGAGGACACATCTCTGCAAACTGTCCAAAGGAGAAAGAAATCAAGCATGAAGCAGAACCAATGGAGAAGGAGAAAACAGAAAACACCAAAGTCCAGATTGACTACCCAGAATTCATTCATTTCTCTACAGATTTCATGATTGAAGCCACTGATGAAGGAGGATGGAATGATATATGGTACATCAACAACAAATTGGACAAACATGTTTGTTCAAATCTGAATTTGTTTGCTAAAATAAAGGAAAGGTTTTCTGTTGAGAAGATGCATGAACAACATAAACTTATGTTCATTCATGGGGTAGGGGAAGTTCAAATCCGAATTGGGAATGATATACTCACCATCCCTGGTGTGTGCTACACACCAGATGTTTTACTAAACATCTTATCTGCAAGGTTACTAGAATTGCAAGGACTAGAACTTACCTTTAAAGGCAACAGATGCAGGCCCATCCCCATGTTCAAGAAGCCTGAAGATTGCTGTTTTGATCCAAACAAAATGAACCATAAACAGAACCAATACATGGAGAACTTCTACAAATTACTTGCAGAAAGTTCTATGGAGAAACAAAAGGATTACATGAACACCACATCAAAACAAGAAGAACACATCTGTGTCAAAGGTGTAAAATATACTATTACTATTTCCTCTTTTAATAAACTTGTTTCATTTCTTGACTTAATTCAAGATGATAACTTAATTACCAAGAATGGGACAGTTTTAGAGAAGCCTTTAATAAAGCATATATATGGTTTTTTACTGTCCATTTAGATAGGGATATACCAGGCCCTATTCCACCCAAAATACAAGATAAAGAGATCCATTTAATGGACCTTTACAAGATTATGAACACACTAGGGGGATACCTCAGTGTGATATTCTCACAAGAATTTGATTTCATTGCTGAAATACTTGGCCTAGAAAAAGAAAATGGCCAAGAGATAAAAACATGCTACAACAGATATTTGGATGTCTTTATATCTTATTACATAACTGCAAGGGCCTCAAGGACTGAAACAGAAGGACCTGTTTTAGGGAGCATGAGAAAATGCGTTGGAGGGATTCCAAAAGAAGAGCCCAAGAACAAGCAGGAGGACATAAAGTTGGAGCATTTCGGTGTGATACTGGAAGATCTCAACAGCAAAAATGAATCAAGAACATTGGAAGAGAAGGAAGGAACAGGAAGCTCCAAGACCTATGGAGATTATGACAGTGATGATTTTACAATCATCATCTGATCAAGAACCAGATATAAAGGCAAGAAGAATCAGCGTTTGTCCTTAGGGGGAAATGTTGGAAATCTATTAAGTCCAAATACTGGATTTGATGTTATCTGTTTATGTATAGACAATATTATATTTTGTTTGTAAACTACTTAACACATTATGCAGTCATGATCAAATAATCATGAGACTGCAGTTTAGTATAGATATGGCTAGAGCCATCTTAGGTAAAGACAAAGACCACATCTGTTTGGTCGTTTATATGGTTATTTGAAAGGGACAGTTACAATATGGCAGTTAAGGTTGTTAAAAGCCATAACTGCCTTATCCACTTGAAACATCACAACCTTTACTCATACCTTTTCATAACCTATAAATAGAACTTGTAAATTCGTTTTATAATCAATCAATACAGTTATTTTATGCATTGTTTTTCCCTCCATAATTTCCTACACTTTTCTATTTTGCATACCATTCAAAACTACACATATATCCTCACATCAAATCACTGCACAACTATGGCTTACAACAACAGATATAATGATACCATTTGGCCTAGAAGCACTTACTTGTCCAGAGGAATTGTTGACCACAGAAACAATATGAATGCGGAAGGTTACTTCTTACATAACTATTTTCATATTTGCAGTCACTTTCAGTTTCAAGTCAGCAGATGACTATTACTTGAAATCAAGCAACGCGGATTCTATAAAGCATGTGTCCACGCCTTTAATTTGCATCGAGGTAGTATTCTATAAAGAAGCTTATTTACAAAACACAGTTATTCATTGAATTAGAAGTTTCTTATGCATTACTCCATGATCTACAGGCTGCAAATGATCCCATTTCCCCAACTAGAGCAATCCCTCATGCATATATCGAGGTATTAATGAATTACTTTATTTTAGTTGCGGTGGGAGCCCACTTATGTGAACATAAATGACTTCGTAATTTAAATAAATCGTCCATGTGGTTTTGTGAACATAAGGGAAATCGCTATCGTCGAGGCAATCTGCATATGGTTTGCACATGTTGCTTTCACCTTTGGCCCTCAAATATGTATTTTTTTGCCTTCTTGTACCCTTAAGGTTAACGGAAAAGGGATGAATAGACCGTTTATGAAAATTGTCGACAATGTACGGTATAAGAATTGTATTCATGGTGGGTTTGGTTTGAAAGCGAACTTGAGGTACTTAGTGATAATGGCAGCAATGTATAGAAGTACAGAACTTATGACTCGATGTATAGCTGTACAAGACTTATGGCTGATATGAGGTGCACAAGTTGTTTTCTACATGTGTAAAACTTTTGTAGTGTAAGCAAGACTTTGTGTGTTCTGTTTTTATGATGTGTTACGGTTTTAATGAAACGTAGTGGTGATAGTTTCATTCTTCAATTGAAATTGCTTAGATCACAACAACAGTGATATGCTTGATATATTCTTTACACGTAAATGGCCTATTCGTCTAATGTGATTTTTATCACTATTGATCTGCCTGATGCCAAAGACGTGAAGCTTAAACTCCGGCCTGAGGGTAAGTTCTACTTTTTTGCAACAGTAGGAACCGACAATGTACCTTATGAAATAGACTTCAACCTTCAAGATAAGGTTGATAAGAATGTAAGTACCATTGTCAACATTCTTTTTAACATGTCTTATATTTTCAATCGATATCATATTGATGGGTTTTAAAACTGTAGGAGAGCAAGTCGAGCATTGGGTCGAGAACTATTGTTTATCTTATAAATAAAGAATAAAGCAAATGGTGGAACAGGCTTTTAAAGCAAGAGGGAAAGACTCGAGATTTTGTAAAAGTTGATTGGGATAAATGGGTCGATGAAGATGAACAGGATGAAAAGGGTTAGTTGGTTTCGTAACGTACAACTTCTTGTTGTAAAATTATAAAATCTGTTATAAATTTATTATAATGTGAATTTAGGTTTGCAGCTGCAGCTGCAGCTGATATGGACTTTGGTGACATTGATTTCTGTGTAAGTACAACTTCAGTCTAGGCCTTGAGGGATGTGTGAGATTGCGATTCCAAGGCAGATTTTGTGTTTGTGAAATAGTGTATTCAAAATGTAGGACTCAATCTACTTTCTCAAATTCCAAATAGCTTGCTAAAAACAATTTTAAGCGTATTTTCATTTTCCAAAGGGAATAGTTATATAATCTTCCGTAAAACACAATCCCACCCCACTTAGTTTTGCAAGTGATTCATTTCAACTCCAATAAATTGTCTAACATATGGTGTTATTACTTGTTATTCTGCAGAAACATAACATGGGAGGTGGTGAAGGGTTTGATGCAGAAGGTATTTCACCTAATTCTTTTGCTAAGTATGACATCATTTTGTTGTTGTATTAACGCCTTTGTGAACATTTGCAGGTGATGAAGATGATAGTGACACTGAAGAAGAAGTGAATGAAGAGTATATGTAGCCAGGAACATTAGAAACATTGCCATCAGCAACCCGAAAGGGGGAGGAGGTTGTCTACGTTGACTTATTATTATTAAAAAATAAAGTTAAGTCTAATAAGTATATCTTCACATGTGAAAAATGTTGTTAGAAGGAAATTTTAGGTTGATGGATATGGATATTCTGCATAATGCTTACCGTAGCGCTAAAAGTAGAGCAATTCTTTTGCCATTTTTAGATACACAACCAAGTGAAAATTTAATCTCAGTCATTAAACAAATATGTGATGATACCAGAAACACGGTATGTGTTATCAGTGGGTATGGTAAAGAAAGTCTTGGCACATTGTATGACTCTTGTGATAAACTTGTAGTTGCAACTACTGGAGATGCAGAATGGAAAACATGTGGATGGAATGATTGTGTTGGGTGGATGGAGAATGCTGAGTAGATAATGAACTTTTATGGGGAAGATGGTTCTGATGGCTCTTATATTGAAAGGAAAGAGAGTATAATGGTTTGGCATTATAAGAATGAATGGGCATTTGGGCAGGAACAGGCTAAGGACATGTTGGAACCTCTTGAAAAAGTGCTTGCAAATGTATATTGGGCTAATCCTAATCTTACCCATTTACCCCTTTCGACCCAGTCAAACCCAATGGGTCAAACACAGAAAGTCAACCCTTGACAGTTACACAAGTAACTACTATTTTGCAGTTACAAACATAACGGCCATAAGGCAGTTATTCCCTAACCGACATACCCTTTCAACACACCCCTTCAACTTGTATAAATAGATTAGAACTTGTAACATAACTAATGATGACATATTATTGATTTAATACAAAGCATAATTACAGAACCTTTGTTTCAATATCTATATTGGTATATTTTGACTTTTGACTTAGTAAGATCATAAGATCCATAATCGTTGAGGCCAACAATTGGTATCAGAGCGGTTTGGTCACACTAACCAAGAATCATTATTTACCAGTTTCGTTTTAGTTTCAGAATCAATAAGAACCCTAAAACAGTTTCAAAAAAAAATCTGCAAAATAACTTGAACACAAATCAAGATATCATTTTTGTGTTCTATACTTTTGTCGCATCAAGGGGAACAATCACACAAGTGATTACTCCAACCCGGCAACAAAATTATTTGCATTTTTCATCGAAACTGACTTTTTATCCACATAGGATCAGAAACGAATTAAAAATCGTTTATACATATTGATTTAAACAAAATAAACGAAGTCATCTATAGGGCAAAAATCAAAGATTCAAATTAGAACAAACACACCTGTACTGAATCAAGAATCAAGCCCAGAACGTTAATTAAGCCACCAATTGACTTAATTAAGTCTCCAATCTTTCATATCACTCACGGATTAAAAAACTCCCAAATCAACGAAACCCTAAAATTTCGATTGAAGGGATCTGGTGTTCGCAAAGATCACCACGTACCGGAGAAGATAAGAAAGCCATTCAACCTTATCATAGGCGTTTGACCACGTAGATTAGGAGAAGAAGAAGCGGATCTCACACCCAGAAAAGGAGAGAGACGAAAAACAGTCTCCAAGAGAGACATTTTTCTTTTTCTTATCTCAAAAAAACAAGAGATATAAAGAAAAATATATACGGCGCATTCTTTATCTCACAAAGAGATAAATAATATACAAAATAAGGAGGGGCAGTATTTTAAGTAGGCAAGGATTTTATTTTTATAAGGCATCGGGTTAGACCATCAACCCATTCAGGTTCCAAAATTTAACAACACCACTCTTTCATTTTTTTATATAGTATATATTCTTCATTTTAGATATATATTATTTTGTTTGATAAGTTACTTTTTTTTTTTTTAATTTTAGTACTTCATAAAAAAAAAATTAGATATAATAACCTAGTGATTACACTGCTTATTATATTAGAAATAACTTTTAAGGAGTAATTAACCTTAGGATATTTCATTTAAGTTTTTTTTAATCTCCCTAGGATAGTCTTTCAAAACTAGTCCTATAAAAAAGTTTTATACACCTTTAAGGAAAATAAAACATTAGAGCTCATTAAAATTAAGAAATTTCAACACACATCGTGTTAGAATTTTTCTTGGAGATTAATTGTCAATATCTTTAAGATATGATGAAAGATAGTGGTAGTAAGGAACCTAGTACTAATACTTCAATTAGTACACCCCAATTTCAATGCCCAATCCTAAAGCCCGCAAATTAATCATTATGGGCAATTCGCATGCAAATTATCCTCGAAGCAAATAGCTTATGGGAAACAATAGAGCCAACTGAGTCGACTCAACCTAATAAGAAAAAAGAAAAAACCGCTATTGCATTTCTTTACCAAGCCTTACCCGAAGAACAATTACTTCAAATAAAAAAGCACAAAACTGCCAAAGAAATTTGGAATGCTTTGAAAACTAGACACGTTGGCGAAACCAGAGTTCAACAAGCAAGACTTCAAACAATCAAATCCGATTTTGAGATGTTATACATGAAGGTAGACGAGACAATCGACACCTTTACTACAAAACTTACAACTATAGTAAACAAAGCCGCTAGTTTAGGAAACACCATAGAAGATGAAACCTTAGTACGGAAACTACTAAATGTTGTACCCGAAAGGTATTTGCAAATAGTCGCATCTATAGAAGAATATTCCAACCTAAGCGAAATGACTATGGAAGAAGCAATTGGTAGACTTAAAACCTACGAAGAAAGGATTAAGTTCAAAAAGGGAAGACATGTGGACAACCAAGAAAAATTGATGTTCACACGACATGACAATAGAGGAAAAGACTTTCGAGGGCGTGGACGTGGGACGTATAAATTTTCACACGGTAAAAACCACGAAAATTTTAAAGAAGAAAAGAAAAACGGAGAAAACTCTCACAACAACTTCAACAAATCACATATTGATCTTAGCAAAGTAAAATGTTACAAATGCAATAAAATGGGTCATTATGCAACTAAAGGTCATTCAAAACCAAACACTAGTACGCAATCTAATCTTGTCGAGGAGGACTTAGAACCTACCTTACTAATGGCAATATTAGAAGACCCACTTGTAACAAAACTTAAAGATCAAATTGTCTCGCTACACGAACAAGATGTAGGATATAAAGAGACAAATGTAGATAGTCTATGGTACTTAGACAATGGAGCCATCAATCATATGACTAGAATGAGAGAACACTTCAAAGACCTAGATGAGAACTTTAGTGGAAAAGTAAGATTCGGAGATGGATCTCATATAGAGATTAAAGGAAAAGGTTCAATCCTATTAGAATGTGATGACGAGAAACAAAGAATCACATCTCAAGTCTATTACATTCCAAGCTTAAAAAGCAACTTATTGAGCCTTGGACAATTCACCGAAATCGGCTGTAAAGTAGTAATGGAAGACGATGAATTACGACTTTATGACATGGACAACAAAATCTTCATGAAAGTCCCTAGACAAAGAAGCCGTCTATACAAAGAAAGTCTGAAGATAGGCACACCTGTTTGCCTACTAGCAAACTTGAAGGACAACACTTGGTTATGGCATGCAAGACTAGGACACCTCAACTTTGAATCACTAAAATCAATGACTCAAAGAGAGTTAGTTCAAGGAATACCTGCCATTAAACATACAACACAAATCTGTGATGTTTGTTTAGTTGGTAAACAAAGTAGAGCACCATTTCCCAAGAAAGCAAAAACTAGATCAACCTCACCTTTAGATTTAGTATACGGAGATTTATGTGGACCAATTACACCACCAACACCATCTGGAAAAAGATACATATTCTTACTAGTAGATGACTATTCAAGATATATGTGGGCGTATTTCCTAAACACGAAAGATCAAGCATTTGATACTTTCAAGGAATACAAGAATACAATAGAGAAGGAGCTAAGAACAACATTAAAAAGTTCAGAACAACATTAAAAAAGTTCACAACTTACCGCACCTTACTCACCGCAACAAAATGGAGTAGTTGAACGAAGAAATAGGACAATTATGTCTACAACAAGATGCATGATGAAAGCAACCAACATGCCTCAAAATTTTTGGGCTGAAGCTGTTAGACATTCAATATACATTCTAAACAGCGTTCCTACAAAAGCCTTAGAAGACATCACTCCATATGAAGCGATTAAACAAAGAAAGCCAAACTTAGAAAATCTAAAAGTTTTCGGATGCATAGCATATGCAAAGGTACCATCACAACATCTGAAAAAGTTAGATGACAGAAGCAACAAAATGGTATACTTAGGAAATGAACAAGGATCAAAAGCCTACCGACTATTTGATCCAACAACACAAAGAATTTGTGTTAGTAGAGATGTGAAGTTTAAATAGGATGAAACATGGGACTGGAAGGATTACTTGAATGAACACACCAACGATCAACCTGAATGGTTTGACTTCGAAGTTGAAAACCTAGAAGCCACAAATGATCATCAGGAACAAGAAATCCAACCAAATGAAGAAGATAACGATATCCCTACAGATGATGATGAAAATCCAACATCAACAACAAACTCACCCTCACAAGCCTTTCGCACACCATATACAATTTCATCGCGAGTAAACGCTCAAACTACACCAACTGCCTCAGCACATTCAACCAATCAAAGTAACTCAAACGCAACCAGGAATTTACATCCAGACTTTGATCACACACCTTTACAAGGTTTTAGAACGTTAAATGATATATAAGATAACACCGAGGAAGTATTACCCGAGCAACTATTACTGGCTGAAGATGAACCTAAGAATTACTAGGAAGCATCAACCGATCTAAAATGGATTGAGGCAATGAAGGTCGAATTAGATTCCATCAACAGAAACAATACATGAGAACTAACCACTCTACCAAAAGGACATAAAGCCATTGGATTAAAGTGGGTATTCAAGACCAAGAAAGATGCTAATGAAAATATAGTCGAGCATAAAGCAAGACTAGTAGCAAAAGGCTACATACAAGAGCATGGCATAGATTTCGAAGAAGTCTTTGCACCTGTAGCAAGAATGGAAACAATCCGATTACTATTAGCCATAGCTGCTAATAATAAATGGGAAGTACATCACCTTGACGTCAAATCTGCATTTTTGCATGAAGAGTTGAAAGAAGAAGTGTACGTTACACAACCCGAAGGATTTATAAAGAAACAAGATACTGGAAAAGTCTACAGACTCACAAAAGCTCTATACGGATTAAGATAAGCACCACGTTCTTGGAACATAAAGTTAGACAATACCTTGAAGTCTTTAGATTTCAAGAAATGTGCTTTGGAACAAGCTGTCTACACGAAGAAATCAAAAGATTCAATACTTCTAGTTAGAGTCTACGTAGATGATTTAATCATCACTGGCATACCTAAAGAAGAGATAGACAAATTCAAAGCTCAAATGGAAGAAAAATTCGAGATGAGTGACCTAGGATTACTATCCTACTACTTAGGAATTGAAGTCACACAAACTGGAGGTGACATATCAATAAAGCAATCCGCCTACGCAAGCAAGATCCTAAAGGAAGTTGGAATGCTAGACTGCAACGAAATGCTAATACCTATGGATCCAGGAACAAGACTAACAAAAAACACTGAAGAAACAATGGTCAACTCAACTGAATACAGAAGCTTAATTGGATGCTTACGATATCTGCTACATACAAGACCCGACTTAAGTTATTCCATTGGATTACTTAGTCGTTTTATGCAGGAACCAAAGGAACAACATATGAAAGCTATCAGGCAAGTACTACGCTATGTAAAAGGAACAAAATACTATGGAAGCACCTACAAACACAATGGAGGAAACCAGATACAAGGTTATAGTGATAGTAGCTACGGAGTCAACACTCAAGAAGGCAAAGGCACTACTGGAATTATATTCTACTACGGTGAATCACCAATCAGCTGGAGTACACAAAAACAAGCCACAGTAGCTCTATCATCATATGAATATGAGTTCATTGCAGCAAAAACAGCAGCAACACAAGCATTATGGTTAAAGAGATTACTCAGCAAGCTTACACATAACCAAGAAGAAAAGGTTATAATAATGGTCGACAACAATTCTGCCATCGAACTAATGAAGAATCCCGTATTTCACGAAAGAAGTAAGCATATTGACATAAAATATCACTATATACGACAATGCGTTGAAAGAGAAGATTTACAAGTCGAGTTTTGATAAGGTTTTAAAATGTACCTTTTTGAGGGGTCGTTTAAGCCCTTATTTGATCACTTTTGTATCCGTTATTACTTAATATCGTTCCTTTTCACTTTTTAGGTCTCCTGAAGGCAAATTGCTGTAATGGCACTTATTTGGACGAAAAGGCGCGGATATACGAAGAAAATGGCCAAAGTCAAGAATCGAGACATTCAAGCTGCTGAAAGACAAGGTGACGGTGGCACTGCTTAACTGCGACGCCGTCGGAGCATTTTGTGACGGCACAGAAGCCAAATTTGATATTTTCAAGTGACGGTGTCAGGCTTTAAAAGAGTAGGCCGTCGCAAATCAGACGACCTAGATTTGATCCAGACGGCGTCAGAAGCTGAAGAGGACGGCGTCACAAGCACAAGGTGACGCTGTCGCAAGACTAACGTGGCCAAGACGAAACCCTAATGACGGCAACCCGACGGTGTCGCAAAACATAAGGTGACGTCGTCGCACATGTAATCTTATATATAGAATCCTAATTTTTCAGTTTTAGTGTGTAGTCTTTTGGAGTAAAAACCTAAACCGAACCAAGGTTGTCTTGTACAGTATTTTAGGGTTCCAAACCCTATCTTACATCAAGATAAGTGTTTTACTTCATTAATTCAATTATGTCTTTGATTATTTGTGTGTATGCTTGCATGTTCTCCATGTCCGGCTAATTTACTTGTTTGTTTGCTTAGGGAATATGAAACTTAATTATTGAATATTGATTGGTTGTCTGTTATCTTAATTGTTAATGATCTAGTAATGCGATAGGTCATTCGTTATGTACTTAATGCTTGATTAATCTTTGTGAACCTTAGGTTATAGCACTTAGAGTGGTTGTAAGCTAAACCATCCAAAGAGGCCTTAGAGTTAGAGTTTATAATCCCTAGTGGGTCTTGTAGATGAGACCATTTGGTAAGCTCAAAGAGTTAGGGATAAACGCATACCCTACAACTTTAGACACACAACGCGATTAAGAATAAGGACGTGACAATTCAACCACCAATAGGAGATAATTAAGGAGTAATAAAACCTAAGTGAACACATCTTTAAACTATCATACGAGCACACAATAATTAGACATAGACTACATACACCTTAGATTACATAATTAGATAAGTAGATTAATCGGTAGCAATACCAACCCCCAAATCCAAACCCTGAGATTCGTACTTTTCCATTTCCTAAAAAACATAAAAAAGATAAAAAAATAATCTTCCTCAACCCCAACCTTAGCGTAGTAACTTCTCACTAGCATTCCTATTCCCCTAGAGAACGATATCAATACCCGTGGCTTACCTTAATACTACACTACAACGATTAGGCTCACTGCCTAGGGTGTTATAAAACTTGCTCGAAGAAAAGGAAGTTCCTTTGACTTCGAAAGACGCGTGTAGCGTTATCAAGTTTTTGGCGCCGTTGCTGGGGAATAGAATAGCTAGTTAGTAGTCCACCTCGTTTAGGTTTCTTTGCTTGATTCCTATCAAGTAAATTTTTCTCATTCTTAGCTTTCTCGTAGTCTATCCCCTTTCTTCATGACCTTTGTTCGTAATCCCATCACTTTTCATCATGGAAGGTGATAACCAACCACCATTCATCAACCTACCACCAAATGACCCACCAAGAGCCCGTACTCTTGGTAAATACTCGAGACCAAGCCACCTAGGCTATAGGAACACCATTGAGCTTCCCGACCAAGCCCAAACTACGGCCCTGCAATCTGACACCATCCGGTTGGTGCAAAACGGATGTGCATTCCATGGACTTCGTTCCGAAGATCCAAATCAGCATCTAAGGGATTTCCTTAAAATTGTCGATTCCATCGACCTTGATGCTACTACTCGGGAGACCACGCGCTTGCGTCTCTTCTAATTCTCTCTACGGGACCAAGCTAGTAATTGGCTTGAGCGACTTCCCGTAGGCTCCATCTCAAGTTGAGATGATCTCAACTCTCATTTCCTTGCTCAATTTTTGCCACCGGGGAGAACCACCAAACTTAGGAATGACATCTTGATGTTCCAACAACGTCAAGGTGAATCTCACTATGAAGCATGGACTCGATTCAAGGACTTACCTCATAAAGTCCCTCATCACGGCATTGATCTTTGGCTTCAAATCCAAATCTTTTATGATCATGTCAACTTCCCCACCAAGTGATCCATTGACCAAGCGGCCGGTGGAAAACTTAGTGATCTCACCGCGGAAGAATCATGGTGTATAATAGAGGACCTTGATGTCTATGACAACGAAAGTTGGAATGACCCCCGTGAGTTGCCCAAAACCGTTAAAGCAATCTCCTTGCCTCCCATTGACTCACAATCTTCCGACTGTAGGATGATCGAACTTGAAGATCACGTTAAATTCCTAATGAGTTCCTACGAAAACCCTAAGTCTTCACGCCATGTGAACAAGGTTTCTTCCTCGTGTGAGTCGTTTTATGATCCTCATAACACGCGCACTTGCACCCAATCCCCCGAACATGCTTCCGTTGACTACCTATCCTCGCGTATTAATGGAACGGGAGGAAGATTCCCTACAATACTCGGACCTAGGAATTTCAATGAAACCCGAGAAGCATGGAAGGGCAAGCCCGACTTCTATTGGATACAAACCAAGGAATTCACTTCCAATGATTTTTCATGGCCCCCACCCCACGGTCCTAACCAACAAAACATCGAAGGGATGTTGCAAAACCTAGTTGCAACCCAAGAAGCCCAAATAGCTAAGCTCTCGGACCGCTTTAACCAACAACAAGCCAAAATGGATAGGAAGATAGATAACCTTTTGAAAGCCATGACCAATAGTGATAGGAAGGTTAATGCTATCTCAAATCCCGAGCCTTCCGGTGTAGAGATTAAGGACCCAAGTAAGTTAGCTAACCATGTCCAATTCGTCAATACCATCGCCTTAGTGAAACCTAATAGAACAAATGACGAAGAGGACCATACACGTGAGACTAATGAAACAACCGAGGAAGTAGATGAAGTAGACAATGACTATTTCAATAAGTTTCCTACGGAAGAAGAGCTATCTCGCCACCCTCACTTAGTACGTGACCTCCGTCACATGTATGTTAGGAAAAGCCCTAGAATCATGTTTGGGAACCCTTGGAATCTTAACATACCATGTTGCATAGGACACCTTTTTGTGGCAAAGGCCTACATTGACCGCAAATCACCAATAAACATAATGACTAACACCTACTATAATTGGGTAATGAAGAGGCCTATCCCAACTAGGCAAGACCCCGATAATCCTAGGGTTAGGTGCAATTTTCTTGGTAGAATTAAAGGATTGCCCGTTTATGTAGGTAGTTTCACGTTTCCTACGGACTTTATAATTGTGGATGATATTAGTACGGCCATAGATCCTAGCTTATCCCACGTTATTCTAGGAAAACCTTTCATAGAAAACACCAGGATGACTTATGATCCCTCATTGGGAATAGTGCGATTCAAGGATGAGACCGATGATGTAGCTTACCAAATGACGTTTAAGATTGAGAAGTTTTCATCACTTTCCAATGATGAAAAGGAACTTAAACTATTGGTCTATTATATGAATAATGAGGATAAGGAAAAGGGGTAGATTATGTTATGGCCAAGATTTTCGGATTCTATAAAGATTGCTTGAACTTAGGACCGAAATATAGAACCGATTGGGGAGAGGACGACCTCTTAGAAAGGTGCATCATAGGGCACTTTTACAACATGGAATCCCCCAATAGAGACCGTCATGAGGAAGGAGATGACGGTAATGAAGTTACGTGAGGGCACGACTACAAGACTCTTAAATAAAGAAAAGCACTTCGTGGGAGGCAACCCATGCTTAATTGTTTGCTTGTTAGTGTCGTATATCTTTTATTAATTGTTTATTCTCATGTTTAAATTTGTAAAAATGCTTTATTTTGTTTTTAACCTCGTCTTAATTGCATATAAAGGTATTTTACATAAAGGATAAGTGTATGGAGGATTACACACGTTTTCAAAAGAAACGTAAACATGAGAATAGCAATTCATTAAAAGATATATATGTGTGTTTGTTCGAGTCAAATGCTTGTATCGAGTCATAATGGATGTTTTGCAGAAATTTTTCCAAATTCTAAAGATGTAAATTTTCCAGAATTTTTTCCAGAAAATCGCATACCAGTTTTTGTCAGGATAACCTGACGGTGTCAGGATTGCAACCTGACGGCGTCAGGATGGAGTAAAAACAACAGATTACTTTTCTCGTTTTCTGAGCTACTTATAAATTTTTGGAATTTTCCAGGTCTTAATTTTCCAGAAATTCTGTAAACATACATTCCACAAGCATTATATCTTAGTTTAGTAGAGTCTTATATATATTATTACCGCCGATTTTACGCGAAGGTTTCGTTTGTTTTCTTTAAATGTGCAGGTTTTATTTATCAAGAAGAAGAAACAAAAGATTGGAAGGATCTTTTCACGCACACATTCTTTTTGGAAAGGATTTAACCACTACTTCACACACGGATCCTACCGAGCTAATCAGGGGAGTACTAGTTTCTGTCGTTTTTCATTACCTTCTATTATCATAACTTGGATACTTTCGGGGAACATTGGGGACAATGTTCAGTTTAAGTGTAGGGAGGGAAAATAAAACGGGAACTTTGAAACTATGCTTATCCTTGATTATTTGCTTTGTCCAATTGTATTTGTGTAATAAACCATGAGAAAATGTCGATTAGGGTAATTTTGGAACCAAATTTAAAATTTTTCATGACATATAGGAGTGGGCCATTAGTCTTAACAAAAGCATCTCACGGATAGGAAGTTGCATGACTAGCACAAAAACCCTTTACCACCTAAATTCCACCCAAAATGTGAGGATCGCCCTTAGATTAGTAGGAATTAAAAGCATTCATCTTTAATGCTTAGAGTGTGAACCGGTAGTATATTAGATTCTAGAACTTTTTTTGTGATGCATTCCGAGATCGCTAGTGAGACTACACTTGTGTAGTTAGGAATAACTAAATGATAAGAGGCATTAGGATAACCCTTGTTTGATATCCGTAATATAATTACTTCTTCCACATTGGTTGAGTAATTCCCCCACACCCTTTGTGTTGTACTCATCTTTAGTACACGATACCCCTAGTTAACCCCTCAGAGTCTATCCTTTTCGCGGTTCTCGTGATGTTTCGGTTTTTCCGGAATATCAATGAAGAGCATTGTTTACACCCCACCCCCAAATATACACCCAAATCGCCTTAGCCTACCATGTATGCACTCACTTTTAGTGCATTATTGTTATCACCCTAAACCCTTAGTTCAATTATCTAGTTGCTTGCATAAGTTGCTAAGTCGAGTCATATCCTTTGTACACAGTTTTGGGACGATTGGGACTCATGGGAAAAAGTTAAAGTTTATAAAATGATTGGAAGGGAACGTTAAATTCCCTAATTTGCGTAATAACATACCCCAAGTGTTTTGATCTTTTCAATTCGGGTCAAATTAGTGTTAAAGTAATAAAAACTCAAGTGTAGAGACGTGCCTATAAATCCCTATCATTTTGATGTTACCGTAAAGGATGGTAGAGTAAAAGTGTATGAAAAAAAAATCGAAAAAAAATAGAAAAAGAGAAAAGAAAAAAAAATATAGAGTGAAAAAAAAACATACGGGCTACCATCCTACAACTATCATTTAAATTTATGTTTGTTTGTTTCAATTAGCTAGAGTCTAGAGTGTCGAGTCTTGGCTTAGCAACGCCATTCTTCGTATGCTTGTAACAAAAATATTTTTGACTTGCCACCACTAAATAGCCTATTCCACCAAACCCTTTGTTTCCTTACCATAAGCCTAACATTACAACCCTTTAAAGACCTCTTTGATAGTCTTTCATAGGTGCTTACGCCAAAGCGATGGAGGTTTGTTCTATTCTAAGCCTATGGTAATCTATGTACTAGGACCGGTTAATGAGTGTTTAATCTTCCATTTCCAACTTGTTATATTTAATATACACCCGAGAGAGATGTGAGTATCCAAACACCCCATGTGAGGTGATAGTATGTAAATTCAGTGCTTGTTATGACTTTTGCGGGGCTTATATGTGTTGTGGATTGTTTTAAACTAATGCTTCATGACCCCTAACTTATAAATTAATTGGCTAAAAGCACATTTTCTTGAGGACAAGCAAATACCAAGTGTAGGGATATTTGATAAGGTTTTAAAATGTAACTTTTTGAGGGGTCGTTTAAGCCCTTATTTGATCACTTTTGTATCCGTTATTACTTAATATCGTTCCTTTTCACTTTTTACGTCTCTTGAAGGCAAATTGCTGTAATGGCACTTATTTGGACGAAAAGTCGCGGATATATGAAGAAAATGACCAAAGTCAAGAATCGAGACATTCAAGCTGCTGAAAGACAAGGTGACGGCTTCACTGCTTAACTGCGACGCCGTCGGAGCATTTTGTGACGGCGCAGAAGCCAAATTTCATATTTTCAAGTGAAGGTGTTAGGCTTTAAAATAGTGGGTCGTCGCAACTCAAACGGACTAGATTTGATCTAGACGGCGTCATGAAGAGGACGGCGTCACAAGCACAAGGTGATGCCGTTGCAAGACTAACGTGGCCAAGACGAAACCCTAATGACGGCGACCCGAGGGCGTCACAAAACATAAGGTGACGCCATCGCACATGTGATCTATAACACAAACCACAACACAATCTCACAAACCTACAACATATAATTTCGCAAAGGGGTTAACTGATATAGATAAAAGCACTACATAGTTCTCTTTACTAACACATAGCACCACATTGATTCTCAAAGGGTGGGACTGCATTGGACGGTGGAGATTAATTGAAGTCAACTGTTTTTGTTTGGAAAGGTTGTGTGTGTGATAGGGATTGTCAACGTGGCACCGTCATAGTTTGTTGACACATTAATTTGTTGCAAAAGTGAACATATCTGCTCAAACGATCGGGATCCTCTAATTTTGACAAAAACATACTTGGTTATGTTTAAAGAATTTACACTATCACTACTACTTATAATGCACAAACGACTCTCTCTCCTATTTAATTTTCAGACTTTCAGATTTGCAAGTAATAAAGCATGATGTACAACACATTAAAGCACAAAATTTCAGACTTACAACCACATATGCATTATATAAAACACATTGATACACATATTAAATAAAGAAAAAGCCAACAAATCGATTCATCGTCTTGATGAACTCAATGGATATTGGCATGTTGCATCCTCATCTACCCCACACGGGCCTCATCATCATCATCATTAGCATCATCGACCATCATCATCTTTGTTGACCATATTCGTCTTCATCTTCATTTACCGTCTATCCCGTCATCATCTTTTTCGACGTTTATTAATTACAGATTTTTGGATCATCATCATCGATCATAAAAAATCTAAAAATTAAACCAGAAAAAAAAAGTAAAAAAATAATAATACAAATAACGAAAATGTAAATCACCATATTTGGTTATAAGAATTACAAACAAAAATCATTGAAAATGGAAGATTCGAGTTGGGGTTGAATATGATTAATGAAAAAAAAATCAAAAATCATCATCACCTGGAGATGCAAGTGATACTCATGTATGGTGAAATGCTAAATTTCGTACGAGGCAGACAAAGAAGACGAAGGAAATATAAAAAGTTATAAAAGCTAGAAACTGAATTGACGTGAGATTTAGATTCATGGTTAAAAGATATTTCCACCCTCTCCCCATTTTTATGGCCAATAAATGAAATTAAAAATTCATAAGTTCTCATTTTAATTGTCAACAATTGTCAACCGTAGATCTAAATAGCTTGATGTATCCGATGGTCAAAAAATTGCCCTACATTTTGTATGTTAAGGAGTTGTTATCTCTACATATATATTGATACGTGGGGCGGAATTTATACAAGCTAACTTATCTATACTACTTATAATAAAGGAATGAATCTCTCTCTTCATGGTCTTAAAATTAAGACTTACAAAATACAAAGCCTATTGTACAATACACAATGCACTATTAATGATATTCTCATCAATCTTAATTTTAAGACTTACAAGTCTTAAAGCTTAATGTACAAAATACAAAGCACTATTAATGTGATCAAGATATTTAATATAGTCAATTAATTAACTGGTCAATAAATACAATTAATGCAGTTATTAAAACACCCATTACACAAAATACACAAATTATCAAGCATATTGTACAACTAACTTAAACACAATTCGTGCATTAAATGTCACTAATACAAATAATATACAAATATTCAAGTCCGAACGGGCAACGGGCCAAATGGGCCCGAGCTCGAATGGGTACAGTCCAAACGGGGTCGAGCCCGAACGAGAACGGGCCAAACGAGGTCGAGCTCGAACAAGAACGGGCCAAACGGACTCGAGCCCGAACAGGAACGGGTTAAACAAAATTCTTGATCCTCGTAAATTTATTGTCAAAAAGAACATAATAAACTAAAGTACATGATTCATCAAAAAAATTTATTTCAGGGTACCCGCCGCCGCAACGCGAGGGTACCCTGCTAGTTATATCTAATGAATGGTTGAGATTAAATGCACAATTCTCTCTCTTATTTCTCTTTTATTAATCATTCTCTTTTTATCATTAATTTATCTCTCATTTATATTTTTATCATTATTTGTGGGTCTTTTTTCTTTTTTTCCCTCCAATTTTTTCCATGTTCTCTCCATTTTCTATCCCTATCAGTTAGTGTTTTTTCATTGAACCAAAAACAAAACAAGTATAAAGTGAAAAGAGCCATAATATAATGAGAGAAAAAAATGAATTGAACCCAAAAAGACATCAACATGCCACTAAGAGCATTAGGTATCGTTGAGCCATAGTTCTCATGTCGTTCTCCAAAACCAGTGCCACATCAGCAAAACACTGAACGGCACCAGAAAGCCTTTGGCACCACATTTTGTGCCGTTACCTTTGGTACCAGAAAATGTGATGCCGTTCTCCATTTTTTCATTTACAAAAAATAAAACATACACAATATTAACTAAAATAAACTTCATAAATTTAAAAAAAAATACACATTACATTAATTAAAAGAAAAAGGTACATAAAAATAAAAAGGGTGAAGACTGATAATACGTAACAAACTTTCTCAAATATACAGAAGTACGTAACATACAAATTTTATTATTTTTGTACGTAAATAACTTTCAAATTTTGTTCAATGTACGTAATATTGACAGGTTACTAAGTTTTAAAGTTACAACATTGGCCCCTGTCGTTTGCAATTACTTTCACCGTTAGTCATTTGACATTTTTTCACTTAAAAAAATTACAGTAACGGTCCTTGTAGTTTGCTTTGACTTTCACCATTAGTCCTTTGTCTTTCATCTTTTTTTATACGTTTTTACGCGTTTTTATACACATTTTTTTATATATTTTTATACATGTTTTTACACAGGTTTTTATATACATTTTTTTTACACATTTTTATACACGTTGTTTAGATTTTTTATATATGTTTTTATACACATTTTTATGTACGTTTTTATACACTTTTTATACACATTTTTAACACGTTATTATACACATTTTTTACACATTTTTATACACGGTTTTATGTACGTTTTTTATACACTTTTTATACATGGTTTTGTGTACCATTTTTTATACGTTTTTATATGTTTTTATACACGTTTTTTATATACGTTTTTAATATACATTTTTTACATGTTTTTATACACGTTTTTTACACACGTTTTTATATACGTTTTTTACATGTTTTAATACACGATTTTACGCACGGTTTTATATACACGTAAAAAATGTATATAAAACGTTTTTTACACACGTTTTTTATATACGTTTTTATATACGTTTTTATATACGTTTTTTATATATGTTTTTTACATGTTTTTATACACGTTTTTTACACACATTTTTATATACGTTTTTTACATGTTTTTATACACGATTTTACGCACGGTTTTATATACACGTAAAAAACGTATGTAAAAACGTTTTTTACACACGTTTTTATATATGTTTTTTACGTGTATAAAAACATGTGTAAAAAACGTGTATAAAAACATGTGTAAAAAACGTATATAAAAACATGTGTAAAAAACGTGTATAAAAACATGTGTAAAAAACGTATATAAAAACATGTGTAAAAAACGTGTATAAAAACATGTGTAAAAAACGTATATAAAAACATATGTAAAAACGTTTTTTACACACGTTTTTATATACGTTTTGTTATGTGTATATAAAACCGTGCGTAAAATCGTGTAAAAACGTATATAAAAACGTGTGTAAAAAACGTGTATAAAAACATGTAAAAAACGTATATAAAAACCTTTTTTACAAAACGTGTATAAAGACATGTAAAAAACGTATATAAAAAACATGTATAAAAACGTACATAAAAACGTGTATAAAAACATGTAAACAACGTGTATAAAAATGTGTAAAAAAATGTATATAAAAACGTGTGTAAAAAACGTGTATAAAAATATGTAAAAAAATGTGTATAAAAACGCGTAAAAAACGTATATAAAAAGATGAAAGACAATGGACTAATGGTGAAAGTCAAAGCAAACTACAAGGACCGTTACTGTAATTTTTTTAAGTGAAAAAATGTCAAATGACTAACGGTGAAAGTGAATGCAAACGACAGGGACCAATGTTGTAACTTTAAAACTTGGTAACCTGTCAATATTACGTACATTGAACAAAATTTGAAAGTTATTTACGTACAAAAATAATAAAATTTGTATGTTACGTACTTCGGTATATTTGAGAAAGTTTGTTACGTATTCTCAGCCTTCACCTAAATAAAAAAAATAGTAAGTAAACAGGGAAAAAAATATTACAAACTAGTGATTAATTAAGGTTCCATAAATGCTCCACAAGGTCTTCTCGAAGATCGTCATGCAATTTTCTATCTCGAATTTCATTGCTTTTTCTAACATGTAAATCACATCTTTCGGCCCAAGTGCCTGGTACGTTTGACATGGATCAACGAAAAAATCTCTAAAATTCACTTGAAATTCTTCGTCTTCCAATATCATGTTGTGTAACATTATACAACAATACATGATTCTTTTCAAGGCGTTGATTTCGAAAGCACGTGTGGGTTGTCGTATAATTTTCCCAACGATCTTGTAGGACTCCGAAAGCTCGTTCAATATCTTTTCTAGAACTTTCTTGAACTCTTTTAAATTTTAATTTTTTCAGACGTTGCAACACTAAACATTTTGACAAGTACGGGACATGTTGGATAAATGTTGTCGGCTAAATAGTAACCTTTCATGTATGTATGTCCGTTTACTACAAATGGACATTCCGGAGATTTACCGACAAGTTCATCATCAAATAACGGGGAACCATATAACACATTAAGATCATTATTTGTCCCAAAATATGCATGCCAAACCCATAATTTTTGATCCGCAACCGCTTCTAACATAAGAGTTAGGTATTTATAATCACTCCTTTGGTAGCATCGTAACGTTGTCTAAAAAAATTAAAGTACTCGAGAATAGGTCGAACATCATAACTTAAGATATCGTTGACTATTTTATTAAAAAGTGTAGGACTCATACGATACCTTTGCCTAAACTTATCTTCTGTATGCTTAGCTGGAGTGTCAATCTTCACCAAACGATTAAATGTTGTTCCGCTTCTTCTCGATCACGTGGTATGTATTGCCCCGTCCTCTTAATACCCGATCCTTATCCACCGGCTTCTTGATCACACAAACCTAGAAGTTGTTCATATGCCATATAACCCTGGATATATCGATCCAGGTAGTTTTGAAAATAAACACCATAATGGTCGTAGGTGAAGAAGTTGTTGGGATTGTTTGGATCCATAGTTGAAAGAAAATCAAGTATTATTGAAGTAGAGATTAAATTGGAAGCGTTTATGATAATTGATAGAATAAAGGAGGAATTCATAGAATTTTTTGGGGTAAAACTTTTATAAATTTGTGCATTTTGGCTATATAGCCGTTACACACATTAAAAAAAACACAAACTAGCCGTTGGTTTAAAAAAAGAAAAAGAAAGAATGGCGTGGGCTGGCAAATACAGCGCGAGCTTCCTTGGCGCGAGTATCATAGTGGTGCGTCATTCTTCATTTTGGGCTGGTAGGTTGGCGCCATGAATGGCACCACGATACCCAAGGCTCTAAGCGTTTATTTTTTTTTGAACAACAATTTTATTAAAAAGACTAGCAAGAATCTGGAAAATTACAAAGAAGTTAGGTAGGAATTTTTTTTAACCAATCTACCCAACTAAAAGAAGCTTTGATGCCATTGGGAACCTGTCATTGTTGAGTGAACTTTATTTATTTTCCAACAAATTAGAAGGTCATATTCCATCAAGTATTGGGAGTTGTAAAGAACTTAACTATTTAGACCTTGCTGACAATAGACTCACTGGTCAAATACCCAAGCAACTTCTTCAACTTCCATCACTAAATTTTTTTAGATCTTTCTCAAAACCGCTTGTCTTGTTCCATTCCATCAGAGATTAAAAACCTCAATAAGTTGAGCGAGCTCTATTTATCTTATAATAATTTATCAGGTAGCATTACTAGTAGCCTTGGTGAGTGTATTAGCCTTACAAAGTTATACCTTAGTGGCAACCAATTTAAAGGCATAATACCATCTTCATTAGGTTCCTTAAGAGGATTGGAGGTACTCGACATTTCTCAAAATAATTTATCTGGTAAAATTCCTCAATTCTTAGGCAAATGGAATTCATTAGAATATTTGAACCTGTCCTTTAATGATTTTGAGGGTGAAGTACCGACTATAGGAGTGTTTGACAATGCAAGCGCATTTTCGGTTTTGGGGAACCATAAGCTTTGTGGTGGTTTGGATACACTTGAGTTACCCAAATGCAAGGAGACGGGTAGTAAGAAAAAAAGGTTTCCTTTCTTCATATTAGTCAACGTGATTGCACCGACGTTGCTCATAATATTATGTTGTGTATATCTTTTGTGTAAGAAGAAACGCAATAGTCAACCATCTGAGTCATCGGGTAGTGAACGGTTCATGAAAGTTTCTTACAGTCAACTTCTCAAGGCTACTGATGGCTTCTCTGCAGCAAATTTGATTGGGGAGGGTGGGTTTAGCTCGGTTTACAAAGGAATCCTCGATTCTAGTCATAATAAACCTGTTGCAGTCAAAGTTTTGCATCTTCAAAATAAAGGAGCTCACAGAAGTTTTCTAGCAGAATGTGAAGCATGGCAGAATATTCGACACCGTAATCTGTTGAAGATAATAACTTCATGTTCAAGTGCTGACTTCCAACGAAATGATTTTAAAGCTCTGGTTTATGACTTTATGCCCAATGGAAGTGTACACGATTGGCTTCATTCAAGTGCATATACATCGAAACTGAACCTTCTTCAAAGAATAAATATTCTTAGAGATGTTGCCATTGCACTTGATTATCTTCACAATCGCTGCCAAACAACGATTGTTCACGGTGACTTGAAGCCAAGTAACATTCTACTTGATGATGATATGGTGGCTCATGTTGGAGACTTTGGTTTAGCTACAGACTTAAACCAAAACAGCTCAACCGGGGTTAAAGGAACAATTGGTTATGCACCTCCAGGTAATATATGATTCTTGTATTCCATGATGCAGATTATAGTTTTGTAAACTAACTGATCATTGTAATTTCCAGAGTATGGTATCGGGAGCGAGATGACAAGTTGTGGGACGTCTACAGTTTTGGAATATTTTTACTAGAAGTGATGACAGGGAAAAAGCCAACAGACGACATATTTAATGAAGGTCTTAGCCTTCATAAATTTGCTCACGTGGCATTACCAGATCAAGTAATCGATGTTATTGATAATGATGCAATTGTGTTGCAAAGTACCGAAGCGAATGCAAAGAAAGTGGAAGAATGTTTGGCTGCAACTATCAAGATTGGAGTATCATGCTCTGCCCCACCCCAACGACTAAAAATCGAAATTGTTGTCAATGGGTTGCAGCATATTCTCGATGTGCTTCAAAATATATAAGGTACTTTGTTCTCCCATTTTGTAAAATCTGAGTTTGCTAAAAATCATCACTAAAATGGTTTTATTTGTCAACTCTTTCAGGTCTATCATGAAGCTTTTATCGTGAAGTTGTAGGAAACTGCAACAAGAAGCGGTGCATTTCGTAGTTAAATAAATGTTAAGTTGTTAAAGATGTTCGTAATTGTGGTTTAATTTTCTTGTTGCATAAGTGTACGAGATATAAGAGTACGATTACTTTCGTGGTGACGTATCATATGTATCAATCATGTTTGTAAGTGTGGTTTCATTTCCAAGAATCCAATTTGCGGTACTGAATTCTACTAAAGTTCTACTTGGTGTTTGATTCCTTAATGAACAGCCTAATGTTATTCGTGCTCTTTGACTTTCAATTTTATAAATTTGACTTTTTCTTGAATATCTGAATGAGAAAGCTCGAGGCTTCCCCCTCTTCTGGTTTCGAGTAGTGTATGGTTCAATTTTATAGAAAGTTAACCTCATGTTTGGTATACTGTATTATTATTGCAAGTATACTGTATTAAAAATGTGTCAATAATGATCAAAGTGGATTTCTTATACATAAATCAGCTCGAATATTTTGATGTACAGTTGCAAGTATACGTACATTCACATTAGAGACTTGAAACTTGAGAGTTGAGAGTGTTGCCAAAGTTACTACTTAATGGAAGTTTAATTAACCAAAAAAGGTGTAGTTATTGATTGTCCTAAAAATATAGATAAAAGTGAACTAGGTCAATTAAATTACAAAAAACGAGTCTTGTATCTACTAATGTAATGTGGAAACATGTAACTTACAGTAATATGAAATGGGTTAAACATGAAACTGTACACCCACTCTTGTTAAACAAACCAAAGAACAGCGAAAACTAAAATGGGTCAAATGGGCAGACTCAAGAAATATCTTTAACTGAACATGTCATTATTTTGTTCCATTCCATCAGAGATTGAAGACCTCAAGATGTTGAACCATCTCGATTAATCTTATAATAATTTACCAGATACCATTACTAGTAGCCTTGTTCAGTGCATTAGCCTTACAATGTTAAACCTACAAGGCAACCACTACAGTTTCTGAGATAATTTCAGCCATGAATGAATTTGTTGCTCTTCTTTTCCGAAATGAACGTAGTATTGATTCAAATAAGGAAGATCCATTGGCATTACAAATTAGTTGATACATTGAGCTTGCCTACTGTATGACTACTATTGCAAACAACACATCTAAAAAGATACACGCCAACCTTATTAACTGCTAGAGCAGAAATGAAACTAAAACACACACCATAGACGTCACTGTAAGTATTGTTATCGTCACTGCCTTTAAATAACTCGAGAAAAACAGATGGGGTTTGATGAAGCTGATGTCGTCCACAATCCGCCTTTAGAATCCGCCATATGACGAATACATAATAAATCTTGACTTATCCATCCAAGTACAAGCTCCAAATAACACTAATAACTAGCAATACACCACATTGACCACCTGCACAAACTAAAACAAACACACCTTATCATTCTTTCGAGCTTCAAACATATGAATGGCAGTAAATTTTAAGCCTTGGCATAGGTGATATCACTGAGCCCATTCCAGTAAATTGTTGCTCTTTAAAAGGGAAGAAAATATTTACGTTGGTAAGAAACTAACTGTCGAATACAGAGGTCGCAATTTCAAGCATTTTACTTATAAATGGATCAATTTACGTTATGTTATATTTATTGGGTTCAACATGCTTAAAACATTCATTAATCGTTATTTTTAAACAAGTTTAAGGAAAGGACATACCACGTTTGCAGGTCAACCTGATCCAGTCCAGACTAAAATTACCAGTTTGACTTGTTTCCCAACCTGACTAGCTGCCCGTTATGGAACACCTCTAGTTTAGATCATGTGTTGCCAGTAAGGCTCCTAAGCCTGCATTTCAAAGGGTCCACATCTACGGTGTGACTGATAAAGCATTAGCCAATGCTTTTCTGCAATGCAAAGAAATGGAAATACCAACGGGTTAGGGCTGAAGTGTCATATATATGGTTCACAATGTTAACGAGTCTATGTCAAAAACAACCATTTACAGTAGCAAAATTGGGGATCTTGCAACAAAAGTCAAACATATCAATAATGTTTTAAACACATAATTTTCTTGTGGACCTGAAGTAATAACTTACGGAATGGGCTCACTGCTATTATTTATGCCAAGGCTTATCATTTGCACAAGAAAAAAAATACAAGATAAAAAATAATCCTACCTTTGCCATGGCTGAAGTAATAACTTCTGGAATGGACTCAGTGCTATCACCAATGCCAAGACGTACTGTATATGGATAACCATATGCTTAACTTACCTAGTTATTCATTATCGAAAAACCCCTTATTCCCCCAACTAACTAATAAGCACTTTGGCATAAGCTTGCAAGTTCTTTATACAAGCTTACCCAAACACCCCCTAAATCCCATATTCTCATGACAGGTATCCCTCGAACAAACGCACGCTGCTTTACACATGATAATTAGGGAAAAAAGAAATACATTCCAATGTATAACGCACTTTGACATAAGCTTTACCCAAACACCTTCAATAAGCTTTTTAACTATTTTTATACCCAATAACTTATTAACCTCTTAAAATAAGCCTAGTAAAACTCGGATCACAAAGTGATCCACGATTACTAGCTACAAGGCCAGTGACCAGGGCGAGTTGAGCAGAATCGGCCAAAAGATTCAATTTGGTCACAAGTTGGTCAGCTCGGTGCTAACTCGTAAAAAAACTCGGCTTGATGTATTTTAACAAGTGTGTTAAAGTTTCTAAACATATACTTCTAGGGTCCATGAACATTTATATAGTCCTTTAAACATGTCATACTCTTACACATAGCTTCGAAGCTTATATATAAAAATTCCTATCTAAGACTATGAGTACTCCTTACCTAGGCCGATAACTCACTACAAGCAAAACAACAAACGGTATTTGCCTCCAATCATGCTCACAATATACTAGGGACGTTTAGGTAAGGTAAGAGTAAATAAAACTTAGGCACACTCGAAATACCCCAAACTAATGATATCAGCTTATTAGCTTAATCATCCCCTCAAAAACACATAAGCCCTTTAAAATAAGAAAAAAATTGAATTAGCTTTTTAGCTTTATTAAAACACAACAAACTATTAAGCTCTTTAAATAAGCTCACCGAAACACCCCCTAAAGTGTAACCTGAATAACCTCCAATTAATATAATTGGCAAAACCCAGTTAGTCCATAGTTCTAATCACCATTTCGATGTATGTAACCACTAATATGAGAAAAGATTAATAAATCCTGTAAAACTCTAAAACCTATATAATCTTCCATTTTCGGATAATTAAATTACACAAAAGAAGAAAAAGAAAAAATTAAATGAAGCACAAGAATGAGAATGAGAACGTACCATCGGTGGTTTTGGTGTGAAATGAAACAAACAAAAAATAGATAGGTGGAAGGATTGGATGGTGGAGATTAATTAGAGTCAAAGTGTTTTTGTTTGGATGGGATCGCCAGCGTGGCAGATTATTTTGTATCAGTGAAATGATACACCAATTACTAGTTCAATGTTCTTCTCTCATTTTCTATCTGTCACACACATTATTTTGTTGTAAAAATTAACATATGAGGTTTTTACTTTTCTTTTATTCTCTCTTAATTGAGATAAATTTGAGCCCCAAACACATAATCTTTCTTAACCGGAAGACTTACAAATATCTACTTCTTGCGTCTCAAAATTATTGTCTGGAGAGAAGAAGCACAACGATTAATAAAAGTGGAACCACTATAACTCTCAACCACTCAAATGGAATATTCTTTCATTATGTTCTCTTTTTCTTATTAAAATGGAAAAGTAGACAATTAATTTGAGACATTTATAAAAGAAAATATAGACAATAAATATGAAACGGATGATATCTTTTAGTTGAGAGGCAAATTAAAACACTTCAAGCTAAACTACTTAGGGCCCGTTTAGTATGTGGTGATTGGCGGGGTGTGGATTGATAGAAACATAAAATAACATGTTTAGTACCGTTTTATTTTTCTAACACAATCTCATCAACCATAGAATCCAAACCCACCTCCCCTAGTTACTTTGGTTGATATCAACCAATAATATTACTTTGACCTGACACATTTTTTTCACCTTCAATCCTCATCCACAAATAAATGTACTTATTCTTTTTTTAATTATTTATTTTCTATTATTATTTTTCAAATAATATTTTTATATTTAATTAATTAATATTTTTTTGTCCCCACCATTTTTCTCTCTCCCCATTTTCTTTCATTCTATACTAAATTAAAATCCTTTTCTAAACCCGTGATTATACCAAACGCACCCTTAATTTAGTAAACAACCCTTTACACCACTACTAAGAGCCCGATTGATTTGTAGATGGGTTTAAGATTATAATTTCAATTTGGATTAAAAAAGTCATTTGTTTTATATGTTGGGATACATATTCGGACAAAGGTTTATTATTATTTTAATATTAAAATATATGAGATAGATAGGAGAAGGACACAAGACCCGTACATAATTTTGTGGTAATAAAAGAGGAAAGAGATAATTGCTAGCAGTGTGTGAGGTTAAGGTGCAGGGTGCACTTTCAGGAAACTCAAAGGAAAGGCTTTTACTTAGCAGGAAACCCAATTCAATGTATACGACAAAGATGAAAAACTCTCCCTAACGGGAGTAGAGTCTCGCCCAAAAAACATGCATAACCAATGAAAGAGAAATTATGTTTACTTCTTTTGTACATATGGTGCCAAAAAATATGCATAACCAATGAAAGATAAATTATATTTTATATCTTTTATGTATATGGTGTGTTGTTGTGTGTGTTTTAAAACATGCATAATCAATGAAAGAGAGATGATATTTTATATCTTTTTATATGGTGTGTTGTTGTGTGTTTTAAGGATATTTTTAAATAATAAAAAAGAATAAAATATTTATGAAAAAAGAGAAGGTGCTGTAGAGGTTAAGGGAGATGAGATGAAAAAATAATTGAAGTGTTATATGGTGACGTGAAGCTAATGTGGCAAGGGAAAACCCCTAACAACACCCTCCACACTTAAACTAGGATTTTCATACAGGATTTGCACATCCCCTCTTATTTGGATTTAGTACCAGTTATTTATGCTATGTATTTCAACTAAACTAACTATTTTACTTTAACTTTTAACCCTTTGGACAAAAACCTAAAGACAAACGCCTCCTAAATATTAGGAACAATTGGTGGCATGGCTTAGCTCTTAACTGGAATAAACAAATATGTAGCCACGTGTACCATTCATTTTTTATTACTAGAGCAATAACAGTCCTGCCATCTTACTATAAATTCATTTACTTAGTCCATTCTGGTTAATCACAAACTTGAGTTTTGTATGAGTACAGTAATTGGTGCTCTTTAAGTATAAAGTCCTTTTTTTTCTTCTTCTCATAATGTTGGGTTAAACCATACCATGTATTAGTATTCTTGTCTTATGATCTATGATTATCGCACATATGATACAATACATGTAGTATAACAAACTGTTTTGCCTCACGGATGGTGTTTATAGTATAGTACTACACTACATCTTTGCATTCTTCTTATTTAAGGTCACAAGTGTCATTTGATCAAGAAATGAAAGCGTTATATGTAACACTGAAAAAACAATAGATGTTTCCTATAAAATGATATAATGGGCCAGAACAAATAGTTGCCCTAATCCATGATCACTCCAAACAAAAAAATTATTTGAGTTCAAAAGTGAACTTGATTGTATTTTATTGGTTAAAATATTTAAGTTATACTTTGTGTAAATATGTTCTACTATTCGCCTTTATTTATGGATTAGGTTTAGTTTATGTTTAGCTTTGGGCCCTAAATTGCATTTACCTCTCTGTGTTATACACTATATTTTTTTGTTTTATACATAACTTTATACAGTTTATTTAAATTTCACCCATTAAAGTTTTTATTAATTACCCAATTTTTTTAAGTTGTTGTTTCACAAATTTTACACTAATATTTTTATGTTTTTTTTTCTCCACCAAATTTATCAAAGTTTGACAAATTTCTTTTTAAATTATGACTTTCAACTAACCAATAAGAATGCTCGATTTTGCCACTTGTCAAAAAGAGCAACCTGATTGGCCTATTTTTTTTCTTAATAAGGCTGTTTTAGCAAAAACTTTAGAAATAATACACTCCTAATTCTTTTATTGTATAAAAGATAACACAAACCACCATAAAATCTCACTAACCCACAACTTTATGGTTGATATGCAAGCTCACATACTATTAAGTCAAAAACTTTGGGTTCTATCCGTATTATGTTTTTCGATTGTGTAACATAATTTTCATCAACTAATAGTCTTAGAGCATGGGGTACAGTAATGAGTGAACCTCGTCAATCCGAGGTGTACATAACAGTTGCACCGGTTGGTATACTTTCCAGTCTTTCGCCAATTTTTTTGCACTCGCATGGGAGAAATTTGCATTTTTGGTTTTTTTATTTTTATTGATTAAGAATGGATGGGTTTGTTTGTGTTGTGTTTTTTGAGAGAGTGTGTTATATGGGGTGTGTGTGTGTGATATGAAGACGAAGGGTGTGGTGTGTGTTTGTGTTGGTTTGCATTTTTTTTTATTGATTAAAAATGGTGTGTGGTGTATTTTTATTGACATGATTTATTTTTTATTTTTATTTCAATGAATAAAAAATTAGTTTATTTGAAATATAAAAAAGAAAATCGACAACTGACAGAAAAAGCTAGGCAACCAAATATTTAAGAATAAAAACTTTTTATCCTTTTTGAAACCTAAAATAAGCTGGAAATTAAGCTAGACAACTGACAGATAGACCACTTTTTTGGTTTACTTTTTAGGAAAGACTTGAAAACTACAAATTAGATTTAGATTCTTATGACACTTAAACTAAACTTTTAAAACATGTTAATTAGACTGTTTTGAAACCTAAATTGACAACTAAGAAGAGTTTTATTAGAAATAAAAAACTAAGCAGTTGAAAACAGATTTGACTTATGAGAATTGGAAAATTAATTAAAAACCTTCAATTCTAGTTAGAAAAACTTTAAAAAGCTGACATACTACTCATAAAACTAATTTGAAACTGAAACAACTTTGATTAATGACGTAAATACTTGAGATCAGCTTATCCCAAACACTCCCTTATCAAACTGCTTTTTCATTTTAAATGACCCGGTTAAGAGCATGGGCAGGCTGGGCCATTGCCCAGGGCCCATAATTTTGAAGGGCACAATTTTTTAAGTCCATTCCTTACGTAGATACTGTATATGTTCATGCATGACCCACAAGATCAGTTTCAAATATTTCTGAAACAATGACCTTTGTTAACACTCCTGTATGAATTACTGTTTGTATTACAGCTTCTTTTTTATATATCAATAGCGGCATTTTAGTATTAATAATTTTTTTTACATACATTTTTTTATAGGGCCTACTTTAGCTAGGGTGCATGGCTTCCGAAATTTAAAACTCTATCGTATTTGTCTGGCTTACTTTTAGTTACGGCACAGGGCACTCAAAATCCACGGGACGGCCCTGTTCATTTATAAGCTGCATTAACCTTAAACCTTAAACTCCTATGGACTACAAAACAAGCAGATTATAAGCTAAACCAAGATTGACTTATTTTTGAGTTTTTATGAGTTTTTAATGAAATTTAAAGAACAAGTGACAATTTAAGCTGAGATTAAACAACAAAACAGACAAATAGCAGAATAAGCTAAATTAAGACAGAATTAAGCAGTTTATAAAAAACAGTATTAAGGAGTTTCAAAATAGGCAGTTGGAAATGTTAAAGAACTTAAGACAGAAATTTAAGGCAACAAATATAGCGTAAAAAAACCTAGCTACTTTCTCTCCCTAGGCGAAAAGCGGCGATCAAAAATCCCCAACCGACTACATCATCATTCATTAATTTATTCCGATCGACGACGACGACATTCATATTCCTAATATATATTGCTTTTGTCTAGGCGAGCGTGCATAAATTATAATCAATTGTTGGGATTATTGATCTTTATTGTTCATATGCATAATATTATACTATAAGCTGCTTATATTCGACTACATACCAATTAAAGATTCCTTGTGGATTATTATATTAGTCGGTTGGTGGGCGTTTGATTATTTTAGCCATAACAACGATCATGCTTTTTTTTTTTAATCACAAAATCGTTTTTGTGGATTGATTATTGTGGTTTGTGGTGTTGGTCCTGTTAGTGGCAATTGGTTTATGCCGGTTTTGGTTTGGCTGAATTTTATATGATTTGTAAATGGAAAAAGGGTTTTTGAATGATAAAGGGAGAGGGAGTGGTAGTGGGGTGAAGGAGAAACGTGGTTCAGCTGATATTGATCCAGGTCCTAATATGGTGAATCCATTGGTTAAAGAGGGTAATCGTAGGGCTGATAATACGTTTGGAGAATCACAAGATAAGAGTACTTCGTTCGCAAATGTTCTCAATGCTGCTCGTATTCTCCCGAAGGTGAATTTTAGGCTTTTGGTTAATGAGGATCGTGTAGAATCCCATGACACAATGCTTCCTAAGGCTGCTATGGAAAAGGTGCTATGTCGGTATGAAAATACGTTGGTTGGTTACTTCCTTGGTAAGACTATCGCCTTTCCTAATGTTCAAAGTTATGTTACTAATACATGGGGGAAGTTTGGCTTGCAAAAGCTAATGAAAAATGGTGATGGTGTGTATCTTTTTAAGTTTGCTACCAAGGAGGGTGTGGATCGTGTTTTGGAACGAGGTCCTTGGTTAATTCGTAACTCGCCTATTATTCTTAACAAATGGACTCCTAGTTTATCCCTTAATAGGAACGAGGTAAACAAGGTACCAATTTGGATTAAATTGCATAAAGTTCCTTTGGTTGCTTATTCAGAGGATGGTTTGAGCTTGATTGCTACACAAGTAGGGAAACCTATTATGTTGGATGCATTCACAAGCTCTATGTGTGTTGAGTCATGGGGCCGTATTAGTTTTGCTCGTGCCTTAGTTGAAGTAAGCGTGGAATCTGAATTGAAGAGCCAAGTTACAATGGCTATTCCGAATGAAGAAGGTAATGGTTATAATACGAAAATTATTAACGTCGAATATGAATTGAAGCCTCCCCATTGTATTGATTGTAAATCATTTGGGCATTCTCTTTTTGATTGTCCAAAATGTGTGTTCGAAATGACATTAATGTGGCAGCCAAGGTGTTTAATCTAGTGGATAATCATGAAGAGGGTTTCGTTGAGGTAAGAAATCGAAAGAATAAAGGGAAGAGTGTGGCTGATTCGTCTCAATCTGGGCCATTGGTGGTGTTAGGCTTAACAAGCCAAAACCTAAATTTTGGAGACCTTTATCGACGACAGCTACTAAGCAAGGTTCTGATCCTAAGGTTAAAAAAGAGACTTCTTCTTCCAATGATAAATCTGATATGAACACTAAGTCTTTCAATCCTTTTGATGTTTTGAATTCGTTGGGTGAGGAGGGTGTTGATGGTTTTCCTCCGAGTGGTAAGGAGAAGGAGCAGGATATGGCTACTAAGCCTAGTACTTCTTCCTCTCCTTGTACTTCTGCTTTGGGCGATTATGGTAGCACTAGTACTACTCCTATTATTGAGAAAATTGGAAAGATTGAAATGCTAATTATTGAGGGGAAGGTTACTCTTGTGGATGATGATGGTAAACCTCTAAAAAAGGTTGATTCTTCAACTAAGGTGGGTAACCCATTCTCTAAGGTAGGTAATGTGGTTGTTTTTTATAGTGACGATGATGAAGTTCTGGAATATCCTAACGAGACTAATTATTTTGGTGGTGGAGGGAACAAGAGTACTCTTTTGGAGCAATGGAAAGATGGCACATGTGACTAAAATGATTATGAAGATGATTACTTTGATGATTGTGGTCTATCTGCGGCCCAATTAAAGGCTGCCGCCATCCATGACATTAGACTTGGATAAGTTGCTTTTACTTTGTTTAGCATAAAGGTTGATGTGTCTTAGTTTATGCTTGTTTTTGTTTTGGGTGTCTAGTTGTATGTAACTAGTTGATCATTTCTGGTCTGCCATGAATGATTTAGTGATAGTTCAAGCGGCTGCTTGAGGTTAATGTGGTATCTCAGCCACATTCCATTGTACTTAATTGTTTTTTAGTAATATATTTTACTGGGTGGAAGACCCTTTACCCAAAACAAATTTAAGGCAACAATTTAATTAAAAGCTAAAAGCAATTTACACTGAAAAGAGTATTACAATAAGCTAAAGAGAATAAAAATGGAGAAAATTTACCAAAAGAGGCCAATTTTTCAAGGTTAGTCCATTTTTAAGACTTTTTTTCACCTCTTTCCCAAAAGAGCCATGCTCAACTGCTCAATGCTCAACTGCCCACCTGCTCCAACTGCTCAAGTACAAAACCTCCATTATTTTTATGACACGTGTCATTCCTATTGACTGCTCAACTGCTCGACTTTGACTGCTCAACTGCTCGACTCCACCCAAATTTTGACACGTGTAATTCTTTTTGTACTCGACCAGTTGAGCAGGTGGCAGTTGAGCATGGCTCTTTTGGAAAAGAGGTGAAAAAAAGTCTTAAAAATGGACTTACCTTGGAAAATTGACATCTTTTGGTAATTTTCTCATAAAAATAAGCTAAATTAAGCTACTACTAATTCAACCAATGGGGATGCTAAAATAAGCTAAGGTAAAATGATGTGATGTAATAATTCTGACATGGCAGGGCTTCTAGAAGGAGTGGGTAACATTTGGTGGGGTTAATTTGGGCGTGTACAAAGTAAAACGATGAGGATGATTAGCAGTAGTTAAAAATGGCATGTTTGGTTATTTATTTATTTATTGTTTAAGTGTTTGGGAAAGGGTAAAATGGGGGAACAAGAGGGTGAAGGGTCAAAGGGTTTAAGTGGTCTTGGACTAGGGTAGTTTTTATTATGGAGATGGACTGGTTTGTAAATAGAAGGAATGACTGGGTCGGGTTTATTAAAGAATAGGGAGGGTTCAAGAGGGTTTTTGAAAGGGTAAAAAGGGTTTAAAATGGTAAGGGTTTATTAGGTGAAAGGTGTATTTAACTTAGGTTAATTAAACTTAGGTCATTTAGGTTTTATTTTTGTAAAAGTTTAAGGACCATTTGTGTAATAATGGTAGAGACAAGGGTATGAAATGTAACTTTGAGCAAATATGATCCATAAAATGTAAAAATCTTTCCCCGGCTCCGGCTTTTCACACGCTATTCCAATCTGGTGCTCGGTTTTGGCTATTTTGTCTTTTTCTTGTCCAGTTTTACATATTCGGTACATGCACATGCATAAACACAAAAACAATACATATTTGGCAATTTGATAAAGAAAATGTATGTGTTTTCACTCATATCAAGCAATCTTTCCATCTTAATTTAAATATTTACTTACTTGGTTCTAGTTAATAAAAAACTTGAGTTTTGTATGGGTTTGGTAATTAGTGCTCTTTGAGTATAATGTCTCATGTTCTTAATTCTTTTGCGGATTTGTATAATGTTGGGTTAAACCAGATCAAGTATTAGTATTGTTGTCTTTATGATCTATATGATTATCACAAATTTGATACAATATACATGTAGTATAACAAATCGTTTGCATCACAGTTTGTGTTTACAGTGCCGTACTACATCTATGCATTATTCATGTATAAGATCACGAGTTTCATTTGGTTAACAAAATGAAAGCTGGCTACCGTAACTATGTAACATAGAAAAAACCATAGATGTTTCCTATCAAATGATACAATCCATCATTGCTTCAAACAATATGTTTGTTTCAGACCAAAAGCGAACTTGATTATATTTTTACTAAAATATAGGGTAAACAATATGAGAGAGTTAGGTGAAGGAAGAGGCTAATAAATGTTATTGGTGTGTCACATCATTGTCACCTCAGTCCCTCATCAATAACTACAATACTTTTCCTAGCAGTAAAACCAATAACTTTTAGAGAAACGATACATGGACCTAAAGTTAGGCCTAAACTTAGACCTAAAACCAAGTGTCTGATGGCTACAGATAGAAACTTACTTATTTTACAACCCATCAAGATGATGCCAAGTGGTTTTAGGTCTAAGTTTAGGACTAAGTTTAGGTCCATGTATCATTACTCTCACTTTTATTGGTGACTGTAGGTTATTTTTTTCATTTTATTTAATACAAAAACATCAATCTCAACGTCACATTTCAGCACACCACTTAACCCATCATTTAACAACTGTAGTGATAACCACTTAACTAAACACATAAAAATATCTCACTTTATGTAACATACCTCACGATATACCTCACACACACATGGAAAAAAAGGTAGTGCACCACGTTAGGTGGCCTGCACCACCGAACCAACCCCGAAAAGGCACCCTGGTGCGTTGTGGATGGCAGGTCGTAGTGATGCATGGCGTGTGGTAGAGGCTCACCATGGGTGGTGGAGGCCTCTATTACGCCTAATCTCAATAATTTGGGTATTTATTCTCGTTCTTGGTTAGCTGAATTGTCTTTCTTTTTTATGAAAAAAAATAGATTTAGGATCTTTGTAGCCGTATGTAATGAGTTGTTGAAATGTCTTGCATGTACAGGGTGTTTGCTTAAGTTTATTTGCTGAGTTCAAATGATTTCGAGTTAGGTTTAATAAGCTTACTTTTTCCGGCTTATTTTAAATCTATAGGCTTATATAAGTCTGTAGGTCTTAAAGAAAGCTAGAAAAGTAACTCATCAAACATAATTTGAAATGATGTGAACTCGTAAGCTTAACAATAAGCTTAAATAAAACAACTTAGTATGAACCGCGAAGAACTTTGTTAATGGACATGTCCACTGTAAAACCCCAAAAATATAAAACGTGTTAAAAGACTATTTTACCCTTGAAATCAAAATTTTAAAATACGTAAAATATAATAACGTTCATTTAACGAAACTAAAAACCTAACTTATGAATATTTAAAACCTAACAAGTATATTTAAGTTATCGACATTTGGTACAACGAAAAATAAAAGTCACGCACATAAGCTTTGGGCCTCGTTTATCTTGTGCAAGCCGAGTATTTCACTTAAGCCATGGGTCCGGTTTGGGTTGTGATCCGATTCCCATCAGGCCAAGTCGGGCCTTGTCTTTCTTTTGCAAGCCGATCCACACACAAGAAACCCTAGTCGATTAGTATAAATACAAGGCAAACACTCAAATTTTGAAACCCTAGCTACAAAGTCACGCCACAATCTTTTTCTCCTCTTTTCTTTTCCGATCGACCGGCTGCTACTCTTTGTGTTCATACGTGCGTTTGTTTCGAACTAGCCAAGGTATAACTTTCTTCGTCTCAATTCTTTTACATGCAAACGTAAATACACATGAAACATGAACCGAATGGAAAACCTATACCGAACCACATGATTAAGTCGAGCCACATGAATAATCAAGTATATGTGTATACATATGTATCGATCACCAAAAAGAAACCGTGTAGCAAGTAACTTATATATCGTTACATAAAATCATGAACATGCATATGTATATAAGTTGACGTATGGTTTAGGTCATGAATGTGTCGCATTGATTTAAAACGTAAATAAGCATGAATCATGTATTGTTGGTCTCATTAAAAGCTATAAGTCGACATGTGAGAATCACGTTAACCTTAGGTTGTAGTTTGGTTTGAGTCGATTTGCATGCATGGTTTTCCTAGCGTGAGTATTTTGAAATAGCCTTGATGGTGTCGAGTGCATGCATGTTTAGAATATAGGTTGGTATGTCGTGTGAGTAAAATGTGTAAGTGTTTGTGTGTGTCGAATGGTTTGTGAGTTGGGAAAACAATATGTAGTAAGCTGGGTTTGCATGTGTGTTGCGTACGTATTGAAGCAAGAGGAAAGGGTAAGGTTTTGGTCTCGTTAACATGATCTGAGTAAGTCAATATAATGTGAGTTAATTTGGTAATGCATGTAGGAGTCTGAGTTAACTACCGTTTGCGTTTTCATAAGTCCTAGGTCAAGGTTATGGGTTATTAAAAGACGTAACCTGTAAATTAAAGCGTATTAAATGATATTAAAAGTATGGGAAAAACCCTAGAACATAAATAGGGGTCGATTAGGATTAAAAGCTAAGTGTGTAAATTCGTTATTTCATGTGAGAATGGTAAGTCTTGGAATCATTAATAACTATTGATTAAGAGTATAATGAGCTAGTGCTAATCGTGATGTAAACATGCGTGAGTTATGATTTTATGTAAGGAACTAAGTGTCATGAATTGAAAGTATTGTATGCATGGTCTCATTTAGGTTGCGTTCGAACAAATGTTACATGTAAGTCGTGGTTAATCATGTAAGGTATAAAGGCTTGTGTAAACTATTTTGAAAGAGAGTCCTAAAATCCGTTCTTGACATTTGTAAACCCTATACTTTGAATGATGATCATATAAGTCCACAAATAAGATGTTTGTCATATTAAATCTTTAAGTTTATCATTTACTATTTGTAACCCATAATGCATGGAAACATGGACGGGTTGGGAAATGGGTCAAAATAGGATGAGGTTGAAATGTATCACTTTTAGTAGTGGGTCAACATAATGGTGTATGTGGATTTATTACTGTAGGTTCATCATTCTGATTTCTGAGTAATGAAATCACTTTGTTTTGGAAAATGAAGGACTAGGCCTTGGTTGACGAGATCAGTTGGTTTATTTTTGCTTCTACTTTTATATTTAGTATTCACGAGTTGGTGAGAATTTTAACTTTATGTTTATATACATTGGTGCCTTATTATTATTATTATTATTATTATTATTATTATTATTATTATTATTATTATTGTTATTTTTATTTTTTAGGGCAATAGAGGTATTATTATTATTATTATTATTATTATTATTATTATTATTATTATTATTATTATTATTATTAGAGTAAATTACACCGTTCGTCCTTGTGGTTTGCGTTGACCGCAGGGTTTAGTCCTTTGACCAAAAAAATTGCACCATTCGTCCTTAAGTGTGAAACGTTTGCACCGTTCGTCCCTTGACCAAAAATCGTTAAGTTTGACCGTTAAACTCCCCTCATGTGACTTGCACATGAGGGTAAAAATGTCATTTCATCTACCCTTATATACATCACACTCACATTTTACACCCTTTCACTCTCTCACTAACAAACACACACACCTCTCCCTCTAGACCTCGCCGCCGGCGACTATTTCGGCCACCGGAAGCCGGCCACGCGTCGCCGGAATTTACACCACCTACCCCATCGTGTAGATCGTGACCCCGTGATTCTTTTGACGTGACATACGCGCCGTGGACCCCAACCACGCGCCCATGATCTGAGTTTTCGAGTGGATTGGTGCTGATAAACATTGTTACCGTCGATGGCGATACCACTATTTTGGCTGGTTTTTTATGCTGGAAAGATACCGGCGAACTCATGTATGGGTTTGGTGGTTTAGATGAAGGTTTTGTTGAATCTGGGTTTTGATATAAAGATGATGGGATATGGGTTTTGTTTTTGAAACACGATCTGTTGTTTTTTTGTTATGGGTTTTGTGTATGTATGTGAAGTGGTGTGTGTCTAAGTATATGAATGTTATACGTTGTTTGTTTTTGGGATGCTAACACTAATATGTGACATTGACAAAACGTATACCAGATTTGCCAACTTGTAAGATTCAGTTCAAATTTGGCATGAAAGGCATAGGTTTTTCTAATCTAAAGCAGTTATTATATGATAGTAACTTTACACCTTAGAACCTCCCTCGACCAATGCTTAGAACTATTGATAATGGGTCTTACCTTTTTCTTATAGCTTAACTAAAATTGCGAGTGACTATCCTTGTTGGGGTTGTTAGTTCTAGCAAGTGTGAAGTAGCTTAAGTCAGAATTTGAACAGGAATTGTTTTTAGTAGCTTAAGTCAGTTCTAGCAACTAAAATTGCAGATGTCGTTGGTCAGATTTTGATGCATGTGGAAGTTTTTATTTTTCATTTTTTGGTGTCGTGATTATGAATTTGTGAATATGTGATTTCTGGTTTCGGTATTAGGATATGGGCTTGATTTTGATGATTCTTGGTTTGAAGATCTGCTATTTGGTTTTGGGTTGATGATTTTGTTTTTGTATGAGTGGTTTTGATATGTGAATGAAAGAGTATTGGCCACAAATTATATAAGGTAGATGAAATGACATTTTTACCCTCATGTGCAAGTCACATGAGGGGAGTTTAACGGTCAAACTTAACGATTTTTGGTCAAGGGACGAACGGTGCATAACGTTTCACACTTAAGGACGAATGGTGCAATTTTTTTGGTCAAAGGACTAAACCCTGCGGTCAACGCAAACCACAAGGACGAACGGTGTAATTTACTCTTATTATTATTATTATTATTATTATTATTATTATTATTATCCAAAAGGATTTAAAAGAAATTGGTGGGAAGCCGAGACACTAGTTGGGCTCCCACACCTTTATGAATACAAAAGCTTAGTCTGTGAAAAATAAAGGCCCCGCTCTTGACACTATTCGAGTGGCTAATAGCAACAGTCTTGATACGTGAAAGTGTATCCAAAGCTTCCGCGTCAAGCTCCCCGAATGTAGAGAAGGCAAATGGAATGAACTTGTAGCCATTTTCTTCACATTTTGACACATATTTCTTTTTCTTCTTCTCCGCAGCGTTATGTAAAGCCACCCCAGGAGCCCACGCAGACACATCAATACCCGCAAAAGGAAAGATTCTAGTCACATCCAAACACGCGTCCTTTCTGCCGGACGCAGCTCTCTCCCGTCCCTCGAAAGAAACCCCAATGGGGCCTCCTTTTTCACCATAATCCCAACTTTGGAACACATGTCGACAAGAATATCCCGCACTAGGTTATGTCTGAATTTCACCCCACTTCACTGGAACAGTGAACTGCATGGTCTCCCCATTGGTCCATTCGATGCTTGCAGCTCGGGCAGGAGCTACCTTCAGAGAACATAGGTATGGTAAGCCTGTAACACAATACCGAACGGAATTGGCGATGGTTCATCCTTTGGCCTAACCCATTAATAGGGATGGTGAATAGGAAATCTTGTGCATGTGGAGCCCGGGTACAACTGAGGATAGCCACCTGCCTCGGGCTTAACGAATACCACTAGAACAAAAAGTGGATTTGGCCACACCGAATATGTGTGACGATATACATATAGTCACACATGTTTTTTCGGCCGTGTGTGACTAAAGGTCGCGCGACCATAGGTAGCCTATGGTCACGTGTTTGACTTTTTTTTAGTCTCTATTGCAAAAGAGTAACCAAAACCGTAACATGTGTGACTAATTAGGTACAAATTTTGTT
>BPTQ01000009.1:21994346-22008236 GCA_019973895.1 Chrysanthemum seticuspe | reverse complement strand
TTGTTCTTCTTATTGATCCATATAAGCTTATCATCACATTCATTGACTAAAGTAGGAACCAGGACATTTAGAACCTCACCAAATAAATCATTGCATTCAAAAGGCCATTTCCACCCATTAACATCAATCCAATCCGCTACTTTATCATTCACATCAAATCCATGTTCAGTAAGAAAACTATGAGTAATAAGCTTACACAAGGGGCCATTCGTGTGCCATTTATCAAACCAAACTGAACAACTTTTACCATTTCCCAACTTATACACAACAAAGCTACGAATTTTATCCCTAAGTCTCAGAATCTGATTCCAACTCCACGAGCCATTAATAAAACCAACATTCTGCCAAATATTTCTATCCTTGATCCTATAAGCATGCACCCACTTAACCCAGAGCGAATCTTTTTTGTTAATAACGTTCCAAAGGTGTTTAGTCATAAGCGCCTCATTCATTAGTCTAAGGGGTTTAAGACCAAGACCCCCTTGATTTTTAGGCTTACATATATCTTTCCAAGCGACGCAAGCAATCCCACTCCTATCACCCCCACCAGACCATAAAAACTTCTTAAGCACCTTATCAATACAATCACAAACATAGGCAGGAAGAATGAACATGGAAGCCCAGTATACATGAAGCGAAGCAAGCACTGAAGCAATTAATTGAAGCCTACCCGCAAATGACAAAGTTTTATTCCTCTAATCATGAATTCTATTCTTGACTTTTTCAATCAAAACTCTACAGTCGATATTACGAATTCTCTTACCCGTTAAAGGAATTCCTAAATATTTCATGGGAAAATCACCAATACTAAAAGGCATAGCAAGAAGGATCCTAGATTTAACTTCCTCAGTGACATTTCCAAAGAAAGCTGAACTCTTAGCAGGACTAGGGAATAAGCCAGAAGACATGGAAAATTCGTCTAAGGCCCTTCTTAAAATACAAGCAGAAATCTCATCACCATGGCATAACAGTAGTAAGTCGTCCGCAAAACATAAGTGGGTCAGCAATAGTTTCTTACACCCCCAATGGTAACGAAATCTACAATCCCTCCTAATTTGTCTCTTAACCATCAAATTAAAAACTTCCATAACAATAGTAAAAAGGTAAGGCGACATTGGGTCTCCCTGCCTCAATCCCCGTTTACTCTTAAAAAACCCATGTAATTCCCCATTAACACAAATAGAAAAAGAAGCGGAAGTAAGACATACCATGATCCAGTGCACCATTGAATTATGAAAGCCAAACTGAATAAGGATAGTCTTCAAGAAATCCCAATTAACGGTATCATAAGCCTTTTGAATATCCACTTTGAAAGCGCACTTGCTGATCTTACCATTCCAACTATAACTGTAGGATCTTGGTTTGATACAAGATAGGTGCGGCGGCTAGGGTTAGAGTTAGGGTTTTAGATAGAGAAAGAGGGGAGTGGGTGTTTCTAGAGAGATAAACAAAAAGAGAATGTTAGATTAATGAGAAAGCACCACCCCTTCCAAGGATGGAAGGGGTATTTATAGTTACAGCAAATACGTCCTCCTGACGGACTGTGGATCAGGCATACAGTGGGTAAAGACCCGTCCTTCCTCCACGGTGTTACTCTAAACTAAACTACACTAATAAACACGTAAATAACGATATGTCTACGAGCTAACTTATGCTAGATAATAGTTGGGGTGACCGACTCTTCACTATGGATTTTCTGAATCCTAACAATCTCCCCCTAAGGGAGGTCACCCCATGAAATACATTTTGCATCCTAGCATTCTTTCTTTGTCTTTAGTTCCAAGCTCGTAGACTTGAATTCTTCACTTCCGTAATCTTTGTGCTTTAGCAGTGACTCTTCATAGTCCGCATAGTTTTGTACTTTCAGTGGAGGTCTTTGAACTGATCCACATCATGATGATCTTCGAGCTTTCATTGAGATCATCAAGCCATAGTAAATCTCTGGATCACCCTTTATTGTGTTGCCATCATGTGATGTTGTGACTTTTGGACCGACATGCTCACACTTTCTGGATCATGACATCTTTTCATCAGAGTAGCGGAAGCTTTACTGGTTCATGATATTTGCAGCAGCTGTAGCAGAAGCATAGTATAAAATATCAGAGGCAGGTTATGTAGATAAGCACTTGTCATGATTTCTTTAATTATGTGTGGATGCTGTGAGCATGCGGCTATGAATTAACTTCTCAATATCGATCAGCTGCAACCGTCCAAATGTACCTGCAAACAACAGTTAGCAGTAAAACACACGAAAGTGTCTTTGACCACTTTAGTTGAATTGAGGTACACGGCCCACGGTTCCCCGTTGATCAGTACAAGTACTGCCTATGATCAGGTATAATTCCGATGAATCTCCTTGACAGGGTTTCGCAGCTGCTCTAGCTGTTCTCAAACCGGAACGTCTCAAAGAAGACAACACGGAGTGAGTGAACCAGCAAATTGAGATTTACTGATTGATAGAAAATGATTTGAAAACAATCGCGTATTGCTTAAGATAAAGAGTTTTTCAATACGACGAAGGTTTAGAAGAATAAATCAATTTTCAATCATAAATACCCTTTTAATTTTGAAACATGAATACACAGTCGATGTGCTATGGAAAAGAACTTTTAAGCACAACGACCAGTTTTTCAAAGGTATCCGTCAATTCATTTCCTGGACCAAGGTTGGTTCAAGAATGAATCGCCCCATCGTTTCTATCCAGTTGTCACGAGCTTGATCTTTTGCAAGATCTCACATGTCACCCACCAAGAGCTTGTTTGATGTTGGCTCTAGAAGGATTTCCATCTTCATCGTGAATATTTAACATATCACTCGGATGTTCTGGCAATTACCACAAGGATAATGCGTAGGACTCTTAAGATATATTCTCACTTTCCACATTGTGTGAAACAGAGAGTCTTCATGAACAGTGTCCTAAAGAGATATTGTGAATGATCTCTTGGCTCTAGACTCAATAGTGCATTTTTGTTTCCTATGCCGGAGACTAGGGAGAGGGTCTCCTCCTTCAATATCAACAATCTCTAAGAGAAAGTCAATAGATTATGTGGGTTCCCCGTGAGAATGAAACAAGTCCTTTTAAGAGGAACTTGAGTAGCTTGGGAAGTTAGGTGCAGTGCGTCACTGGGTCCATGACGTCTTGTCTTCAATACCAGCGTTACCTTAGTAACAACCAGTAGCATATGTATTGAACCCGGTTTCTGCCCTAAGGTTGAATTATTGGAGGGCTATTTCCTTTCACCCTTTTCACATTCAATTCTTTTTCATTCTTCAACCCCTTCAGTGCTTACCGAGACTTCATTACTAGAACCTTGTTGGGTTTATTCCAGTACTAGCTCAGTCTCAGTCCGCACTCTTCCCGTATTCTCATTTTTCTCCTTTTTTCATCATACCTAAGGACTCTACACTATCTAGTGGATTGTCCCTGGGTAGATCCCTCCGGTTCTGGCGGATCGTGGGAACTAATACCTAACCTCACCATCCTTATAACTCCATGCATAAAGTAAAATGGTCGGTCCTTTTGGTACAGTTCATTCTTCCTTGAAACCAATTGAAAAATCATTTGGAAAAACAATCAAGGTACTTGTGATACGAGATCAAAGAATTTTATACCTTAATAGTTTTGATCATTTAGAAAACCTCCCCCTCAATATGTGCATATGATTTAGAAATTGTTTAGCACATGGAGGCAAGAGGACTTTGAAATATTTTCTTTGATCACAATTTTCATAGAAAAAGCCATTTGATTTTCTTGGTAAATTCTCCCCCTCAATATGTGCGTAGGATATTTGAAATCATTTTATCACATAGAGGCAAGAGTTCTTTTGAAGCACATTTACGATCACACAAGCCATTAAGAAACCATTCGCTCCCCCTCAATATGTGCATCGATATACGAAAGAGTTTAGCACATATTAGAGAGAGCCTGCATTTAGAGTCAAACGATCACCATTTATCAGATTTCATATTTAAATCACATTTTCTCCCCTGATCAAAAATATCAAATCCTTTGAGATTTTGGATCCCAAGTGATTTAAATAGGTTTAGAAAACATAGGAGAAAATTGTGTTCAGATTAATTTAATTCTGATAGTGGAACAGATTTAGACATTAAAAGATTGTTAGTGTCAGGTATGATAATTTTTTAAGAGATCTTTTAGGTAAAATAAAACATTTTCACAATCAAACAAGAACATAAAAAATTTCATTTTGAAAGACCTTTGACCTTTGAAAAAAAATCATACCATGACATAACATTAAATCTTTAGATTACCACTTTTTATTGTACAGCCGGACCTTTTATGAAGAAATATCGTTTGAAAATATTTTATTTTAAATCACTCTCCCCCTCAATCGATGACCATAGTCGATGATTGAGTGACTTAAGTTTTGAAAAAAAAATGAAGTCCGGTGATTTTTAAAATTAAGTCCAATTTATTTTCAAAACAATATTTTCCATTTTCAAAACAATTTAATCAAATTTTTCAGAATTGTTTAAAAATGGTATCCTGCACAAAGATACGTTAGGTGGTTGAGAAGCTTATGTAGATGCTCTAGGGCTTGGAAGAAAAACCTTCTGCTGATGCAGTGAGACTTCTTACGTTGCATTTTAATGCCAACTGAGGTCAAATTAAGCTTCGTTTCTTCAATCACTTAGAAGAAAACCATCTGCTGATGCAGTGAGACCTCTTACGTTGCATTCATGCCAACTCTACATAGAAGTCCAATTAAGCTCCGTTTCTTCATTTGTCAACCCAAGATATAGTTACCATTTCCTTTCGGCATCCAGTCATCTTGTATTGTGGGATCCGGATCGGGAACATTCTTATATACCAAAAATACCTGCATACGTTAGTGAACACACATACAGATATATGGTGGTCGACATCACCCAAACAGCAATCAACTAATAAAAGTCAATGTAACATATCAATCAGATCATATAAATGTATGGGAATAATGTGTACATCAAACTCTAATCATCTAATCCTAGCAATCATATCCTAGGCACCTAGTCCTTCAACATAGGTTAACATCATTTTTAATTAAGCATATTAGGATAATTAAGAAAGCCCGTTAGATGATATAAATTTGAAAACATTCTCTCCCTCAATCAATGACTTATTTTCTGAAAATTTTAAAAGCGCTGAAGTCATTGATTGAGTTTGCAAATTTTATAACAACTCTGAATCTGATTGATTTTTCAAGCAACTCAGTTTCCACCATTTAGAAAAAAACAAATATTCTTCTGAAGAATTTTAGACGGAAAAACATTTGTGTAGGAACAGCCGTCTTTTTGTCGACGAGCTTTCCTCAAATTCATTTTTGGATAAGTGCACGATTTTTGAAAAATGGTTTAGCGCAACACTTTCCATTTTGAAGAACGGGTTGCTATCAGAAATAATAGCAAGCCATGGTTTAAGCACGAGTTACAGTCTGAAGTAACTGTAAGCCATTTTTGAAGCGCGGGTTACAGTCTGAAATAACTGTAAGCCATTTTTGAAGCGCGGGTTACAGTCTGAAATAACTGTAAGCCATTTTTTTTAGAGACATGATTTGGAAAAGAATATTTACACCTTCTGCTCGAACTTCATCTATGGTCCCGTGCCATTATTGAATGACATTTCTAAGACCGTAGATGTTATCGATACCAGAAGACATGTCTTGGAAAACATATTTTTGGTATTTTTCAAATTTTCTGATTTTTATGGGTTTTTGAAGATTTTATATTTTTCTATTTTGCTTTTGCTGGTTTTATATTTTTGTATTTGGTTTTCTGATAAATATATACAAAGATAGATAAGATGATATAGTTTAAAAGAGATGATGATACGAGTACCGAGATAAGGATATCGAACAACACGTCGAAGAAGATAGAATTCGTCATCTCTTAAACTTCCACCACCAAAGCTTCCGAGGCTCCAGACTAGAAGATAGAACCCGAGCCTTTGAGAAAGAGAGACTTTGGCAGCTTCCCCCCAAACCGAAAATCCTTTAGCTGAGCATATTCAAAGCTTTCTTTCAAGCTTCCATTAGCCAGGTGCACAGAGAAGCACACCATTATCATAAAACCCGCTGCTCCTTTTAAGAATAATCACCGTGATTCTTCGTTCGAGGTTATATCATCCAATAGAACAACAACAATGTATCATCCCACATGTAAATAATCCTCTCAAATTCCTTTTCCACTGAAGTCTGAAGCTATGCATCCCCAACGAGTTGTCAAGAGACCACTTCCCCCAAGTGGATGAATTGATGCAGTCAGTCTCTTAGACTAGAGCTCACGAACCCGAATACACATACCCGAAGACAAAGAAACTTATAACATCAAAGTAGCATTAAGTCCGATAGCCAAAGAATAACCCCGATGAATACTTTTCTCTCCCCTGAAGAAAGTGTATGAAGCTCAAGAACCCGAAGTACCCGAATGCCCAAAGAAAGAATAACCGATAACACTGAAGAAGCATGTTGAATCACTGATTATCTCTGTGGATGACAATCTCTGCGGATGTCAACTCCGAAATAAGTGATTATATCTCTGAATCACTGGTTAAGCCCTCAAGTGAAATAGCTGAGCATCCCCATTGTACACAATCTCTCTCCCCTGATGGTTGCGACAATCATCGAAATCATCACACACTTGTGTACCTCTTTTATCATCAGAAACTAACTCTTCCATCTCTTCCCCCACATAGTTTGAATAAGAACACTAAACGCCTTGATGAGTAAACCTTGAGTTTCTCTGCGGTCATGACATCTGTCTTCCCGGGATTTCTCCAATCACTTAGAAGTATTAAGTTCATCAAGTTTACTCGCCATGAGTCAAACCTTGAGTTTCTCTGCGGTAATAACATTTGTCTTCCCGGGATATCTTCAATTACTTAGAAGTATTAAGTTCATCAAGTTTACTCGCGTTTAGATGCTTGTATCCTTCCCCCTTGCTGGTTTTGACACTTCAGAATCAGCAACATATTATAAGCTCAAATACTAGAAATCTGTTGAGAAGATCGCTTGAAGTCTTTGTGAGAATCAACTTGCTGAAGCAGAATGTGAGCAAGTCTAATTGGGGATTAAATCAGACATTTCACCCTCCCCTAATTAGTGCTCTCCCCTAAACCGACAATCTTTATGATGAATGCTTGAATTAAGAAGAAGTCTTTAGATCGTTAAATGCAACCCGTCTTTAGTCTTCTAACATATAGCAGAAAATGTAGAACCGACTGTAGACTCGACCTTCTTCAAGATTGTCCAATTAGGGAATAGAATGTCAACATCTTCAACTCACCAAAAGCATTCTCGTTAACTTGTATATAGCAAATCCCCTTAACTCAAATCCCTCCCAATCAAACAAGAACAGAAAGACGTTCATCAAGGAAATCCGCCTCGCAACTGGAAGCACTTTGTCATTAATCAAAATCAGCCCGTGTGAAGATGTTAACCAACGGCTCATTAGAAGAAAACTCCAATCCCGATAAGAGAGAAGCTCTGTTCTTACATGAGTTTGGAGCCGTTTGACCATTTATTCTCATATAAAAATCAACCATGCAGTAATTTCACACTTCTTCTCCCCCTCAAGAATTGCATACGGAGTTGCCATTCTTGATTAAATAAGTGAAAATCATCCGAATGTTCTATTTACACTTCTCTCCCGCAAAATAAGCACATGATGTCGCCATCTTCATTATAATCGAGCAAGTGGAATGAGAAAACAATCAGTGGTAGCCCGGTTCACTTGATGACTGAAGCACATTGAAAAAGTATGAAGCATGTGGATGAGAATGGTCATAATAAGAAGATTTCTCTTCTTCAGAAGATAAAGCGCACTGAAGCGTACACTTTTCTTTTCTTTAGAGTACGAGGCATGAACTGTTGTGTTCATACGTCATAAGAAGATTTCTCTTCTTCATAAGATAAAGCGTACTGAGACGTACACTTTTCTTTTCTTTAGAGAACGAGGCTTGAACTGTTGTGTTCAAACGTCATAAGAAGATTTCTCTTCTTCATAAGATAAAGCGCACTGAGACGTACACTTTTCTTTTCTTTAGAGAATGAGGCTTGAACTGTTGTGTTCAAACGTCATAACCGAATGAATATCAAGATTGAGTTACTTGAACCCGTGAGTTATGAGATATCAATCCATTTGTAATCCATACTTTAAGCCAGTCCATGTAGTGAAGGATCGAAGTATCTGCAACAGAGTAAGGACTACCTGCACTAATATTACAAACTTGATTGCATATATTTTGGTTAGTGACATTAGTATCCAAACCCTTTGGGGTTTCACGGTCAACCTTGATTTTGTCATCAGAAAACAGTTTTCCGGTAGGAATCCACCTAAGTCCAGCATCCTTAAACATTCTACCAGACGGTATCCACTTATGTCAAGGTCTAGGATTGTAAGGCTTCTTATGCATAGTGGAAGACTTATCCTTGTTCCTAGTTTCCAAAGATTTAGCAGTTGGTATCCATCTAGACGAAGTTTTTGGTTTGTTTTGCTTCTCAACATGTTGAACCTTAGTCACGTTAGTAGTCTTAGTGGATTGTACCTTAGCATGTGAATTAGGAAAATGTTTCTTATTCGGAAAAGACTTAGAATTTCTAGTTTTGTTTTCTACATGCTTAGCATTCTTATGCACATAACTACTTTTAGATGCATCCCAATCCCTAGTCTTTTGAGTGTTCCTAAGTAGTGGTTTACAACTACTAGCAGTGCCTTGAAATCTCGTGGAATGCATCACTCTAGGTCTTGCACCTAAAATTCCGTCTTTTCGAATCTGTGCCTTTTTCCTAGCTTCTTCTAGATAATAGTTCTTCCACAAGTCATTCCTATCATATGAATTCTGGGTTTTAATGCTTGGTTTTGACACTGTTTTCAAACTAATCCTAGAGGTGCTGGGAGTAGAGGTGGCTACTTGTTGAGGGTTAACGGAGCTAGAAGCCTTATTCTTAGGTAACTCAGGTGAAGTGACTGGTTTTGACAAAAATTGTTTCTCATCAACTTGGGAGGCAAACCGTGTTTTTGAAAATTTTGGTCTTTCGGATATAAACGCAGTAGGCTGCCTAACAACAGACCGGTTTCTAATGGGATGAGAAACTGGTTTCCCCAAGGTTGATGGTTTTGTAAACTTAGTGTTCACACTTTTCCCTACAGTTTTCCTAAGCTCATTCTTTAAGGCAACAATAGCGAAACTCTTATCCTGAAGTTGAGCTTTGAGTTCATCAATTTTTTCTATCAAAGAGTTTGTTTGTTCCATTGACTTATTTCTAGCTTCTTTGACAGAGTCACTTAGTTCTATGTGATGCTTTCTCAAAGACTCATTTTCCTTTAGTAATTTAGCCACATGAATTGACAGTTCATTATTTCTTGTTATACTAGTATCAATGTCTTGTATATTCATGACTAAATTACTTTTCTCATTCAAGACAGAAATATGTTTCTTCAGATTGTAAATGGTTGACTCTTTGTCTTGAAGCTGAGCTTTCAAAGTGTTAATTTCAAAAAATTCACGGAATTCAGGAAGTTCCGGTTTTTTACATGGTTTGTTAAGTTGAAAACTTTCTTCTTAACTCTGTATTGCGATTTCAAGTGAAATGCAATGTTTTTCAAGATTTGAGAATTTGTTTGAAAGTTCATCAAACGCCTTTTTATCAATCATATCTTTTGTTTTGAAACACTTAATCTCAGACTCAGACTCTGTAACAGAACATGTATGAAAGTCATGTTCAGCATCATGATCAGATTGTTTAAGTATTTTAGCAGATGCATTATGTTGAACAGTAAAGGATACCTCATTGCATGACACCTGCTCAATTTTTGGTCTGATATCTGCATCCACATCATGTGTGACAGGAGTTACTGAGCAGCTGGTTGTGTCAAGCTTATCTGTCACTAAGTCTCTGTATTCCGTGTCAACTGATCCATCATCCGATGCATTGCTGGTCTCAACACTACACTCTCTTGATTGTATCCGACATTCATCTACATGTTCATCATTCTGTGTAACTTCCTCAATATACTTCTCTTCATTATCCATGAGTTGGATTAATGTCTCTCTGAACACATTAGCTTCCATCCCAGTGTGATTCTTAAATCACATTTCAGTCACCAGATAATCATAATCTGAAGTGTATTCCCTTTTGATGAATGACTGAAGTTGTTTGTTAATCACCTGAAGTGCAGCTTTAGAACTGGCTTCTTGAACCTTTTTCCTATTAAGTTGCTGTTCTAATTGTTCCAAGTTCAAGAACAATTTGCCAGTAATCGATGATAATTCTTGACGAAAGAGTGTAATACATGATCGTACAATTCCTATTGTGTATTTGTCATCAATTCTAAGTAGCATGAGGTGTGAATGAAGTTGTCGATAAGGTTCAATGCAACTTTCCTTACCCTTTGCAAGAGCATTCAGTAGCCTTGACTGGTGCATTTTTGTCTTTTTAGATTCTAAACATGGAGATCTCACATCCTCATTGATTGATTCCATCATCTTTTGGTTGTCCACAGTATCATACAGTTTGAGTACTTCTGAAATCATTGAATCGGGAGTGTAAGACATGATGTTGTTGTGTACACGGGATTTTACAAGCCTGTGATTTAAACCGAGAAATAGAATCTTTCGCGGGATTTTACTAAAATCAAGACCAAACCGTAAGAAGGTGAGAAGTAGAATGTAGTAAAGGAATTAGAAGATGATAAGGAAGTGAAGATCAATTGGTGTTATGGTTGAGTTTTGGATTGGTTGATGAACGGTTTTTCGGAGAATTTCAGGTCTAAAATCATAAAAACCTCAATAACTTCCTTTCGGAGGGGATTTGGGCCTCGAAAAATTCGTTTCACAACATCGTAAAACCTCAAAATATTCAGGCTGTTCCGGTCGTTTTGACAGGTATTTCGCTGAAAACGGAGTTACGGATCAAAAGTTATGGCCGTTTGAAGTTATGACGTAAAAAGTCAACTTTGGTCAAACCTAGAAGACAAGTTGCTAAGGCACCAACTTATGCGTAGATGAAGGCTTATGCGTAGAAGAAGGCTTATGCGTAGACAATAACTTATGCGTAGAAAGCACTTACGCAAAGACATACAAACTTACGCGTAGGCACTAGCTTATGCGTAGACGGAGCTTACGCGTAGTCTAAAGCTTACGCGTAGAGTTTTAGGATAAAAGCCTTAAGTTTATGCGTAGACCAAAGCTTAGGCGTAGAAACCTTATGCGTAAGTTTCCCTTAGGCGTAAGACAAGCTTATGCGTAAGAACAGACTTATGCGTAGGATTTTTACGCGTAAGTTTTATGGTTATGCGTAAAACTAGGGTTTCACCCACAAAAATCTCTTACACTTCACAGTGCACGAGATATCCAAAGTCGAAGTGTTTTTCAGTCTTATCCAAGCAAGAAGAACACTGATTAACCACCAACAATGAAGATCAAGTGAGAAATACCTTACGCGTAGAACTAGGGTTTCGTTACGCGTAGAAAGTACAACTTTTGCCAAACACGATTTTTTGATCAAAACCTTTTACAAAACTTGATTATGATGATGAAACAACCTTAAAAACACCAAAATAACAAAGCTTGAGGATCAAAACCACCTTTCTCTCTTATGCGTAGGTTCGTACACACGTATCCAAACACTCTTAAAAACCAAGAAAAACTCGTAAAGTTTGAACCTTTTTGCAAGAAACTGAAATTTAAACACTCAATAAACCTTAACCCACAAGAATGTTGGATTAAAAAGTGTAAATTTTAAAGCTTTAAGGACACCAAAATACCGTGTACGAGACAACCTTTTTACGCGTATAGACCAAAATTTAACCCACGAATAACTATCAAACCAAGAACATGAGAGGTGGATAAACCATGGCTCTTGATACCATTTGTAGGATCTTGGTTTGATACAAGATAGGTGCGGCGGCTAGGGTTAGAGTTAGGGTTTTAGATAGAGAAAGAGAGGAGTGGGTGTTTCTAGAGAGATAAAAAAAAGAGAAGGTTATATTAATGAGAAAGCACCACCCCTTCCAAGGATGGAAGGGGTATTTATAGTTACAGCAAATACGTCCTCCTTACGGACTGTGGATCAGGCATACAGTGGGTAAAGACCTGTCCTTCCTCCACGGTGTTACTTTAAACTAAACTACACTAATAAACACGTAAATAACGATATGTCTACGAGCTAACTTATGCTAAATAATAGTTAGGGTGACTGACTCTTCACTATGGATTTTCTGAATCCTAACAATAACCCTGAATAAACTCCTGCGCCAAGAGAATGTTGTCACTAATCTGTCTACCCGGAATGAACGCACACTGGTTGCTATCAATCAGATCACATAAGCCATCTTTGAGTCTATTGGTGATGACTTTACTGATACATTTGTATATAACATTGCCACACGCAATAGGTCTGTGATGAGTGTGTAAATACTCATCATTTTTGTACAAATTAGACTGCTAAAACATCTGAAAACACTCAGAAATGCATCAAAATGATAAAAATATCACAAATAAGTGTTTTATGTGTTTTAAATGCAAAAATATCAAAATCTGGTGAAAAACGTATCAAGTTTGCATAATTGGCAGTTTTAGTCCCCCAAGTTTCAAAGTTGTCAAAAACAGTCCCTGGTAAATCTAAATAAAGAAAAATGTTATTCAAGGTCCCTGAAATATTCTAAATTGTCAAAAATGGTCCTTGAATAAATCTTTTGTTAAATGACAAAAAAGGTCCCTGAACTTTCAAAAATGTCAAGTTTGGTCCCTGGAAAATTGAAATTGTCAAATCTAGTCCTTGTACTATTGAAGGTTGTCAGTTTTAGTCCTTGTGTTAACCTTGAAATAATTACAGGTTTGGTCCTTCAAAAATTCAGATTTGCAACTTAAGTCCTTGTCATAACTAATAGCAAGACTTGTCAAAACTAATTTTGACCCCAGCCATTATACTCCTTTGGACCCCTGTCTTTTCTACTTTGGACCCTTGGTCAAACCAAGTCAAACAATACCAAAACCCGCCCACACCTGTCCTGTACACCTTATTCCACCTCTCCTGTGTCTTCCAACTTGCCTGCAACCCTCAGCCCTCTCCCATCACTTTTCCACCACCCCCTCATCATCGCTAACCCCCACAATAAATGCCACCCCCCCCTAGCAGCTAATACAGGCCTACAAGTCAAATCCATGTTTCCCGCTGATGAGTGTGTAAATACTCATCATTTTTGTACAAAATAAACTGCAAAATCATCTGAAAATACTCAGAAACACATCAAAATGATCAAAATATCACAAATCAGTGTTTTATGTGTTTTAAATGCAAAAATATCAAAATCAGATGAAAAACATATCAAATTTGCAAAAATTGCAGTTTTAGTCCCCCAAGTTTCAAAAATTGTCAAAAATAGTCCCTGAGTCATAATTTCAAAAGAAAAATCACCAAAGTTCCTTTTAAAATCATAACTTGTCAAAATTAGTCCTTTGGTGAAAAATATCAAAAGTTTGAGGTAAAGACGGTTAAGAATTTGAACTTCCTGGTTAAACATTAAAAGAGTTTGAAAACTATAAAAAGTGGTTTCCTGATTAAAACTGTTCAATACTAAAATTTTCCTTGAAACCACTAAAAAGAAAACTTTAATACTGAGTCCCTGATAAAAACTGTTAAAAACTTTGAACCCCCTGATTTTGACGTTAAAAACGTTTAAACTATACAAAAAGTAGACTAAAACTATAAAAACGTAAATTTTGTGTATTTTGTGACTAAACACTATAAAACTAGTAAAACTACACAAAGACTCATAAAAGTCTACTAAAACGTCAAATAAAACATGTTTTTACTACTCATAAATGTGTGAGTAGTCGCCCTTTGTACCTAAACTGAACATCCGGACATAATCGACGATCCCCCCCCA
>BPTQ01000009.1:21956158-21990529 GCA_019973895.1 Chrysanthemum seticuspe | reverse complement strand
ATAAGAGACAGGCATGTTTGTTTTGGGTATTTAGTCACATACAATTACTCATAAAGTGGCTAAAAGTGTTAATAAGTGTGACCATATGGTGTTTCAAGTGAAGAAAGGTGTATTTTGTGTGACTATTGATCATCCAATGGCCACATGAATTTTATGTTTGTGTGGCCTTTTCTAACATTTAGTCACACAAAGCATGTTTGTTTTGGGTATTTAGTCACATACAATTAACCATAAAGTGGCTAAACGTGTTAATAAGTGTGACCATATGGTGTTTCAAGTGAGGAAACGTGTATTTTGAGTGACTATTCATCATCCAATGGCCACATATTAAGTTACGTGACCATATGTACTGGATTTTGGCTACACTTGAATAATATGTGTGACAAAACGTTTAGTGTGACCATATATGGCATTTGGTCACGGTGTTAGTAGCAAATGTGACTTTATAGATTAGCTTTCGGCAAGCTAACACAAACTAAACTTTAAACACACATATTAACTTACGTGAACATATGTACTGGATTTTGGCTACACTTAACGAATGTGTGACAAAACATTTAGTGTGACCATATATGGCTTTTGGTCACAGTGTTCAAGTGTGTGACATATATTTGTCACTGTTTATATGTATATCGTGACTAATGCTTCAACCTTACTTTTCATTTGTCACTTGTTCCAATTTCAGATGTGGCTAAAGAGTTGGCAAAACATATCAGTCACCCTTAAATAATGTGTGACAAAACTTGACTCTATGATTTAGACACACAAAAAATTACTTCATGTGACTAACGCATCAAGGTTACTTGTATTTGCCACGCGTTCCAAATTCATATGTGGCTAAATGATCTGAAACAAAATCACCAGATACCTTTAGCCACACAACGTTTAATTGTGTGGCGATACAGTTCTAATGGTCACACAATTAAAATTTTCATGTGTGACTAATTAGTACATGTTGTCAATTTTCGTACCTTCAGCCACACAAATATGCGAATGTGTGGCTGTTCCATTTCGACCATGCGTGACCAAATCCCGTTTTTGTACTAGTGTACTTAGAAACAAGATCTTTCTCGATGACACCAAAGTAACACTTTGCCAAGGTTTTCATCATATGGGGGGCAGGAGCGTCAGAGGCGACCGAGAACGTGTCTGTGTTACAAGCACTGTTAAACATATCGAGAGCATGTTGAAACGAAGGGCCATGAGAATTGATGTCTGTTTTTGCCAGAATCTGGTCCTGCATATCACTGGTTTGCAAACGAGAGGCGAGGAAAGCATATCGGATGATGTCAATCGCCGCATGAATTATTATTATTATTATTATTATTATTATTATTATTATTATTATTATTATTATTATTATTATTATTATTATTATTATTATTATTATTATTATTATTATTATTATTATTATTATTATATTATAAATCACACTTTTATTAAAAACTCATAGGATTACAAAAAATTAGTGGGGAGCCTCGAAATCAACTGAACCCTCACACCTCTAGCAATGGTAAAACCAATCCTATTAAAGATATGAACTGCTGCACGCGCTCCAATGTCTTGGGTCATAGAGAATCGTCGAATACGCTTAAGTAAGGTGACTGCATCTTTCTCAAGTTCTCCAAAAGAAGAAAAAGAGAAGGGGAGAAACCCATATCCAATATCACATTTAGCATCGTACTTGACCCGTTTACTCTGTGCAGCATCACTGATCGCTCGCCCTGGTATAAAATCAATCAACCCGGATTGCGTCAAAGGCGACGAACCCGTAAGATCAACACATACGTCGCGTCCACTATCCCAAGAGTAGAGTAATATGTCAGCCGGTCGCAAGGATCTGTCCCCATCTCCAAAAAGCCCAATATCCACCTCCTTGCGAGCGGAAATCCCTGACCGAGAGCATATATTAGCAAGAACATCGCGCACAAGGTTGTGATGATGTTTAATGCCAACAATACCCGCACACGAAACAGCGTGGTCCCCGTAAATATCTCCAGGAAAAACCTTAGAGCAGGCAGAACACGGTACCTGAACAGTGAAAAGAGGAACACCCAAACGATAACACAGTACACAACGATAAGCCCTGGCTTTCATAGTTTGTCCCAATCCAGATATCAGAGCCACCCTAAGCCAATCCGAGGTGTGATCCTCCTTTAAAGAACTCCATAACGCCATCTGTCGAGGGGAAAGATGGAAAGTAGATTCAACAGTTTGGGAAACCCGACCGAAATATATATCTGCCAATTTCTTCATAAGTTTGGGGGCAGCGACCTCGCTAGGGTTACTCAAAAGGTCAATATCCATATTCACATTGAAAGTACATAGAGCATCATCAAAAGAGGGACCAACAGTTACAATACCCGAACCATGAAGAAGCTTAGTCTGTAGGCTAGCAGATTGAAGCCTAGAAGCAAGGAAGGCATAGTTCAAGACATCACCTGCAGAATATAAACCAAGTCCCCCAAAAGCAAAAGGTAAGGCGGCGAGTCTCCACTGCCAGTCACCAAAACCAGGTCCAGAAGCAGTGACAATACGCTCCAAGGAAGAACGAAGTGCCGCATCAAAAGAAACCTGAGCACACTCAAAGACCCGAGGAGAACATGTGCGCATAGAAAAATAGAGCTTAGAAATACCAGCACATGTACGGAGTAACAACAACTCGCATTGAGGGTCATTAAGTTTGGCAACTGCCTTCATAAGTTCAATAGTTTTAGCAACCCTTTTCAGGACCAACTTACTACCAAACTCAAAATCCACACTAACAGGTCCACCCAATAATTTAACACCTTGTGAGGGGCGAGAAATATTAGGGGGAAAAACACCATCATACCTGCTTCTAGGGTCCTCTTGTGGCCAAAAGACTTCAGTTTTATCAACATTGAGGTGTAAGCCACGACAAGGTCCGTCTGCCATAATCAACTCTAAAACCTTACCCACAACCAAGGTATCACCAATAATAGTGCCATCATCCAAATACCAAGCTTGAAAAGAAAGGTCAAAAGAATCTCTAATCTTACATGATAAGGGATGTAAAACTAAAGCAAAAAGAAGAGGCCCAAGCGGATCACCTTGTTGCACACCTTGATGGGACCAAAGAGTATGCTCACCATAATATAATCTAGCAGGACTAGAGTAGCAGAACTCCACCTACTGTGAAATAGCCGGAAAATGCAACCGAACCTCACGTAACATAACAGCCCGGTCCACCATGTTGAAAGCGTTTTTAAAATCAACCAACAACATGGACAGACCAACATCACACCCACGGTCCTCAACCAAACGGTTCACAGCATGAAGAATAGCTTCCCCACCCCAGACACCCCAACACCAAGTTGTAAATCATCGAAATAACTGCCTGAAGAGTGGCTAAGCATGGAAGCACAAACCTTGGAAACTAAACGCCTCCAAACAGTCCCAACAGCAATAGGACGGATACCCCCACCTGGTTTGACTAAGGGTGTGAGAGGAGAACTAGCAATATACTCCCCCAGCGCCCTCGGACAGTTACCAGCAAGAAAGAGGTTCGCCACTTGGGTAATAAAGCGATCAACTCGTCATAAATAGCCACAGCTGCACCACTCAAACAATCCAAAAGGTGTTGGGCACGCAACCCATCTCGCCCACAAGAAGTACCATGAGGGAAACTCTTGATCATGTCAAGAACGATAGAAGGGGATGCGGTAAGGTGATGATGGTCAATAGGTATATCAGGCAAGAGAGGAGCAGACTGAAAAGGGTGCTTAGCTATTAAGTCTTCAAGAGTAGAAACATCATAAGGTGCAACACCAGAAGACGAAAGAACTCTGACCACAACAGTATAATGACCATCACAAATCTTCCTCTTACATTGCTTGACATTACGATCAACCAAAACCAAACTATCATCATCAATAGTAGACCATGATTGAAGGGGCTCGGCTAAAACCTCACGCACAACCTGCAAACTACCACCAGGAGAGCCCCATGCATGAATAGCATTAACAATATACTCTTCCTGACGTTGACGCTTAGTGACCGACCTACTCTCTTGACTACTCCTCGGGCAAAAGGTTTTAAGTAGACAAAGCGGCAGGACAAATAAACTAACCCAACAAGAAATGTCATCAGGCGTGCAGATCACCTTATCAAGAGCTCTTTTCAAAGTACGAGAGAACTCCAACTGACATTTGGGAGGGATAGATTTGACAGTCCGAAAACCCCTAGCAAATAAAGTATCAAGAAGGGGCAGGTCAAAACCACCAAACACGTCCAAAACCGAATCCTCAACAAGGGCTACATGGGAAGGAACCTGTGGCTTAAGGAGATCATATAGCACAAACCGAACAACACCATCACCACAATCAGGAGGAGACACAAAATCAGAACCCGCACCATGACGACACTTAGCCCGGAAAGTATGCGTTTTGAAACAACCACCACACAAACACAAACCCATACGCTTAAGAATAACCTCAGCCCTTTCAAAAATAGTCAGATCCGTCAAAAGAGATTGCCTAATAGTAGCTTGAGCCTCAACACAAAAATGCTGATCACGAAGATGTGTGATCAAAGAATTTTTTAGCCAAACCATTACCACCACCATCACGACATCCATTAAGACCAACAAAGGGGCAATGAAATCTAACGGCAGGCATATGAACAAGGCAAATACACAACCTCTTGTAACCAAACCTCAAGAAGAGACAAACTAAAATGGAAAACCAAGAATAACCAACAAAAGCAACCATACAAATAAAAGCTTCCAAAAGTAACAACCAAACACAAAGTCAGTCCAAAAAATGTATCCAAATTCCACCAGTAGCAGCCAAACGTTATGTCAGTCCAAAATCCACCAAAACAAACGAAACCTGTATAAGTATGCTCGAAGCCAAGACCAAAACCAATCACCCCTGCAGTAAACGAACTAACCACAGCGAATATGATCACAAGAGAAACCTACCAACTGTGTTTAAGAAACGTAAACACAGCAGCAAAGTTCATGCCTCTATATCAACCCGTGAAACAGCTTCGATGTAAGGCAAAACAGTAGCGTTTGGACGGACCCCTGTAAGGTATGGCAGAACTGAAGGGAAACAACGAACAGACACCAAGCCAGTTGCAGGGAAGCCATGAAACCAATACAAGGGTTTCAAGATACAAACCCACTGTAGAAGCAAACGAACCCCAATCAAAACACCCACTGTAACAACTGATCTAAAAGAGACGGGTCTCAAAGATAAAACCCTAAAAAAACCATAAAAGAGAATAAACAAAACCTGAGAAAAGAAGAACGAGGCCAATCCAACTAGGATGTTGAAGAGCTGATGCAACTGGAAGTGAAGGGATCATCGTTCACGTTCAAAAGCATGAACGCCCATCGAGAAAACAGCAAACCCTAACTCACGAAACCCTAACCCAACGTATTATTGAATCAAGGGAGAGAAAGGATTGAGTCGTTTCCTATATCAGAAGATGAAGATGAAACCCAGTTCCTGTAGCACATTATTATTATTATTATTATTATTATTATTATTATTATTATTATTATTATTATTATTATTATTATTATTATTATTATTATTATTATTATTATTAAAACATCACTTTATTAAAAACTCAAAGGATATACAAGAAATTAGTGGGGAGCCGAGAAACCAACTGGGCCCCCACTCCTCTAGCAATAGCGAAACTAATACGATTAAAAATATGACCCGCAGCACGAGCCCCAATGTCTTGAGTCAAGGAGAAACGTCTAATACGCTTTAGTAAGGTTACCGCCTCTTTCCCAAGTTCTCCAAAAAAGAAAAAGAAAAGGGGAGGAACCCGTATCCGATATCTGCGCATTTAGCCTCATACTTGACACATTTACGTCGTGCAGCCTCACTAACCGCACGCCCTGGCACAAAATCAAGCAACCCTGATTGCGTCAAAGGGGACGAACCTGTAAGATCAAAGCAAACATCACGCCCGCCATCCCAAGAATAAAGCAATATATCAGCCGGTCGCATGGGTCTGTCCGTATCTCCATGAAGCCCAATATCCACCTCCTTACGAACAGAGATCCCGGACCGAGAAATCAACTGGGCCCCCACACGTCTAGCAATAGCAAAACCAATCCTATTAAATATATGAACCGCAGCACGTGCCCCAATGTCTTGAGTCATAGAGAATCGTCGAATACGTTTTAGAAGGGTTACTGCATCCTTCTCAAGTTCTCCAAAAGAAGAGAATGAGAAGGGGAGGAAACCATATCCAATATCCACACATTTAGCATCGTACTTGACACGTTTACATTGTGCGGCATCAAGAACCGCACGCCCTGGCATAAAATCACTCATCCCAGACTATGTCAAGGGCGACGACCGCGTGAGATCAACACATACATCACGCCCACCATCCCAAGAATAAAGTAATATATCAGTCGGTCGTAAGGACCTGTCCCTATCTCCGTAAATCCCAATATCCACCTCCTTACGAGCTGAAATTCCAGAACGAGAACAAATATCAACAAGAACATCACGCACAATGTTATGCCGATGTTTAATGCCAACAATACCCGCACACGAAACAACGTGATCCCCATAAATATCTCCAGTAAAAACCCTAGAACAAGCTGAACACGGTACCTGAACAGTGAAAAGAGGAATGCCCAACCGATAGAACAACACACAACGATAAGTCCTGGCATTCATAGTTTGTCCCAGTCCAGATATTGGAGCCACCCTAAGCTAATCTGAAGTATGATCCTCCTTTAGTGAGCTCCATAACGCCATCTATCGAGAAGATAGATGGAATGTAGATTCAACAGTTTGGGTAACCCGATCGAAATATGTATCTGCCAATTTCTTCATAAATTTGGGGGCAGCGACCTCGCTAGGGTTACTCAAAAGGTCAATATCCATATTCACATTAAAAGTACATAGAGCTTCATCAAAGGAGGGACCAGCAGTTACAATACCAGAACTATGGAGCAGCTTAGTCTGTAGGCTAGCAGATTAAAGTCTAGAAGCAAGGAAGGCATAATTCAAGACATCACCTGCGGAATATACACCAAGCCCCCTAAAAGCAAAGGGTAAGGTAGCGAGTCTCCATTGCCAATCACCGAAACCAGGCCCAGAAGCAGTGACAATACGCTCCAAAGAAGAACGAAGTGCCGCATCATTATTATTATTATTATTTTATATTTTTATAAACATCACTTTTATTAGAAACTCAAAGGATTTACAAGAACGTGGGAAGCCAAGATACTAACTGGGCTCCCACTCCTCTAGTTATGGAAAAATACCTTGTAAAAATAGTATTACTTAAAAATTCACCATATTATTTATAAAAATACAACACATTATCACATTTAATACATTTAAGCCTAATTAATATTAGTTTTGAACATTAAACACTAATTAATATTATTTTTAAAACACTCATATAATAAAAAATACATGTTACAATACACATTGTATAAACAAATAAAACACACAAAGCTTTATACAATTTACATGGTACTAAGTTGATGGTACATATGATTTTGAAAACTGGACCGGACCAACAGATTCAACCAGAATCTAAATAGCCCAAAATCAAAAGGGTGATCCACTTTCTTGTTTTAATAGATTTTATAGAAAACGAAACCGAAATAACACAAACCACCGATGTTTTCATATCCACTACAACACGCGGGCCAATAAAATCGTTATTTATATATGGTTATCGTTTGTGTTTAACTTATTTTTCCAGTATGTGAAATCGTGATTCTGTCTTGGTTATCATATTGTTTTGGAGATTTTAGTTTAAAATGGTTGACATGTTTCGTGTATATTGTAATGTTGTTACACAAATAGAAATCAAACTCGGTTGGGTGACATATCTTAGTGTCCACAACAGTTCCTGAAAAATTTACAATGAATGTTACAAGTGGCTTGTAGTTTTTTTTCGATGAAAGACAAGTCTGGTTGTATCTGTTAGTATTATGTATTTACATTAGGCCCATGTTTATGTACTTGTACCCAAGCCCATGTCTTTGTAGGGTTTGGGACCTATATGTATTCCCGGTTTTGGGATTGTCAGGAATCAATCAAATATCCTTTTACATAAACATGGGCCTAATGTAAATACATAGTACTAACAGTATCACCCAACTGCATATGTTAAAAAAGAGAACATACCTGCTTTTGACGTGTTTTATAATATTAAATGTAGAAAGGAGAACTACCTTACGGATCTTGTCCATGTTATTCAGCAACACCTGTAACTAATTAGAGTTTTTAATTTTTTGTGATCTATCCTTACATTTTATCTTTACGAGTGTATAAATATCCAAACATAACTAATCAGAGTTTTTCGATTATTTTGTGGAGTGTGCAAAAAGGATGATTAGCTCACAAATTAGAAAAATCCGAGGTAAATAAACAGTTATCCAGATGAAAAACATTTCTTAGCTGCAGCCATTTTTAACATCCTTATTCACCATTACAAGTGCTATCAACTTTTAACATTGCTGAGCGATATTTTTAGCATAGCGTAAAGGCAGAAGGTGCATTGAACTATATATCCTTTCTACACGCTAAAATGGATGAAAATAGTAAAAACTATGTAATGATTTGGTATGTATTGTGGTACTTCGCCTAATTTCATTATCCAATAGTAAAAAGCTATGACATTCTTATCTCCATTAAGCTATACTTACCTATATGCAAACTAAATACTAATTCATTTTGTGTTGTAAGATTCTTTTATATTGTCATTATCAAACATTATTTCTATTAATCTATATATTAGGTCTTTGGTTTTACACATATTAAAGTACTCATATGTTTATAAAAAAGTTTTCAAATAACATAAATGTGCCTACGCACACAAGATAATTTCATGTTATCAGCAGTTACCCAACCCAACCATTTTGCTAACTTTAAGCATCTGTTAGCCCACATTGTGTTATGCGCCTGCCATGGTAAAGTTTTGTTGGGAATAATCCGTTACCATGGATAGTTGTAGTTTACACTGCTTGGATTAACACTAGCAGTGGAAACGTATTCCCACAGCAAGTATATTATTACCACTGCTATCAGTTTATGATTAGAATAACGCGTCTAGATAAGTATAGAATAGATCTTGCGTATATTCTATAATGTTAGCTTTATACTTATCTTGTAAAGGACTCCTTGTTGTATAAAAGGAGGTCCTAGGTCATTGTCTTAGGTACTTGTTAATTTACCTACGTATTACTCAAAAGCTTCAAGGTGTAACCCTAGTGATAAGCTAAGATCACTCGTATTATTCATCAATAATATTGGAGATTAAGTTTTGTGTTTAATCTGTGTTTACATACATTACATCATATAATCCATCTTCTAAGTATTACTAAGTAAATTCCGCGTGCTTAATAATATCATACAAAATATCATTGACACAAGGAGTGTGTCTAGATCCACCAAGTGATATCAGAGTGAAGGTCCTGATATTTTGTTTTAGAAGATCCAAGGAATTAGCTTAACCTACTCACTCAATTCAATGGAGATGGAAAACAACCAATCAAACTCTTCTACACCAAGGCTACCTAAGCTCAAACTATATGAGTTTGAGATGTGGAGGATACTGATTGAGCAACACTTTCTCATTCAAGACTATGCTCTATGGGAGATCATTCAAAGTGGTGATTCTTTCAAGCCTGTGACTAGTACTGTGAAGGTTGGTGACACAGATGTTGTGAAAGTTTCTGTGCTTGAATCTACTGCTGAAAAGGCACTAAGGAAGAATGATCTTAAAGCTAGAAGTTTGTTGCTGATGACTCTTCCTAGAGATCAGATTATTGCATTCAGCAAGTACACAACTGCTAAGGAACTGTTTGAAGAGATTTGCTCAGTGTTTAGTGGTAATGATGCTACAAAGAAGACACAAAAGACATTATTGAAGCAAAGCTATGAAAACTTCTCTGCTTCAAGTAATGACTCACTTGATAGCATCTTCACCAAACTCCAGAAGATTGTTACACAATTGGCTATGCTTGGCATTGAGGTAGAAAAGGAAGACCTCAATTTGAAGTTTCTAAGAAGCTTACCTTCAGTGTTTCAAACCAATGTTACTGTCTGGGAAAACAAGTCAGACATTGAAACAATGAAGCTCAATGACCTTTACAACAACTTCAAACTTATTGAGCAAAGGTTGAAGAAGGCAGGGAAACTTGGCACAAGCTCTAGTAGCTTGGCATTGTTGTCAACCTCTGTTGACAGTGATGATTCTGAAGATGACAGTGATGATGAAGTTTCCATTGCTGGTTCTAAAGTTTCCACTGGTAATGTGAATGTTACCACTGCAGGTTCAAAGAAGAAGGTTGCTAGTATTGGAGATCCTACCTTTTATGCTTTCATATCCACACAAGTTGATGGCTCTGTCTTAACTCATGAAGACATAGAGAAAATTGATGAAGATGACTTGAAGGAGATGGATATAAAATGGCAGATAGCTCTTCTTAGCATGAGGGCTAGGAAATTCTACATGAAGACTGGAAAGCCTATACACATCAATGGTGATGAAACTGCAGGCTTTGATAAGAAGAAAGTGGAGTGCTTTAACTGCCACAAGTTTGGAAATTTTGCTAGAGAATGCAGAAGACCAAAGACAAAGGAAAACAGGTCTACTTGGTATAAGCAAAAGAAGGGACCAACTGTGGAAGAACCAAAGGCAATGTTGGCTATTGATGGTGTAAGCTATGATTGGAGTTGCATGGCTGATGAACAAGAAGAAGAACATTCTGATGCTGCTCTTGTTGCTACTGAGTTTGCTCTCATGGCTTTCTCTGACTCTGAGGTACAAAACTTTGATAACTGTTCTAAAACATGTAGGGCTGCTAAAGAAGTTGAAAGACTTAATGATTTATACTCTAATGAAAGACAAGAGTTGTATACTGCTAATTATACTGTGTCTAATCTTAGGAGAGCCATGGTTGTATTAGAAAAGCAAATAGAGCACTATCAGGAAAATGAGAAAAAATATAGTGATGATATGATTCTTCTTAGAAGAGAGTTAGATCATACAAAAGCTATGAATGAAGCATACTAAAAAGAGCTTGAAAAACTTCAAAAGAAAAATGAAAATGTCAATTTAACTTTAGACACATGTTATTATCCGTCTATGTCAATTGATAAAATTTGGAATGCTCAAATATATAATAAAGCTAAGTCTGGTATGGGCTATAATATAATGCCACCACCACTAAGAGGTGTTCCATCACCTCGAGGTATAGATTTAGCTCATACAGGGTTAGAAGATTTTAAGGAACTTGAAAGAGAATATGGTCCTTTAAAGGACACAATGGTGAAAAATGAGGAAGATATTAAGCATGATAATGATATTTTTGAGAGTGCTAGTGACTCATCTGTTGTTTATGAGAATGTTAAAAAGAAAGTAGAGGCTTCTATCCCAAAAGTTGTTAATACTGGTACAGAGGAACCTAGGAAACCACTTAATAAACCTAGACCAACTGTAAGGTATGCTGAGATGTACAGGAACAAACCTACAGCTCCTAGGGGTAACCAGAGGAGTTGGAATCATGTTAAATCTCAACAACTAGGTAGTGATTTTGTAATGTACAATAAGGCATGCTATATCTGTGGTAGTTTTGATCATTTACATGCTTATTGTGACTATCATGGTGGGAGAAGGGAAGTCCATGGGAATAAAAGGGTGGAGACTAAAAGGTTTCAAAATAAAGTACACCCTAATTCACATTGCAAAATGGTCCTAAGAGCAGTTCAACTTAGAAGTGGCCTCAAAACTTTTGCCACTGCAAAAACTATTAACACTGCTCACCCTAAGTCACCTGTTAAAAGTGCAAACTCCAAAACAACTTTTGCAAAATCTGCATAAACAGGGAAAGGAACTTTTCAAGCTAAAAAGGTTAATTATAACCAACAGTGGGTACCTAAAACGAAAACAGCAGTTTCCACTGCTCATTCAAAGGTTACCACTGCAAGGGTTTTGAACAAGAAAAGGGGGGACATGGGCAATGCTGTGAAGGCCTCAGCACGTTGGGAATGGAAACCTAAAGGAAATACCTCTACAACCAATCCCAATGGTGTATCAATGACCTTTGATAGACTTAACTATATTGATACATGAGGCAGATCCAAGTCAATCATCGCTTGGGTCCCCAAAAGAAACTAACTCTTTACTCTTATGTGCAGGAACATCCAAGGACTAAAAGATCAGATCAAGGATATACAGATAGTGGGTGTTTAAGGCACATGACTGGAAACAAGTCCTATCTTTTTGATTTTGAGCATTATGATGGACAGTATGTCAGCTTTGGAGGTGGAGTAAATGGAAAAGTTGCTGGTAAAGGAGTTATAAAAACTGGTAACTTGGACTTTGAACCTGTGTACTATGTAAAAGACCTTAAATACAATCTTTTTAGTGTGTCACAAATGTGTGACAAGATGAAAAATGTTCTTTTTACCAAAGATACGTGCTTTATTCTCTCTAAGGATTTTAAGATGCCTGATGACAGTCAGATTCTTCTTAAAATTCCTAGAAAAGGCAATCTCTATAGCTTTGATATGAACAACATTGTAGCTAAAGATGATTATACTTGCTTGGTTGCAAAGGCCACAGTGGATGAATCCATGTTATGGCATAGAAGACTTGGTCATGTTAACTTCAAAACCATCAACAAGAATGTCAAAGATGGTTTGGTGAGAGGATTACCTCTAAAAAGATTTGAAAATGATCAAACCTGTGTGGCTTGTTTTAAAGGCAAACAACACAGAGCTTCTTGTAGGTCTAAGTTGGTTAACTCTATTGCTCACCCACTTCAAATGTTACATATGGACTTATTTGGTCCTACATTAGTGAGCAGCTTGAATCTTAAGAAATATTGTCTAGTGGTGACTGATGATTTTAGCAGGTTTACATGGGTTTTCTTCCTTGGAACCAAGGATGAAACAACTGGCATCCTCATGATTTTTATCACAGAAGTAGAAAACCAATATGATATGAAAGTTAAAATCATTAGGTGTGACAATGGAACCGAATTCAAGAATAGAGTTATGGATGAGTTTCGCAGAGATAAAGGTATTAAAAGAGAATTTAGTGTGGCTAGAACTCCTTAACAAAATGGTGTTGCTGAGAGGAGGAACAGAACACTAATAGAGGTTGCTAGAACCATGTTAGCCGATTCTAAATTGCCAATCACTTTTTGGGCTGAAGCAGTTAACACTGCATGTTATGTGCAAAACAGGGTTTTAGTGGTAAAGACAAAGAAAAAGACACCTTATGAATTGTTTAGGGGTAGACCTCCTATCCTTGACTTCATGAGACCATTTGGGTGTCATGTATCTATTCTCAATACCATAGATTATTTGGGCAAGTTTGATGAAAAGGCTGATGAAGGGTATTTTGTTGGGTAATCCATGGTTAGTAAAGCTTTCAGAGTATTCAACTTAATAACCCAAAAGATTGAAGAGAATCCGCATGTGGAATTCCTGGAAAACAAAGTCAGTCTCAAAGGAACTGGTCCAGAAAGGCTGTTTGATCTTGATGCTCTAACCAATACTATGAATTATGTACCTGTCTCTACCGGAACATCTTCTTTTGATTTTGCAGGTTCAGAAGAGTTTCTTGATGATGATGAACCAAGCAAAGATCATGCAGACGATCAAGATGAATTCAGTCTACCTCTTTGGGACTATGCAGATAATGATGATATATAAAAAACTGGAGATGTTCATCCTTCTAGTGATTTGGGAAAGGAAAGAGATAGTAATTCGAATGCTGAAAATTCTGAAAGCAGTGAAAATTCAGATTCCACTGTTAGGCAAGATGTTTCCACTGCAACACCAGATGTGGAAACCACAACTCCAGTTACTGAGGAAGCTCAAGTCAATATGTTGAAATCTCAAATATGCCAAGTGAGATTGCAGTTCCTCACACTCCCCACACTTCTATTCATAAATCACATCCTCTTGAAAATGTGATTGGGGATGTCTATTCACCTGTGAAGACTAGAAGACAAACTAAGCTGCCTGATGTCCATGGATTCATTAGTAAAATATATGAGTCTAAGATTCATGAAGGCAAAAATGAATGTCTCTTTATGTGTTTTCTGTCACAAATGGAGCCTAAGAATGTTTACAAGGAACTTGAAGATGAAAGTTGGGTGGAAGCAATGCAAGAAGAGTTGCTCTAATTTAAGCTTTAAAAGGTTTGAGTGCTTTGTGATTTGCCTTCTGGCAAAAAGGTTATAGGTACTAAATGGGTGTTCAGAAACAAGAAGGATGAAAAAGGAATTGTTATAAAAAACAAAGCTAGGCTTGTAGCTCAAGGATACACTCAAGAGGAGGGTATTGACTAAGAAGAAGTGTTTGCCCCAGTTGCACGAATTGAAGCAATTAGGCTATTCTTAGCTTTGGCATCCTTTATGGGCTTTAAAGTCTATCAAATGGATGTAAAGAGTGCTTTTCTATATGGGCAGATTGATGAGGAGGTTTATGTCTCACAACCTCCAGGCTTTGAAGACCCTGAATATCCTAACAAAGTATACAGGGTAGTTAAAGCTTTATATGACTTGCATCAGGCACCAAGGAAATGGTATGAAACCTTAACCACTTATCTTCTTGCTAATGGGTTTCATAGAGGCAGAGTGGATCAAACTTTGTTCATAAAGAAAGACAAGAATGATATCTTGCTTGTTTAAGTGTATGTTGATGATATCATTTTTGGATCAACAAAAACAGAGATGTGCATAGAATTTGAGAAACTGATGAAAAAAGAATTCCAGATGAGTTCTATGGGTGAACTCACATTCTTTTTGGGACTTCAAGTACTACAGAAGCCAGATGGCATTTTCATTAATCAAGACAAATATGTGGCTTAGATACTTAGGAAGTTTAAATTTACTGATGCAAAGTCATCCAGCACCCCTGCAGACAAGACTACACATCTACTTCTAAAGGAAAATAGTGGTGAAGCTGTTGATGTGGACATGTACAGGTCTATGATTGGTTCTTTGATGTATCTTACATCCTCTAGACCAGATATCATGTTTGCAGTATGTGCCTGTGTAAGGTTTCAAGTTACTCCCAAGGTCTCTCACTTGACTGCTGTGAAGAATATTTTCAGATATCTTAACGCATTTCCTACTCTGGGATTGTGGTACTCCAGAGATTCTCCTCTAGATCTGGTTACTTACTCAGATAGTGACTATGCTGGAGCTAGCTTGGATAGAAAATCTACAACAGGTGGATGCCAATTTCTTGGCAACAGATTAGTGCCATGGCAGTGCAAAAATCAAACTATGGTGGCTAATTCTTCAACTGAGGCAAAGTATGTGGCTACTGCTAGTTGCTGTGCTCAAGTTCTATGGCTTCAGAATCAACTTTTGGACTATGGGTACAATTTCATGAATACCATCATTCATATTGACAATATCGGTACCATTTGCATCATTAAGAATCCTGTTCAACACACAAAGACCAAACATATTGAAATTAGACACCATTTCATTCGAGATTGCTAGGAAATGGGACTAATTCAGGTTGTCAAAATTCACACTGATGACAACTATGCTGATTTGTTATCAAAAGGCCTTGATGTGGGGAGATTTCAATACTTGGTAACAAGTATTGGAATGGTTAATCCATAATCTTTTTGTCAAAATGTTTTCTGGTGTTGAGGGGAGGCTATAGGTACTGAAATTGTTGTATGAGTTTGTATATGTTTGCTTGATGGGATTTTGAGTTTAAAAGGTGTATATCTGAGATACACAACAAATGGTTATTGATTCACCATGTCTAACACACATAAGAATCAACTAGTCCAGAGCAAACGGCTACTGGTAAAGACTTGACAAATCCGTTTATGGTTGATAGTTTACCAAAAACTATATGGTTATCAACTCACCATATTCTTTATGATTAAGAGTTGGCTAGTCCATAGCAAACGGCTCATGGTAAAGACATATCAAATCCATTGATAACTGGTAGTTTGCTAAAAACTATGATAAGAGCAGTCTTGTTGTCATATGATTTTTATTTACCACTGCTCTTTGAAATTTTTGTTAAAAATTACCACTGCTAGTTCACAGTTTCCACTGACAGTGTTATTTTACCACTGTTGTTCTAGCCGTTACAACTGATTGTGTCAGTAACTAATTTTTACTAGCCGTTGAAAGTAACCACTGATTGCCATATATATAGGGTTAAATTTTTTAAGGAAATTATCATCTTTTCATATTATAATTAATACTTTCTAAAGATAATTTTACTTGCGCAATAATTCTAAACCCTAACCCTATATATCTTTCTCTCTCAATTGGCTAGTTATTCTTTCAATTCTTACTGACATAATATCGTTTTTCATCAAAAGTTTCTATGGCACTTTTGAAATTTGCGGATGAGCACAACCTAGTGGCCTACCTACAAAAGTCTAACAAGAAGAGTGGGCCTGTTTTTCTTGAGATTGTGGACTTTCTCAATACCACTCATTTAAGGTATGCTTTGCTTTTAAAACCCACAATCTATATCTGTCAAATCAAACAGTTTTGGACTTCTGCTAAGTCTATAACACTTGAGATTGGAGATACACATGAAACAATGGATGCTCTAAGAGCCACTGTGGATGGGGTAACTATTGATGTTACTGAGGCATCCTTGAGGAGAGTACTCCAATTGGGTAATCTCAATGGTCTCATCACATTACCTATGCCTGAAATTCATGATACTTTATCATCCATGGGGTATGATACCACTGACAAAAAGGTTACTTTCAAAAAGAGTGGTTTTTGTCCCCATTGGAGATTTTTGATTCATACTCTGTTGCATTGTCTTATTCCAAAGAAAACATCTTATGAGCAATTTAGTTCAACCATGGCTTACCCTTTGGTTTGTCTAGTTACTGATAAGATTTTTAACTGGTCAAATTATATTTTTACAAGTATGAAAGGCAATGTACATAGTAAAACAAAAATTTTAATGTATCCAAGGTTTGTGCAAGCAGTGTTAAATGAGTTTCAACTGCAACCCCATACTAATGTTTATCAAATCAGTTGCCTCAAGCCTAAAGTTTTTCAAAATTTGAATAAAGATGGCAATATGATTTTTGCACCTCTTCTTCCCCAAATGCTTGCTAAAATTACAACTGAACAACACACACCCATAATTAATGTTCCAAACATTAATGTTCCACTAGTTTCAAAAACCTATGAGAGAAGGTCTAAACAGCCAACTCCTCTTATTACAACACAGCAAGTTTCTGAACCTTATGGTCTAGGAACAAGCAGTGGTGGTTCTAGACTTCAACCTAGTCCAACTAGGGAGGAATCTGAACCTTTTCCCCATGATTCACCTCTCCCAACAGGTAACACAGTTGGAAGTGATGAGGGCAGTGGGAACCAATTGGAATTGATGGTTTTGTGTACCAAGTTATCAAAGCAGGTTGAATCTCTACAGAAGGATTTGGCACATGTCAAGCAGCAACATGCCAAGGATGTTCAACTCTTAAAGGAAGAGATGTAGGGGTTGACAAAGAACAAAAGAACTGCAAATTTGGTGATTTCATCTTCATCCTCACCTACTGATGGTGATTCAGCTGATCATGATTTGGGAAATTCTCCCAAATAGGGGAGGAAAACATGTGTTGACACTGAGGGGAGGACAATTGATTTTGAAGATGAAGGAGATACAAGTTAAGGAGCAAAGGAAGCTGATACTCATGTAGAGCAACTTGAAGATCAAGACATTTTCCAAACTGCAACTGATTTTACCACTGATTTTATTTCCACTGCAGAGCCAACTTTTGCCACTGCAAGTGAAGAATTTGACAAATTGAAGAAAAACAAAGGTAAAGCATTTATGGAAGATGTAGAGCAAACTGGAAATAAGATTTCAAAGAAAACAAAAGCTCATATTGCTCTTGATAGAGAACTTGCTAAGAAGATTACTGAAGAACAAGTTGCTGAGAAGAAAAAGCTTGAAGAAATAGAAGTTGCAAGCTTTTTGGAGGCTAAAAGATTGAATAGAATGGAAGATTTTGTTGGAGATCCACTTTCCACTGTTCAACCTACAATTCTTAGAGAGAAGACTCTAGAGTTTAGTTATGTTCCTACTGAAGATGATATTGAATTCTTGATTGCTAATAATCCAGAAATCAAGAAAAAGGCAATTGACCTGGTAGCTGATGCATCCTTAACTGAGGAACAAAGAACAACTCAGTTGAAGGATTTCATTCAAATGAAGAAAAATCAAGCACTTGAAGATGTGATTAATTCAGTCAAAAAGGTTCAGAAGAAACAAAGACAACCAACCAAAGCACAAATACTTTCATATATGAAGACTTATTGTTGTCATGTTGGTGTTTGGAAGAAGCATCATTTCAAAGGAATGCCTGATGATCAAATTGAAAAGGCTTACTATAGATCTCAAAAACAAGATAAAGCTTTTATTCCAATGGGTTCTGAAGAAGAAGCAAGAAGGATTCCTAGATTGAAGAGAAAGGCCAAAGTAAGTGATTCTCAAACTGTTAAGAAGACTAAGGTTGATGAAGATCAAACAATGTCTACTGAGAAGAAAATTCCTACTGAGAAATTCACTGAAGATCAATTGACTGGAATGATTGTGATTGAAGAAAGAGATTTTTATCTAGAACCACTGCAAGTTCAACATCCTATTATTGATTGGGAAGTTTACACTACTAGCAATTTTGCTCTAACATGGAAGATCACAAGGCTAGGTGGTGAAACTTCATCATTTATTCTATTTGAAGATCTTGTAAAAGCTTTTGACAGAGATGACCTTAATACACTATGGAGGTTAGTTCAAGAAAGGTTTAATGCTCAAGATCTCAAAGATACTAAGGAGATGCAGTTATGGGTGAATCTTAGAAGGCTCTATGAACCAAATGTTCATGATGACTTCTAGAAAACCTTATTAACATGTTTTGGTACTAAATGGTTTTACTATGATTCATGTGAAGTTCATCATGTCTCTACAGCTAATGGAGAAGACTTTTTCATGCTTGCTGAGAAAGAATATCCACTCAGAGCTGGAGCTCTTACAGTGATGTTAAGTTTAACAATAAGAATTCATGAAGACAATGAGAAGGTCAGAGCATTGTTACAAAAGCTTCAAGATCAATGTTCAAGAGCTATACAGAAGTTAAGGAAGAAGTAAAGTGTGGTTGAATTTCCCAAATCCTTGAAGATAATGCATATTGAAGAAACTTATTGATTTGCAGAGAAATCATAAGTTTAGGGGTGGATTGTTGGGAATAATCCGTTACCACGGATAGTTGTGGTTTACACTGCTTGGATTAACACTAGTAGTGGAAACGTATTCCCACTGCAAGTATATTATTACCACTGCTATCAGTTTATGATTAGAATAACGCGTCTAGATAAGTATAGAATAGATCTTGTGTATATTCTATAATGTTAGCTTTATACTTATCTTGTAAAGGACTCCTTGTTGTATAAAAGGAGGTCCTAGGTCATTGTCTTAGGTACTTGTTAATTTACCTACGTATTACTCAATAGCTTCAAGGTGTAACCCTAGTGATAAGCTAAGATCACTCGTATTATTCATCAATAATATTGGAGATTAAGTTTTGTGTTTAATCTGTGTTTACATACATTACATCATATAATCCATCTTCTAAGTATTACTAAGTAAATTCCGTGTGCTTAATAATATCATACAAAATATCATTGACACAAGGAGTGTGTCTAGATCCATCAAGTTTTTTGTGACTGCATCTAAATTTGCAGTTGCATTGGTAGATATGTATAGACATGTTAACGGTTACTCAAAGAACAACACACAAAATGCCCTTTTGCTCAGGAATACAAAGGGCAATTTAATTTGTCATTCAAACAGTAAGTGATAAACTAGCCAGTAGATGCGAAAACATAACAGCAAAACTTCCCATTTTTGCAATTGACCGGCAAAAATAAACCTAAAACTGTTTTATCCAATGACTAAAAATGTTTTTGGAGTTGATTATCATACTAACGACTAAAACTTATTATTTCATTCTAAACGACACGCCAAACAATTGTTGCATGTCAAAATCTAATGATAAATATTACGCAAGTATCATTCTCTAATGGACATTTCATCAAACACGTTTCGTGCACAACCTAAACCCGAGCTTAAAACCATAGCCGCACGTAACACACCTAATTCACCTCTATCGCACTATAATATCACAAATCTCCATACCAAACACCTAATTGAAGCGAACACAGTTAATCAATGAATTCAGTTCAAAAGTATACCTGAGAGCATCACAAAATAAGCCTACCCAGTGATAACGAGGAAAGAGGTTGTGGGGCTCTTATATTTTATTACTTAGTAATATAATACATGAAGAGACGAAAATATCCTTATAATTAATTATCAACATAGTCAAACTGACCATGCCTGTTAAAAGTGGACCAAACATGGAACGAATGTTTCACTTTGTGATTGAATCTGAAACTTTTTAAAAAATTAGACCAGAAGTGAAATACTCAACGAACTACAATGATCAAAAATGTAGTTCATAGCTCAATTAAAATCCTATGAATTGATTGGTATAGTCGATGTTTTTAATTATAGATCGTATTAATTTGGGATGCTTTTATTAATTTTATATAGGGATAATATATCGGGAGGCCACCCAACTTTTAAGTTTTTCACATATAGGCCTCCCATTTTTTGAAAGTAACTTATAGGCCACCAAATTATATGTTTATCTTCATTTACACCAATTCCGGTCAAATTTAATCCGGATAATGATCAAACGGCAAAAACAAACCTAACAATTACTTAACATATTAAACTAATACTAGTATAAATAAAAAACGAGTCTCGAAATTGCAATTTATCTTTCTAAAGTACTTTTAATAATACAAATTCACACTTTAATTATAGGTATAATCGATATTTCACATCAGAGTTTTCATTCGTCTTACTTTGATAAGTTAGAGGTTGGTTGTTTGTTTATTTTTTTTTATAGTTTTCGGGAATAAATTTGGCCGGAATTGGTGTAATCGAAAATAAACATATAATTAGGCGGCCTATAAATTTATTGAAAATGGGTGGCCTATACGTTAAAAGCTGAAAACTTAGGTGACCTCCATATACATTATCCCTTTTATGTAAGTTGAAGGGTTGAAAGTGAAAATTTGAGATAAGATAAAGGATAATGAACATTACAACATACGACAACAATAATTAATCGCTTCAAAGCGAGTTATGGGGATAGGAGATGTAAACAAGTACCTCTCTAAATATAGTGAAAATGTTTTTTATGTGATTTATGAAGGGAGTTTTTTTTGTTTTTAAAATGAAGATTGAAAGGGTACGAGTGTAAATTTAAATAAGTTAAAGGGGTACGGGTGTAAATTTAAATAAGATGATGGATCAAAAAACTAAGGGTGTTTTTCAGCACTACTATTTTAAGTATGTTTACACATTCTAAAGTGAGAAGAATAAAAAAGTTACATTAGTATGCGGGTGAGCCAATTAGACGTAGCAAATATTTTCACACTTTTATGTCAAATCTCTATATTTGACGTGGCGCTCAAAGGTCCATTTTGGTAAACCAATAAAATTTGGCCCATTCTAGCATATTCATTTTGGTAACTTATTCTAAAAGAGAAATGATTGGGGTACCTAAATGTATGCCTAATTTTGTGCCTAAAATTGTGTGGCATTTACTTATTGGTTTGTGAAGCCGTGAGTTCCTCATCAGCAACCAATATAATGCTGCCACCTATTTCTCATTCTAAAATCTACATGCTATTTTCTAAACACCAATCAACCCGTATATAAAGGGAAGTGATTTGCATATTCCTAATAGTTATTAGGACACTCTTTTTTGTGCTTCAATTAGTTGTACAAACTCACACCGTGCTTTATACGCTTGTACTCTTAGTGTCCTAATCAATAAATTGAATGTGCAAATCACTTCTCTTATATAAAACACAAATTTTATTACTATTATTAGCCGCAAAAATCTATAAAACATAATAATAATAACAATAATTAAAAAAAATTCAAGTGTCCCTTCAAACTATAATTAGTAAATTTTCAAACCCACCTATTGAGCCTTTGTGAGCCTTTTAGAACAGTGCTCAAACCCCACCTATTAAGGTAAATTTTCTTATATCCAAATATTAAACCTCATTTATCAACCAAACAATTATTTTATGGATTCACTCCATTTCATATATCCAAAACCCACGCACCAAACTACACCTAAATTATCGTAACAAACTAAAGATACAATTCTGATCATATGAACCTTGAGATTTGATCCAAGCAAAGCTTAAAATTTGAAACTAAGCATGACCATACACTCGGTCACAAAGACAGCGTACTCCTCTATTTACAACTAACACCCCCACAAGTAAAGAATATCTACCTAGGTGTCGTGGCTAGCCAAAACTCCTCATTTAAGGCCCACGGGGTGCCACATCACTTTAACAAACCTCCATAACTAACCCCTCTTAGCACAACTAGCCTCAACTTACTCATTTGGAGCCCACCACTTACAACTTTATTTTTCTTATTCAAATTTCCAAATAAACTAAATTCATTTCATTAAAAATTAAATACATTACAACATATTAAAATTAGACGCGACTTAAAATAACAACAAGGAAAAAAAAAGCGATGCGGAAAAAAAACGACATGAAAAAAATAATACGGGAAAAAAATACAACACATTTTAATAATACATTACTCGTCGATTTAATATTTCTTCATGACCTGAGGAGGTTCGTGAAATAGCCGACTTCGTATTTTAATTTTTTGTGATCTACCCTTACATTTTATCTTTACGAGTGTATAAATATCCAAACATAACTAATTAGAGTTTTTTGATTATTTTTTGGAGTGAGAAAAAAGTACCCTGTTAATTAGAGGTCAACATTGTAACACCCCAACCCGACAAGGGTAAAGATATCACAAATACGGTTTCATATCAGAACCTTAAGTACTATACAATAACGGAAGCCTTTACAAAACTTACAAAAGATAATATGAATAACTTAATATTCAAAATAAATCTAAGATCCCTGTTTTCAAATCTTGCTCTCAGCTCTACTCTCAAACCCAGATCAGCTATCCCATAAGCTCGTCTTGAATGCTTAATACCTGCCGCAGGAAAAGAAATGCGGCTGAGCTTACAAAGCCCAGTGAACATATATAACAGAAACAGAAGCTAAACGAAACAAATATACAAATAACGAAATCAAAACGGAATGAGAATACTGAATCATTGAGGATTCTGCGGAAGCAAAAATATACAGAAATCCAAAAAAAACACATAACAGTTAACGATCACCTCAGAACACATTTATGACACAAACGCAAACACATCAGAATAACCAAACACTTAACGTATCAAGAATAATAGATTACGTGTCAACCAAACGAAGAGTCTAAAAGCTAACGGAAAACAATTTCTAGAAAATAAACATGGCATTTATACAAATCAATTAATCTAAAATCAACGCTCTTAATCCAATTTTGCAGCAGCGGATATAACAGTCAAATCATGGCAGTCACACAAGCAAATAGAAAACATAGTAGACAAACTATAACTAAATAGACCAAACAAAACATAGCATAGCCATTAGCAATTATCAGAACATATATCATAAACTAAACAAGTTCTCAGATCGAATCTTAACATCAGCAGAGTTTTAACATAGCAGATCAAATCATAAACAGATATATACCCTAATGTATAGGCAAAGTTTACCAGATTAACGGAAAAATCGTACTTATCAACTTTCAGGATACTTACTTTCACATTAGCACATTCATCTCACAGACAAACAAATTCCCATAACGATAAACTAACATAACATCAGATGATAGCATGTGAATCATATTTAAACATGTTAATCATAACCTAGCATAATAGACGGTAGTTAGATAAACATACAAAAGCATAAACACATATAATAACTTATAATAAGCCCAACACATAATTATAAACACTTGAACATACCGAATCATAATCGGAATACTTAACACAGAAATAACAGATAAAGGTTTAGTTAACTACCACAAGCCCAGAACATATCATATCAGAAATATCTTTCTTATTCAGAAGGTAACCTCATAAACTAATTGGAGTAGCTAGCTCCCAGAATTTTGTGAAGACGCGTATTGCATACGACATCATTCACAAGAAATCATATCAGATAACAGATCAGATCTAGGATGCATCCATACGCCCCAATAGACAAATAGCGGCCATATTCCATAATTCGAGCTCATAAACAGATAACAGAAAGGGACGTGGCAGAACATCACTCTACTGCCCTAGAGTCATGTCAGAGGTGCATCCCTGACACGGACATGGAACCCCCATGACTAGTGAAATATTTGGCTCGGGTGTCAAACTAACTTAGGTCAAACAGATTGTCATAAACGACACAGATCATAATTCATCATAAAGGTCAACAAATATATATATCAGAGTTTTCATATCATAAGGTCCAAATCAGATATTTCATGGTTCACTAAACAGAAGTTTTAGATAAACAACGGATCAAACAAATCAGAAAGGGTTCATATCAAATGTTCAGAAATCAAAGGTTCATCTCACAGTCACATATCATACGTTCATAATCAGAGGTTCATAATCAGATGTTCATAATCAGAAGTTCATAATCAGAAATTCATACTCAAACATAGCAAGGTTCAACAAACAGAAGTTCAGACAAACAGAGATTCACATAAACGGAAGGGAATCATAGCAATGGCATAGGGAATCCTAATAAGCATAAGGAAATGACAAGAAAAGGAGATCATGAGAAAACCTTTACTAAAAAGGTCAGAATATCTGTACCTTAACGCAAATGAGGGAAAAGCAAATGAATGAATGAACACGAAGACACAACGTCACTTCTCCTTCAACGAATCTACACAGATTACGATTCGTATAATACTTATTAGCTCATTTAAGTCATAACGGATTAATCGTATTAATATTTTTAGAGTTATATGCGTATTCTCATTTTTAGTAATGGACGGAATTAAAATACTTTAGGGTAATAATCATTAATTAGCCAAACTTAAGGGTTACAAATGATAAATGGTAAAATTAAATGTTTAATATAACAAGCATCCTATTTTAAGGTTTAGTAGACCATACTTTAAAGTATAGGGTTCGCATGGTAAATATCTCAAAGTTTAGGGTTTACAATGTAAATAATTCAAAAATAAAGTTATCATTTAACCCATATTTATATGTTTTCCCAACCCATTCGACACAAAATAAACCACACGAAGCCCTTTTTGTTTTAGTAAGCCGTGACCAAAATTCTATCGCGACCCTCTAGTGTGTACATTTTAGTCGAGAAATACATACGTTTCTTTTTATGATTACATGCGACACAAGTTACTGTTTTTATGTGATAGTTTTATTTGTGGTACATGCATTCGAAAGGTCTACATCAGATTTCATATGGATGCACAAGTGAGGCCAAAACAGATTTACACTAGCATGCAAGTGGGTCGACACTTTAATAGATTCATAGGTTGATATTCATGCATAACATATTCAATATTTACATGCTTCTTGTTATGATTTCATGCGACTAAGGTGACTATTTTATGTGATGGTTTTGTTAATTAGCATGCTACCATTCGATATACATAAGGGCTTGCTATGATTTTATATGACTTTTAGGCTCGATACGAAAATAATAAACATCACCATGGCATGCAAGAGAGGGGTCGAAACATATTCAGAAGATGAGAAAATATGTGGGTCATATACATGCACGCCAAAATAGATATCTATGTGACCCAAGTTATCCTTCCATGTGACTATTTTATAATTCATGTGATAATTTAGTTGATGTTTACATGCCATCTTATGGGGACCTCACGACAGAAAAATAAAGAAAGCAAAAGAAGAAAACATGGAGACAAGAACTTAGATGAATCAAACCTTCTATAGCAGCAACAAAACTCACGACAGCACTACTTGGAACCTTTTCTGCTTGCTTTTGGATCGGATGGAGGAGAAGAACTAGGGACTTTCCGTAACTTTGAAAGACTAGGGTTTAGGTTTGTATAGAGATTGTGAAGCGTAGAAAAATAAAAGAGTATGGGAAGGGATATATATGTTCGGTTATACCGAGTAAAAGGAAAAGAAACATGGGCCAAGTTCACAATTTGGACGGGCTTTTATAATTAGATATAATGTATTTTGTATTTTAGAATTTTTGGTTCACGCATGGCAGTTAACATAAATGTAGCTTTTATATTTTTTTTTTGTACATTTTGATCATTTACGAGTTAGGTCGAAATATATTTAAAGAGCTTTGCGTATTTTATAAGTTTTAAATTATAGGGCAAAATAGTCTTTTTACGCGTTTACGATTTTAGGGTTTTACAAACATAGTCAGACTGACAATGACTCTTAAACCAGGAAAGAAAGTTTTACTTTCTAACTGAATTCAAAACGTTTTGAAAAAAATTATACAAAAACTTAAATACTCAACAAATCACAATGATAATAAAATTTAGTTCATTACTGTATTAAAACCCTATAAATTGATAGGTGTAGTCGATGTTTTTAATATGTATCATATTTAATTTAGGGTGCTTTTATTAATTTATATAAGTTGAAGGGTTAAAAGTGTAAAATTGTGATAAGATAAAGGATAATGAATATTACAACATACGAAAACAATACTTAATCATGTCGAAGCGGGTTATGAGGAGGTGAGATGTAAAGAAGCACACCTTTAATATAGATAGTGAAAATGTTTATTATGTGATTTATGAAGGGAGTTTTTTTGTTTTTAAAATGAAAGTTGAAGGGGTAAGAGTGTAAATTTAAATAAGATGAAGGATCAAAAAAGTAACAGTGTTTTCTTATGCTATTTAAAGTGTGTTTCTTTATGTGATTTAAAGAAGAGGTGGTAATTCTCGGCACCTACTAGACCCATATTCACCATATTCACCAAATATCCGACACGAATTTAAACATGTTTTGGGTTGAGAATAAACAAGTTTGGGTCAAAAACAGGTCAACCCGTCAAACCCATTTTATAAACAAGCCTTATTTGGGTTGAACAAAGATTAAACTAACACCGTGTAAACTCGTTTAAGTATGTAAGCCTTAAAAAGTAAAATACGTAACTTGGTTTTTATGTGGAATTTGGATTTAAATGTATTTCTTGGGAGGTGATTTGTACACCTGTTTTTTTTTTTTTTTTTTTTTTCACCACTAAATTACACCAGTGATGCACATAGTACAACACGACTATGCATGATTTAGTGGTGGATGGAAAAAAACTGATTTACAAATCACCTCTACTCTTATAACTAGGGATTAGGCTTTCGCACGTCGTGGCGGAGCATTTGGAGTTGCGTAAGAAAATTCAGTTATATATGCATAAATTTATTTATACATTTAGATAGGTTTGGTACTTGTTATCCAAATGTAACATAATTGAACAATTCACATCATTTACAATCTTGGGCGTAACAACTTGAGTAAGATTGCCACCCTATAAAATAAATATATAAATATTCCAAGTTTTTCTACTTCGGTGGTGCCAGACCACATCTTAATGCGTTTTCTAGGATGTCATATTTCGTTCATAGACTATGTTCATCATTCCAAACTTGAAGATACAACTCATGTCCCATGTATCCCCATGGCCAGATTGTACACCTTAGATTCCACATGCTCTTTACACTCCATGATTTAGGATGCTAGTTTCTTTCATCCCACTCGGTGTTCCTTTTCCATTTGCTTTCAATATGGTATCTACTATCCAATGACCAATGTTGCAAAAATCGTGAATCGATAGTCGGGTGGTCGACCACCCTGCAGCGATTAATCGGTCAAGGGGGGATTAATCGGTGATTAATCGGATTGGCATTTCCTGCAAGTTTGGGTATTTCTGGAGAGCAAAATAAAGATCTTAACTGATTCAAGCCTACTATGTTTCCAAACACCAATAAAAGGCTCCAATTCTAATTATGAGGCCCATTGTGCGTTATAAGTGAAATAAACGATACCCAAATTATGTAGAATGGCTAAATTTTTATTTTTTTAAAGTTGACCGATTCGGCCGATTTTTGACTGATTAGTGGCCAATTTTTTTGCCTTGGCCGATTTTCAAAATCAACAAGGTGTATGACCAATTACCGATTAATCAACCGATTCTGCTGATTTTTGCAACATTGCCAATGACTACATAACCGTAACTAGGCTCGAGATACACATGTGCCTGCCACATTATTCCTGAGAAAAGAGAGTTTACGAGTCAAAGAATTTCAGTACCAAGGTACAGAGCCATCTGACCAATCTTCAAACCCAAACACTCCTTTAAAGATAACTGTGATTCAATAACCAGATATTTCCAAATCTAACCAGTTACTCACTCGAGGCAGATTATTCTAGTAGACAATTTCATGACAGTCTGCAAGCTTTTTATCCGTAACCATCCAAATTAATGATCATTTCATTTAATACCCATCAGGAAACTATCATTATGATTTCTACTAGCCAAAGACATCAGAAGACAATACAGTTGCTTATCCCAAACACACTGTATCAAAAGATAGAAAAGCTTGATAAGCAAAGGTTTTCAAAACCATGATACATTTCCATCTGTTTAAACCTTTATTCCAAACACTAGTTAGGCATATAACAACTTTTCTGATAAAAAAGGGAGGTATGGTTAACCGGACCGTTAGTTAGGGCAAAATTCACATCATTCGAGTTGTTGATATCATTCAAGTCTAGAGACACAATTAATGCTTAAAGTTGTATCTGTAACGTCTAAATCCAAAATTAATTCATGTTATTTCAAAAAATCAAAATTAACAGCATCTGAGCACTAAAAACGGGTATTAAACGAGGGTAGTTACACAATCACTTATTGTCAATTACTAACAAGCCAAAAACATCAAAAGCAATCTCAAATCCACATCATATATAAAAACATCCAAACTCAAAATCTCAAAACCGAAAAGCTAAACATCATAACTCAACAATAAAAGCTAAAGCTAGTTCATATCCTAAATTCATACCACATTTTATCTAAACACAAAGATTCACCCCATTTACACACACAACATACCAATCCAACAAGGGCAATTACATAGTTACACCGTCACTTATCATCAAATACTAACAAGCACTAAATACCAAAAGCAATCTTAAATCCATATAAAAACAACTCAAATCTTAAAGAACATACACAGACTTAGCAAAAGCTCGAAAACCAAAACCCAAAAAATCAATCAGTTAACAATAATTAACCTAAACATAAATTCTAGTTTTTTATACTATAAACAATCATAAGAAACTTTTCATCAAATATCTGTGAACACTGAGTGTAAAATGGAGCTAATCTATGGGTTTTCAAGTATGTATACCAGTCAAGAACACACATACTTAAAGAACCATAGATTGACTGAGTTTACACATACTTTAAATAATCTTGAACTAAACTTGAAAAGCTTGAAACTTTATGTGAATTTGAGATAAGGTATAGATGAAAGTTTGCAACTACAATCAAATGAAAAAAAAAAGTCTTAATCAACCACGGAAACTTACAACATATAAGCTGTGGTGTGATTGGTGGGAGAGGTGGTGGTATGGATTGGAAATGATAGATGCTGCAAAATTATACAAAGAAATGAGTGATGGTTTTGGTGGATGGGGTGGGGTTTGTTTGTTTATATAGGGAAAAAAAGTTGTGGTGTGGTTGGTGGGAGAGATGGTAGTCTGGATTGGAAATGTGGGACATTGATTCTCAAAGGGTGGGATTGGATTGGATTGAATGGTGGAGATTAATTAGAGTCAAGTGGTTTTCAAAAACACGCAAAATAGAGCAAAACAACCTTCCAAACACCACAATTAAACATCGCAGAAGTCTTAATAGGGTCGAATTAGGCCACTGAAACCTTGATATTGAGCCGGTCCAAACACCATTCATTCCATGATCTGCCAAACACTCTTCAAAGTAACCAAAATGAAATCCAGCCATCTTAACAAGATTTGTACCAGCAAAGAAATAACCAAAACCCCAATTCAAAGCCCAGCAGCCACCAAACTCGGCAATCTAAGCCTCACATTTTCGCTCATGATTCCACACAACTTCTTACCACCAAACACTTTCAAACCAGCAGACAGAAGAGGAATCTAACCCAATATCATTCCTTGTAACATCATTTTTGACCTTCCAAACATAAATACCAACCAGCTAAGTGCCAAGATCAAAAAGACGGTAACCAACAAATTCCAAAATTACTACGTGGTATCCAAGACCACCAGCAGATTTCTATCCCACAAAGAACATATAGTAGAACACTAGAACATATATGTATCATATTATTGTTTCAAAACTATAACTTCAAATATCTAAAGAGCAACAAATAGTTACTATCAAAAACACTTATATACATATCATAGCAAAACCTTCTCATTTTCACCCATCATGTATGTTTACACCACTGAAATTAAAGTGTCCACGTAAAACAGTGTAATCATTTTAGAAAGTCCAACTTTGTATGTGCTGTTTGAACCTCCATTAGCATAAGCTTTGTTGCTGAAGTTTTAACCTGGAAGTTAATATTATTAGCTTTCTACGATCAGATAATGTTGAAATCTCAATTTCATTGTTATTTTAAATCTAATCAAGCTGTCAAGTAAGTTCTCCTATCTTATAAGTTCGTATTCCTTCAAGTGTCACCAACGTTCATAGAACCTAAGGATTTATGCTACAATGAGCTATCTTGAAAGGATTTATGCTAAAATGAGTTATCTTGTAAGGATTTATGTTTAACTTATTTTTTCCAGTATGTGAAATAGTGAGTCTCTCTTGGTTATCATTTTGTTTTGGAGATTTTAGTTTAAAACGGTTGACATGTTTCGTTTATATTGTAATGTTGTTACACATATAGAAATCCAACTCGTTTGGGTGACATATCTTAGTGTCCACAACAGTTCCTGAAAAATTTACAATGAATGTTACTGGTGGCCTGTAGTTTCCTTCCAATGAAAGACAAGTCTGGTTGTATCACCCAACTGCATATGTTAAAAAAGAGAACAGACGTGCTTTTGACGTGTTTTATAATAATAAATGTAGAAAGGAGAACTACCTTGCGGATCATGTCCATTTTATTCAGCAACACCTGTAACATTCAATATGGTTATTAGATTTAACACAACAAAAAATTACAATATATCACTAAGATAGGATAGGATATGAAAAGAAATGCCACCTATAGAATATTACGCGGTGAGGCTTATGGCCAGTTGACTTCTTAAACGATATCAAACGTTCCCTACAAACGAGTAAAACAAGAATCCAGTTATCATAAACTTAATATAAGACCAAATCGAAATTATTTTTAAATAATTTAACTGACTACCTAATCCAGTTATCAGTTAAGGTTGTGTATAAATCAGTGCCTTGTACCTGTCACTTGTGGTCAGTCCATTGAAGCAACCACCTATAAAATAAAATAGAAAACAAGCTTCTAAGAACTAAAACAGTACACGGATCTTATAAAATATGTGACAGTGGCAAATGGGTCAAATTGGGTTAGTCTAATACAAGTTTAAACAGTTAGGCTGGCCAAACAAACTTTTTGTGTAACTTATTTTACCTTCAATTGTTAAATATATAGAAACATTATGGGGGACTTTTTTAGCTGTCTGAACTGACCTCCCCAGTTACCCCGTTTGACCAGCTTGGGATAAGATACACAAATATTAATCAACATATTTTGAATAAAACTATATAACAAGCCCGGTTGATCACATAATCCTCTTAATATTGCAATAGAACACTTTGGGAACATTGAAGTTTCATCACTAAACTATGACCCGTTTGGCTCATTTTGAAAGGGAGTGTTTGTCTAAGCAGTGATCTTATGAAAATTCCCTTATGTAAGCTGATAAGCCCAAGCTTACAAGCCTATCCAAACACTAAAATAGGCTTATTTTGTTGAGTTTATGATATATAAAATACAATAAAACATAAAGACATCAAGAGTACACAGCGGAAGACTTAAAGATCATAACAAATAAATTAATTAACTGAAAGTATGCGTAACGTACCTCTTGCGAATATCAAATCCCTTGAGCAAAACAAAGAAGTACTAATTGGTGTAAGAATAATGTCTTACAACCACGTTCTTGTACACACGTACTATTAGCGATTCGATGCGAATGCTAGTTCTAGATCACAATAGAATAACCAAACACCTTTGTTATGCTCTAGGTCACTCGTAAATCCCTTACAATGGGGATTCACTCGTCGACCAAGAATAAGAGGGAAGAAAAGAAGAAGTTTGGCCTTCTAATGAAATCAAGTGTACCAAAGGATGAATACATGGGGATGTATTTATAGCCTTATGATAGATGTCAAGTTTACTATGGTTTCCGATGTGGGATTCCATAGTTTCGGCCAAAAACAAGCCCAAAAGAGGGTTCCTAAAACCGTCTCTTGGCTTGTTTACTTTTCTTCATATCCCGTTGACATTTAACGACTGATAGTCACTTTCGATAAGTTCTTATCGCTCGTTTAGTCGTTTATTGTGAATTTAATAATTAAACATAATATTTTATATTAATTATTAAAACATCGAGTCTCATACGTAAAGTGTGCAATCCCGTGGTCACGAGTTCGAATCCGGACATTTACCTATTGTAAATATATACATTTCCAACAGCTCCCACTTGGATATGTTTACAAAACGTGAAATGACATTGGTTAGCGTCTAGCAACACGCCAATGCCCCCGGTACAACTCGTGTATGGTTTTCTGGAGAAAAACCAAGTTTGATGATTCATCATCATATTCATCCTTTTGTTTCTAATACCATGTTAATAAGAATATGGATCTCACTCATTTCTTAATTAACTATTCTGTTTCTCGCTTTATGTGATTGATTAAGATTACCAATTCTTCTGAACATATTCCAGAAGACCTTGGGCATGGCCATGCAAACATCTTAACAACCCTACGAGGGGCCCATTAGTATTATACTTCAAAATGAATTTGAAGGAAACAAATCCCATTTTGACTACAAGCAGGATTCATAAGTTTCGCAACACTTCTGAAAACAACCCTTATAACTACCAGTTACGTATAGCGTTAGATTGCTTCACAAAAATGCACTACATCCATGACATATCTCTTGTATCTCAAGTCATAGGATAAATATCCATGATATACTTAATGACAAAGATCCATAAAGTATCATCATGTGGGTGGGATAAGTCCTATACTCAATTCATTGAATATCATCTGAAATTAGTCATGCTACGCATCAATATACTTTCAAGTATATTCTAACTAATACTCAGATTTGTCTTAATTCAATATCATTCCCATGTTATTGATTGACAACGGACTATTTAGAATAACTTAAGTTATTCATGGATTTAAACATGCAAACATAGGACATAATATTATAAATGAAATTAAACGTATACCGTACTTTAATTCATTATAAATAATAATTGTTTAACATCCTTTATCCAAATACTGAATAGATCAATGCATGATAATACTAGTTAATGAATTTTGCCACAAGTCATGAGAATCATACTTGTTGACAAGGCATAATTTCAATTAACTTTGATCTATAGGAATTTTGAGAATACTTATTTCAAAAATTCAATTAGTGAATTTCTTGTATATGTTTACACATATCTTGATATTGTCATATCATTCCATAAGGTGCGTGATAACCTGAACCACCCTTTTATGAAAATCATCTTTCAAAACTTTAAAGTTTTAAAGTATTCTTTTTCTTTAATGTATAATGCAACTATGCTCCTAGTTGAGCATAACTAGTCAACATGGTCATCATCAAGGATACCATGACTAGAATTGAGTGTCATCTCAATTATACCAGCATCATTGTGTACAACAATATGCTCTTTAAACGTCCGTAAACTTCGAACAGTTATAGTAATAAAGTATTAACAGTAACGGTTGTTTGAACTCAAACCATCCGTGGTTGTAATGTGATATTGACAAGCTTCAAATGCCTGCAAATTTCTCGTATAACAACATGTGTTACTACGACCATATTAACTCTACTGTGAGTTAAGATCAGTACCATAGGAACTACTACTGGTACAACTGATCAATACGAGTTGATCCTCGTATCAACGTAATATGTAATTTCTTTTTCTTATGAAATTTTGAAATTTCAAAACTTTCTACTAAAAGTATTTTCCCACCAAGTCCAATAGTGCGTGGAATACCTTACTATACTGTTATAGTTCTATACACATTTGTATATGTTCTTTAAGTGATTAACTTAAAAACTTTATTCATAAGAGTTTTAAGGATATCTAGTTTCAATTAACTTTAATACGGAACAGTTGTTCATACTAAGAGTACTGAAC